>OY992893.1:11107358-11157358 GCA_963921405.1 Cepaea hortensis | reverse complement strand
CAAGTATGCAAATCCGCGTGCTCCTATTTCTCTCTACTCCGCTAGCACAGAGAAAGCACGACAACAACAGAAGAGATGGCAGCGGGTAGAACCCAATAAACCAAAGCAAGCGTAGTGGTAAATAATTGTGTCACCAACAACGTGGGTCGTATAACCGATATGGGTGTATTTCATTGAAAGTAAAAAGCTTACCAGCAATTCTAGCCGACATAAACGTCTTCAGCTACTGCCATTCCGTAAATGTTTACTTTTAAATAAGTCCAAACTAATTCACAAAATCCCATTTTAAAGTGCTCCACGCTATCTTTGGCCATTGATGAAATATAACGCAAGACATGGCGAACGACTGAACATGCCTCATGTCTCTAAGCCTAAGATAGACATACAAAACAAGCTTAGTGTACTCCGCAGCTCAGCTGTGGAACAATCTTCCACAAACAATCAAAGACACCACCATTACCTATGCATACAATCGCAACCTATTTGAACATTATCTCAGTACATACTGCATGCCCCCTTAATATAATAAATATTCTCCTAACTGTGGTACGATTATAACTGCCATGTCAAAAATTAGTTTTAGTGTGTCATGTATTATTGATTATTGCACATGTTCCATGCGTTTATAATGTTTCTGTTGTCGTTGTTGTCAAAGTTTAGCTTCATAAGTGATGTGTGGAGGAAATAATGTACGAGAGCGGAGAGATAAGAAGGGCAGAATGTCGGGCGGGCCTGCGTGCCCAATACTTAACCCTTTGAAAATAAGGTTCGTTCGTTCGTTCGACACATCTTCACCTGAGACCAATTTCCGGGGAACCTCTAAGGGACGGCTGGCCTGCCCACGCTGTGGTCCTGGGTTCGGATCTCCGTCCAGGTGAGGACTCTTTTGTAACTGACCTGGGTTCTCATGACCACAAACCCTACAATATATACCACATGTTTAGTTTAGTTTAGTTTAGTTTAGTTTAGTTTAGTTTAGTCGACAGATCAACATCACGGCACACGGGTGTAACCCATTTCCGTTCTACTCCTAACTTAAGCCTGAGTCCGGAGAATCTGAGCTCATGCACGAACTCCGTAGCACCGGCGATGATCCAGAAATACTTGGGTAGATATTTAACTCGATATCTTGCCATTTTTTAAAAAATTCGCATATCCTTTACAGGACATCGCTGTCAACAGCAGCATCTTTCAGCTGTCTGTTGATTTCTTGGCAAGATTACGCTCAGTAGTTTGCCATTGCTTTCTGAGCGGCCGGCTCAGTTATCCCGCAAGTCACCAGCGGGGGTCGAACCGCTCCCAACTCTCGCCCGCAACGAGACTCTGCGTGATAAACGGGATTACGGAGAAAGTGTTGTAACCCCTCGGCCAGAAAGACCGGATCTTGCCATTAGGCTACTATTTTTCGATTTCCAACTGCCAAGGGATTTTTTAAGTGCGCAACAATACACACGGGCGTCCAATCTCACTACCCAGAGATTAGAGGAAATTTTATTACTAGAAGTCCAGGTGAAAAAATTCCGGCCCTCACCGGAGCATGAACCCGGGACCCCCAGCACTCGAGGTGGACACCATACCTCGAGACCACACACCCCCTCCCACATGTTCTGGGAAGTAGCGGGGGCAGGCGTTATATATCCCCCACCATGCGACGGGTGACCACTGGTCAGTGAATACACATGGGGGTTAACTCCATATACTCGAGACCCCTTCAGGCGTGGGCACCGCTCCGTGGCCTGGCCTGGCGTGGCTTGTGTGTATCTTCTCAGTGTCTGCTAATTTCTCTCTGGGTGTGTGTGTGCCTTCGTATTCTATCCACCCATGTTTATTTATATTATTTTTTTTTCACTCGCTCGCTTTGAATTCGAGTGTAGTCTATGCGCGTGCTAATTCTAGTGAGTACACTAGACTGATTGTTGCATGAGGATCAGCTTTCCCTATTACCAGTGTCCCTCGCCATCAGACGAATCCACTTCGACTTCAGAGGTACTTGTAATTTATGTTCCCGAATCAAGGACGAGAAGTCAACATGTTAAGTCCAACTGACAGGTGCAGGGGTTGAACCCGCTACCTCGGCATCAGCACACCGGATGTTTAAGAACGAGTTTTAAAAAAAACGGTTGCCTGTCCTATGCAGGGCGTTGCTATCATCCCCAATCCCAGTTTGATTTTCCAGCCAATTTCTCCTTTCAGTTGTTGATTGTCCATCAAGAATAACGATGACCATTAATTTCATCCAGTGTGGTTGAAAGTATGGAGCCGTGAGTTCTAAGATGGCTAATAATGCCTATTTTGGCTCGAAATGTTCCTTGACAATGTGGGCAAAGAATGCTTGACGTTCCAGGAGGAGGTTCTACTGAAGTGGTTTTTCTGTCCAGCCTTTTCTTGACAGCTCTTGCAGTCCTGGTTGCTTCACAAGTACGCGAAGAAAAGTTCAGTATTTTAACACTGATTAACACTGAAATATAGGACCCTGTTAATCGCCTTGAGGCCTAATGGATACATAGTGCCAGTCCCATATTTCTCATAGTCCACACGCCACTGGATGGCTGATGTGGTCACTATCCCACGGACCCCGTTTATTTCCCAGGAAATGTTAGGATACGTATGTTAGGCTGGGTCGATCCGCGAGCCCAAGTCAATGTGTAATCGTCCGTCTAATGGAAATTCGAACCCAGGATCACCAGGCCAGGGGCAGGCGGGCCAGCCACTGTGCCACAATATTGCCCTTTATTATAACAATTTTAACTGCCACTACTATCTTGTCAGAGTAACTAATAACGACTGTCTGAAAGATGCTAATGAAACTAGAACAATATATACAACAATAAGAAAGAGACAAACTGCTTTCTTTGGTCATGTGACGAGAAGAGAGACATTGGAGAACAATGTGGCAACTGGAAAGATCGAGAGGAAGAGAGGCAGGGGCAGACCAAGAGAAATGATGCTGGATGGGTTTAGATGGTGGCATGGAGAAATATCAGCAGCAGAGTTGATCCAGAAAACCAAAGACCGAGATCTGAGGAAAATGATGAACGCCAACGCCGGCCGGAATGGCACTTGATGATGATGACTATCTTGTTATCGGTTGGGGTATCAACCTTGCACTTTGATATGGCGTCGTGGTTGCCCGGACTATACAACATGGCACCAGATGACAACGCTCTCAGAAATCTCTACACCAGTGTTTACCGAGTGTTGGTATTGTTTCCAGTGTACGTATTTGTGAATATATATGTGATCATTTCTGCAACTGTGGGTGTGTGTGTGTGATAAGTTATGTAAGTGTGTGTATGTAATAAGTTATGTAATTGTGAATATGTGATAATTTATGAGAGCGAGGTTCTGCAAAGGATATGGTACATCATGATGATGATGCATTTCTAGATGAGACGGATAGAGATTTGTTGATGAGAGAGACGAAGGAGAAAGCGGTTGATTTAGAACGAAGAGATGTGAATGAGAGAATGAGAGAGGTAGCTGTTTAGAAAGAGTGCCTGAAGACGGAACAGAGACATGTAAGAAACGTCGCATATTTACTGATTTGGGCGAAGCGTTGCTGTAAGTAAAGTAACAGTAAATAAAGTAACAATAAAGTAACAATAAGTGACCTGCTAACACCGTGCTATAAGTAAAGTAACAATAAAGTAACAATAAGTTACATGCTAACAGTGCTATAAGTAAAGTAACAATACAGTAACAATAAGTGACCTGTTAACACCGTGCTATAAGTAAAGTAACAATAAGCGACATGTTAACACCGTGCTATAAGTAAAGTAACAATAAAGTAACAATAAGTAACCTGTTAACACCGTGCTATAAGTAAAGTAACAGTAAAGTAACAATAAGTAAATTGCTAACACCATGCTATAAGTAAAGTAATAATAAAGTAACAATAAGTAACCTGTTAACACCGTGCTATAAGTAAAGTAACAATAAAGTAATAGTAAATGACCTCCTAACACCGTGATATTAGTAAAGTAACAGTAAAGTAATAATAACTGACTTGCTAACATCGTGCTATAAGTAAAGTAAGAGTAAAGTAATAATAACTGACCTGCTAACACCGTGCTATAAGTAAAGTAACAATAAAGTAACAGTGAGTGACCCGCTAACACTGCTGTTCATGAACAGGTAGTGAGTGACCACAATCACAATAATACTCTAGTCATGTCTGATCACATTATTACGGTAGAAAAGATCTCGGGAACGATAACCGGAAGATTGCGAGTGCAAGAGACAGAGGCTGACAGAGCCCACACGAGTTGACAGAGAGGCACAGAGGACGACCAGCCGTGGGGCGTACCACATAAATATACGACTGACTGACTGGCTGTGGCAGAAGTTGCCAGTCTGCGCCGCCCGGCTTGCACATGCTGATGATACCCATCGTATGATTTAAAACAATTCTAGCCTCATGGTACTAGGCCGTCTGGTCCAACCGGCGCTCTGTAGTGCTAGGTCGTCTGGTCCAACCGGCACTCGGTAGTGCTAGGTCGTCTGGTCCAACCGGCGCTCGGTAGTGCTAGGTCGTCTGGTCCAACCGGCGCTCTGTAGTGCTAGGTCGTCTGGTCCAACCGGCACTCGGTAGTGCTAGGTCGTCTGGTCCAACCGGCGCTCGGTAGTGCTAGGTCGTCTGGTCCAACCGGCGCTCGGTAGTGCTAGGTCGTCTGGTCCAACAGCGCTCGGTAGTGCTGGGTCGTCTGGTCCAACCGGCGCTCTGTAGTGCTAGGTCGTCTGGTCCAACCGGCGCTCGGTAGTGCTGGGTCGTCTGGTCCAACCGGCGCTCGGTAGTGCTAGGTCGTCTGGTCCAACCGGCGCTCTGTAGTGCTGGGTCGTCTGGTCCAACCGGCGCTCGGTAGTGCTGGGTCGTCTGGTCCAACCGGCGCTCGGTAGTGCTAGGTCGTCTGGTCCATCCGGCGCTCGGTAGTGCTGGGTCGTCTGGTCCAACCGGCGCTCGGTAGTGCTGGGTCGTCTGGTCCAACCGGCGCTCGGTGGGGAAAATGACAGCCTTTACTTCGCAGAATTTTTCTGGGTACCCACCCATTTTAGCTTGCTTCGACCTGGGAGCCTAGAGCAATATTGTGTAACCCTTGTCTAGAGAGAGATTCTAACACACGGTCACCGAGTGGGCAGGCGAGATTGGTAGCGACTACGCTACTGCAGATCGGCGAATGATGGCAGAGGGGAGAACTGTTATATATAAGACAAAATATACATATAGAAAGCACGCACAACCAACAAAAGACAAAAAAACACAAAACAAGGACGGGCGGAAGGCAGGCAGGCAGGCAGGCAGGCATGAAGGAAGGAAGGCAGGAAGGAAGGAAGTAGAAGGGAGGGGAGAACCGAAAAGCAGACCAGGAAAGGGACAGACTTTGCCCTATCAATAATTAATGCAGATTCCGGGGAGCTACCGGTGAGAGAGAGAGACGACTACCAACGCTACCTATCGACCAAATATAGTACATACACAAGTGTGTTTCTGGTCATGACGCGACATGGTTGAGAAGCGACAAGGTTGAGAAGCGACAAGGTTGAGAAGCGACATGGTTGTGAAGCGACATGGTTGTGAAGCTACAAGCCACATGACAGAATACACCTGCTCACCGTGCAGTGTCAGCCGTACTCCGGACTCCTGTGTAGCCCTCTGCCTAGAGGCCATGCTGGGTATCCCACGGGACTAGCCGACGGGCGTACAGCATCACTTTCCGCAGAAATGAAGAACTCCTATTATTACAGAGGCGGCGCCGGACAGCGAATGCCGCAAGCCCAGAACAAGCAGCATTCTCTTAGTCGCAAAATGCATCCACACACCGACTGAAGCCGCTACCGTACACACGTTACAGTGTTGTGGGGATGTGATAGTTATGGCGTGAACGAGCATCAAGCGAACACAGTTCAACCGTCGGCCTATGTAGGACCTACACTCTACATCTCAAGGGAAGCAACTAGAACAAAATTCACAAATCTAATAATGACTGCTGATCAATAATATTACCCAGGGGTTCTCAAACTGTGGTCAGCTCACTACATAGATAAGAGAAGTAATCAATCAATCAATCAGGTGCCGTCTCCACAATGAACGTTGACTGAAAATGATCTCCAACACTATCTGTCTCTCGCCTTGTCTATACATTCTGTCAGATTACTGTTCGTCCATCTCTTGATGTTATCTTCCCACTTGTTTCTTAGTTTCTGCTTAGTCGATGGATCAACATCACGGCACACGGGTGCAACCCATAAGTGCTCAGTTCTCCTCCTAACTCAAACCTGAGTCTGGAGAAACTCAGCTCAGTGCACGAACTCCGTAGCACCGGCGAGGATCCTGAAATACTTTGGGTAGATTTTTAACTGGAAATTTTGCCCCGGGCAGCGCCATTAGGCTACTCTTTCTCGATTTCCAACTACCAAGGGATTTTTTACGTGCGCAACAATACACACGGGCGTCCGATCTCACTACCCAGAGACCAGGGGAAATTTATTACTAGAGGTCCACGAGAAAAAAAATCCCGGCATCGCCGGGGATTGAGCCCGGGACCTCCAGCAATCGAGGCGGACACCATACCTCGAGACCACGCAGCCCCCTTCCCTTGTAAGGTTATCTACCTCTTGCTCGCTTGCCTTCAACCTTACCCTCCAGTATGACTTTTATAAGAGTATTATGTCTTTTAACGTGGCCGAAGAGAGAATAACGGCTGCACAATCGGTTAAGACACAATCAACGGAAATAAACCTTAGCACACAACTTTGAAAATTAAATCCGTATGGATAAGAAAGATGGAGAACAACTAGAACGATTACAAATAAACTACAAACATTCATTTATTGCTGCCTAAGCAAAATAGAAGTAATAAGATGGAATGACAAAATCACCAATTTGGAGCTCATGGAAAGAACTATTCAAATACCAAGAGTCTAGGAAAAGGCGCTGACGATGGATAGGCCATACACTGAGAAAACCTGAGGATAGTATAATTAGAAAAACCTTAGCCCGGAACCCATGGGGGAAACAGAAATAGAAAAAGACCTAAACACTCATAGAAACATAATTGAACAATATTTTGGATTATTTTTTTTTTTTTTTTTTGCGCTTACTCCCTTTGGACTCAAGCATAGTCCATTCACAATATTTCCATTAGTATTGGGCTGAATTGTGCATGTTGATTAGCTTCTACCTATTAACAGTGCACCTCGCCATCAGGCAAACCCACTCCGACTTTAGAGGTACTTGTAATTTACGTCCCACGTCAAGGACGATAGGTCAACATTTTAGTCCAACTGTCCGGTGTAGGAGTTGGACCCCTTACCTCGGCATCAGCACACCGGATGTTTCAGAACACGGGTTCTTATCCATTCGGCCACGCTGACCTACGAATTTGGCATGACAGCTGCGTGGAACAGCTAAATATAGAAGGCTTGAAGTGAGCTGGTTGAAGCTGACTGCCTAACTGGGAGATAGAGGGGACAAGAAGAAGACAGGGCACAATGGCGCGCTAGTGTAGTTGATAGGTATCTACGCTGATACAGTCGTGGGCGCGGTCGGCCGAGGGTTTCTCGTCTGGGCTCGTCGCAAAATAAAGTGAGGGAAAGACTGGCCACCTATCCCTCCGTGCATTCATGACCACAAAATGTGATGACGCTGTCACATCACTGACCCCTGGCAAGAAACTGCTTCAGGACACATTCAGTTACATAAGACACGATGGCTCGTCAGTGTGGTTGATAGGGAGCTATGCTGATCGTGTCTGGAGCGCGGTCGGGCGAGGGTTAGACGCCTGCGTCGTGGTCGCCGCTGGTAAACGGAGGGATAGACCAGTCAACTATTCCTCCGCGCATGCAGACCTACATAATGTGACGGCCCTACACCATCACTGATCCACAGTTGGAGACTGCTTGGGGCTTTAGGTGATAGTAAAGTGTGAGACACCACGCTGAGCTTGGGGCACTGTACCGCCCACAACTGATGGGTTGACTTGCTGGTGAAACCTGTGGTAGGCTGAGCTAGGGGCACTGTCCCGCCCACAACAGGATGGGTTGACTGGCTGATGAACTTGTGATAGACTGTGCTATCTGCGCTGTCCCGCCTACAACACAGGATTAGTTTGACTGACTGGTGAAACCTGTGGTAGGCCGAGCTCTAACTCTGAAGATGTATCGGTGTTCGGGTAGTTTGAGCATTGAAAAAGGCGTAAATCTATTGAAGTGACGCTGGTTTAGAGACTTCCCTTCTCACTAGATACCGAAGAATCATCTCTAAGGGAACTGTGACGCACACCTCTCGCTCCCCATTCCAACCTCAGACAAGCCAACAGGGGTGTAGAAGGCTGGTACTGAAAGTTCACATCTGTGGAGATATATTTATGTCTGGTACCACACTTGTAGAAGACCGGTACTGAAAGTTCACATCTGTGAAGATGCATGCCTAGATGTGGTGGTTTGAGTGGAGATGCATCTTTGTCTAGTACCACACTTGTATAAGACCGGTACTGAAAGTTCACATGTGTGGAGATGCATGCCTAGATGTGGTGGTCTGAGTGGAGATTCATCTGTGTCTGGTACCACACTTGTATAAGACCGGTACTGAAAGTTCACATCTGTGAAGATGCATGCCTAGATGTGGTGGTTTGAGTGGAGATGCATCTTTGTCTAGTACCACACTTGTATAAGACCGGTACTGAAAGTTCACATGTGTGGAGATGCATGCCTAGATGTGGTGGTCTGAGTGGAGATTCATCTGTGTCTGGTACCACACTTGTAGTACTTCACTGCAATGCTCAATCATTACTGATATATGGATTTAAAAAAAAAACAACAACAACAACATCACGCAGAAAGACATCATCAAATACTCATAAACTCATCATCATCATGTGCCATGCCGGTCATAGTTGCGGTCATGTTTCGCAATCTCACGCGATCACCAGAGTCGTGAACCAGCTCTATGTTCATGTTTCGACCATACCACGTAGCCAAGCCATCCAGATAGTTACTTTTCTGCCTTCCTTTTTGTCTTGAAACTTGTCAGTTGTCATCAAGTTCTTAGGTTTATTTCTTCTCATAATGTGCCCAAAAAATCTTGACTGTCAACGTCTAATTTCTCTAATCAGTTTACGGTTTTCATTTGTTTCTTCTGAGAATTGCTAATCGGTTTCTCTGTTTTTCCATGTTATTCTTTGCCTTTTTTTCCTCTTAGAAATCATATTTCCACTGCCATTAGATGTTTTTCAGCTTGTCTGCTCACAGTCCACGCTTCACATTCATACAAAAGTGCAGGTTCTATGTAGCACTTCAACAATCTTCTCGTTGCAGCTGACATCTTTTTATAAAATAAAGTACAAACAGAACACAATAACTAGAATGGTTTGAAAAGTATGAATGCGGAGTTTATGACAAGAACGAAACAAATGCCAGCGAATCCAGATGTGAGGAAAATACGCTAGCGTTGAACAGGGCATACACTGAGTGAATTAGTTGCATATCCTTTACAGGACGTTTGCAGTCAACACCAGCATTTTGTACTGTTGTTGATGTCTTGGCAAGTTTACGTTCAGTAGTTTGCCACTGCTTTCTGAACTGAGAAAACATGTTAATACGAGTGGTCTTCACATGAAAACCTTGATAGTGTGGTGAAATTAACAATATCATACCAATGTCTTGTAACCTGTCAATATTGTTGGTAAAGATGTCAAAAGTGTTAAGCACGTGACATCACGGTGCGGATGAACACGGTTACATCATAATGACAGCTTACAAATGACCGCCCCGCTTTTGACATACATCAAAGAGGAGCAGCGTCCTGTAATCCGTTTTTTTTTTTAATCAATGAAGGGGTGAAACTTATAAAACTTCATCGGCGCTATGAAACAAATGAAGAAAGGAAAAACAGCTGGACAAGATGAAATCACAGCAGAAGAATTAGAAGTATTGGGAGAATTTGGGGTAGATATATTAACCAAAATGCTAAATTATATTTACAACAGTGGATATTTACCGAGCGATATGGTAAAATCTGTATTTATAGCAATACCAAAGAGACAAGGAGCAATTTAATGCGAAGATTTTCGTACAATTAACCTCATAAACCATGCCACTAAGCTTCTACTAAGAATTATCATGAGAAGAACAAGAAAGAAAATAAAAATGGAAATTAGTGAAGAACAGTACGGTTTTATGGAAGGAAAGGGTACAAACAATACAATATATATATTACGAACACTAATAGAAAGGTCAATAGAGAAACAGAGAGACATATATTTATGATTCATAGATTATACTACGGCATTTGATAAAGTAAAACATGATGAGCTGATTAAAATGTTGGAAGATATCACCATTGATGGGAAAGATTTAAGAATAATAAAGAATATATACTGGAACCAAGCAGCAGCAATTCAAATGGGAAATGAAGAGGGTAGTTACGAACAGATAAACCTAGGATTACAACAAGGGTGTGTCTTGTCACCGGATCTCTTCTCCCTCTATAGCGAAGTAATAATGAGAGAGATCAATCAGAAGCCAGGAATACTAATCGGAGGATATAATATAAACAATATACGCTATGCAGATGACACAGTATTGGTGGCGGATAATTCAACAGACCTACACCAATTGTTGGACATTTCAGTAACAGAGAGTGCACAGAAAGGACTCTCCTTGAATATCAAGAAAACAGTAATAATTGTGATATCAAAGAAAATGGTGACACCAAAATGTGACATAGAAATAGAAGGGGAATTTCTCAACCATGTGGATAATTTTAAATACCTAGGGGCACATATAACATGGAAGATAGAAGATGTACAACAGAGATTAAGGGCAGGCAAAAGCCGCATTTCAGAAAATGAAGAGTATCTTATGCAATATGTCGCTATCAATGAATGTAAGAAAGAGAGTGCTGAAATAATATGTAGAAACAGTTTTGCTGAATGGCAGCGAATCTTGGAATGTAAATGAACAAATTAGGAAGAACTTAGAAGCAACAGAGATGTGGTTTTTAAGACGAATGTTGCGAATTCCTTGGACTGCCAGAGTAACTGACAACGATTGCCTGAAAGAGGCTAATGAAACTAGAACACTATATGCAGCAATAAGAAAGAGACAAACAGCTTTCTTTGGTCATGTGATGAGAAGAGAGGCATTAGATAACATCGTGACAACTGGAAAGATCGAGGGGAAGAGAGGCAGAGGCAGATCAAGAGAAATGATGCTGGACGGATAGAAACGGTGGCATGGAGGAATATCATCAGCAGAGTTGATCCAGAACACAAAAGACCGAGATCTGTGGAGAGCCATGAACGCCGACGCCAGCCGGCAAGGCACTTGATGATGATGCATGAATGTCCAGTATGCTGATTCATGCCTGCCAGTCTGGCAAGTGTATGAGTGGAGTAGGAAATTTCACAACTTCTGTGACAGACTGTTCACGACCGGGTCAGGCACACCGAGTACCCTAGAGTCTATTGTTTTACAGGAATCCAAGCACTGTATCGGCCACGGTGGACCTGCATTAAACGCTGTGGTGACTTTATCGACAAATGATACATTTGTTCTTTACTTGTTCAGAATATATTCACCCAAAAAATAAAAGCATTTAAGGTTTTCATTTGAAGCCCCCCTCGTAATGATAACAAGAAAGTTATTTCTCTTCAACCTACAAGGCAAACGAAAGAGATGGAGAAACAACATGTGCTGAACAAAACTGTAGGCAGAGGTGAATAATAGGGATAGGACATTGAGGAAGCTACAGGAGATGGCAGAATATGGGAGGGCTGTGGTTGGGAATATATGCTCCATGGGTAGGTAAAGGGCAGAGGAAGAAGAATGGATGAAAACAGCGAGAGCATCGCCAATCAATGAGATAATAATGACAATACAATTAAACAAGCAGATACGAACAAGAGTTGACCCTCAATGACGAGGAGAACGACGCAAATTGATAAGAACAAGAACAGAACAGAAGAATACAAAGGCATATTTATCATTAATGACAGGCTAATTAACAGAAGTGTTATAATTAACTATTGCAAGAGACATACTTATTACCGGGCGAGACGAAGTGTACTAAATAACTACTCCCGGTATGTGAATGGATATAGAGACTGCCAAAGGCTAGGGACAGTAAACCTCCGACAAAATGCTTGTCGAAGTCGGATGATGATGCATGTGAAAGAACACAGCAAAGGCAGACAGCATCAACAACATCAAAACCGCTAACTCAAACAAGGGCAATGGCGTGTTAACATAACTTGCGTCCACCCCATTGCAATGGACGAGACATCAATATATCTATTTCTGAATACACCAGCCATTCCCGGCCTCCCGTCACAGACACCCGCGGCGAAGACGTGACTGCACTCCTACGGAAGAAAGTGGCCCCAGACCACACTCAACACAGCCACCCACAGAACAAAGTTCAGCGGAGGAAATCTTCCTAGACAGTCAATAACAACAAGTCCTTCATAATCATCAAACCATAAACTCACAATTATCAATGCGGGTTTTGAGCTTCACTAGAGGTATATGGTGCTAGTCTCATAAGTGTACATCTATCGGTACTCAAAGGATAATGTGCTCAATATCACTCCGCCAACTTTACTTCCCAGAAACCCTTCTCCTGCCATTCTTTAGCTGGGTCGACCAGGGTGGCCAAGGTGGATGGAACCACTTCTTTATCTCTAGTGGGATTCGAACACATTACCATCAGCAGGCAGGCGCATTAGCCACTGCGCCACTGCGGCTCTTACAGTAATAGGTATGTTTTCCTGAATCGATTTTCTAGACAAGGCGCGGGCAGGCTGGACGCCACAACACACAGAGTGGCCCAGAGAATGCGGGGACACATCACAGACGGGATCGTGTAGCTGTTATTGGCCGTGTGTCATTGTCCTAGCCCATTTTTTGCCAGGCCAATCATCATACTCCGATCAATCGCTCCCTCCACGGCCAAGTAAACACCTGTTTGTTTCCTACACTCATTCTGTAGCCAGGACGTAAGTGCTAATTCAGAGTTCTACTACACACAGGAGTGGCGTAGAGTGTTGCTATATACATAGGTGGCGTAGAGTTCTACCATACGCATAGGTGATCAGAAATTCTATTAGACATGAGAGTTACTTAGAGTTCTACCAGAGATACGGGTTACTTAGATTTCTACCAGAGATGAGAGAGTTCTAACAGACACGAGGGTTACTTAGAGTTCGAGAGTTCTACCAGAGATGAGGGTTGCTTAGAGTGTTGCCAGAGATGATGGCAACTTAAGAGTTCTACCAGAGATAGGGGTTACTTAGAGTTCTACCAGAGATGAGGGTTACTTAGAGTTCTACCAGAGATGAGGGTTACTTAGAGTTCTACCAAAGATGAGGGTTACTTAGAGTTCTACCAGAGATGAGGGTTACTTAGAGTTCTACCAGAGATGAGGGTTACTTAAAATTCTACCAGAGATGAGGGTTATTTTGAATTCTAGAGTTCTACCAGATATTAGGGATACTTAAGATTTCTACCACAGATGAGGGCTATTTAAGAATTCTACCAGAGATGAGGGCTACTTAAGAATTCTACCACAGATGAGGGCTACTTAATATTTCCATCAGACACGTGGGTTACTTAGAGTTCTAGTAGATACAAGCTTTTCTCAAGAGTTATACCAGACACATGCGTTACTGAGAATTCTACTGAACACCACACGAGGCTTAGAGTAAGGCTACTCAGAGCTAAAACGGTGTACACTAAATAAGTCACCGCGCGTCGATCAATGACAGGGCCCCAAGCAGACTTAACTGGCTGTACTCATCCTGCCCAACACAACTCACCATCCAGCTCCCCCGAGCACTACTCTTGGCGCGTCCCATCCCAGACTGATGATACTTCGTGGTAATACATGTCTGGGTCAGACGCACAGAAATAACCGAAAGACTGGATTCAACTAACAAGTGCCGAAGATCGCGATAGTGTAGTGGTTAGACGCCAGCCTGACGTCCCGCTGGCCCTGAGTTCGAATACGCATCGAGGTGGGATTTTAGATGGGCATGGGTTCCCGGCTGGACCCTGCCAATGATGGGAACCAGGAAATGTCTTGGGAAATGAAGGCGGAAGGAAAGATACTGATAATACCACCGCTTGAATGTTGATTGGTCTACAGGAACATGGATCTAGCACATATGTCAGGGGCTCCACTGCCAGCCCAGGAGTCCTGGGGTCAAATCTGTATCGGGGCGAATTCCGAGCCTAAACATGGTACTAGACAATGTGTTCGTAAGTAAAGGCGGCCGTACTGATACAAAGGAAATCAATGGTTATTTGACCATATGCTGGTTTAATATAAATTATGAGACCTATGGTGCTATCTCAATGGTTTGATACGAATTATGTGAGTATTCCATAGTTGTTAGATTCATGTGTATGATAGACATGACTAATAAAGACACTTTTTTTGGAGTGTCTAGTTGGTCATGCGTCGAAGTACACTTGTTCCTGCAGCGAGGCGCTGTCGCCATTTGGAGGTCACATGTTCGAATCCCGGTCGGCAACTATAGCTTTCACATTTTATGTTGTCTAGTGCGTCTTCTAGTCTCTACTTCCTTCTTTTCCTTCTGTGAGCGCCAAACAATACCATGTGTGTTTATTTATGTAACTGTACTGACACAAACCACATACCACACAGTGTTGGTCTATAAACAAATAGGTTCAGAACCATATACCCAACACACCTTCAGGCGAGTACAAGTGGCCTTCACTTTTACAACACGCCCAATCACACGCCTTTCACAAACATTGTTCCATAGTAGTTTCCTGCTCTGGACCTCTGATATGATCGCACCAAGAGAGAGAGAGAGAGAGAGAGAGAGAGAGAGAGAGAGAGAGAGAGAGAGAGGAGGAGGAGGAGGAGGAGGAACAGCGGTCAGTCTTTCCCTCACTGTGGCCAGCGACGAGCCCAGGCGGAATCCACGTCGGGCCGTGCTCGTGGTATTACCAGCGGAGTCCGCTATCAACTTCGCCAGCGGGCGCGGCTAATCCGCCTGAAGACGTGCACAAGAGTAATTTACTTCACAAGCGTCAGCTATAGATGTGGTTAAATAAGAAATTACAACTTGGTGAGTTATTGTATATACTCAATGAGACACGAAGAGTTAATAATTACAACTTGGTGAGTTATTGTACATACTCAATGAAACACAGAGTTAATAATTACAACTTGTTTAGTTATTGTATATACTCAAAGAGACACGAAGAGTTAATAATTACAACTTGGTGAGTTATTGTATATACTCAATGAGACACGAAGAGTTAATAATTACAACGTGGTGAGTTATTGTATATACTCAATGAAACACAGAGTTAATAATTACAACTTGGTGAGTTATTGTATATACTCAATGAAACACACAGAGTTAATAATTACAACTGGGTGAGTTATTGTATATACTCAATGAGACATGAAGAGTTAATAATTACAACTTGGTGAGTTATTGTATATACTCAATGAGACACGAAGAGTTAATAATTACAACTTGGTGAGTTATTGTATATACTCAATGAAACACAGAGTTAATAATTACAACTTGGTGAGTTATTGTATATACTCAATGAAACACACAGAGTTAATAATTACAACTGGGTGAGTTATTGTATATACTCAATGAGACACGAAGAGTTAATAATTACAACTTGGTGAGTTAATGTATATACTCAATGAGACACGAAGAGTTAATAATTACAACTTGGTGAGTTATTGTATATACTCAATGAAACACAGAGTTAATAATTACAACTTGGTGAGTTATTGTATATACTCAATGAGACACGAAGAGTTAATAATTACAACTTGGTGAGTTATTGTATATACTCAATGAGACACGAGGAGTTAATAATTACAACTTGGTGAGTTATTGTATATACTCAATGAAACACACATGGTTAATAATTACAACTGGGTGAGTTATTGCATCGATTCAAGGGAACACACAGACTTACAAAGTACACCTGAGTGAGTTAGTCTATCGATTCACTGGAGCATAGAGTTCGGTACAAATTACAACTGAGTGAGTTATTGTATATACTCAATGAGACACGAAGCGTTAATAATTACAACTTGGTGAGTTATTGTATATACTCAATGAAACACAGAGTTAATAATTACAACTTGGTGAGTTATTGTATATACTCAATGAGACACGAAGAGTTAATAATTACAACTTGGTGAGTTATTGTATATACTCAATGAGACACGAGGAGTTAATAATTACAACTTGGTGAGTTATTGTATATACTCAATGAGACACGAAGAGTTAATAATTACAACTTGGTGAGTTATTGTATATACTCAATGAAACACAGAGTTAATAATTACAACTTGGTGAGTTATTGTATATACTCAATGAAACACAGAGTTAATAATTACAACTTGGTGAGTTATTGTATATACTCAATGAGACACGAAGAGTTAATAATTACAACTGGGTGAGTTATTGTACATACTCAATGAGACACGAAGAGTTAATAATTACAACTTGGTGAGTTATTGTATATACTCAATGAGACACGAGGAGTTAATAATTACAACTTGGTGAGTTATTGTATATACTCAATGAGACACGAAGAGTTAATAATTACAACTTGGTGAGTTATTGTATATACTCAATGAAACACAGAGTTAATAATTACAACTTGGTGAGTTATTGTATATACTCAATGAAACACAGAGTTAATAATTACAACTTGGTGAGTTATTGTATATACTCAATGAGACACGAAGAGTTAATAATTACAACTGGGTGAGTTATTGTACATACTCAATGAGACACGAAGAGTTAATAATTACAACTTGGTGAGTTATTGTATATACTCAATGAGACACGAGGAGTTAATAATTACAACTTGGTGAGTTATTGTATATACTCAATGAAACACACATGGTTAATAATTACAACTGGGTGAGTTATTGCATCGATTCAAGGGAACACACAGACTTACAAAGTACACCTGAGTGAGTTAGTCTATCGATTCACTGGAGCACAGAGTTCGGTACAAATTACAACTGAGTGAGTTATTGCATTGACTCATTTAAACACAATTAGTTTTGATTCTCTTTTATTTTAGCCATTTGAGGTGATCATGGAACTCTACCATAAACACAAAAAGGAAAATACTTCACTCCTGTTCATAGCTGTATTTATATGTGTAATTCTCTATTCCCACTTATCACCTTATAAATTTACTATAGTGTTAGAGGATATTGATTATTTACAACATATAAAACAAAAGTTAATAATTACAACAGAGTGAGTTATTGTATCGACTCATTGGAACACCGAGTTAATAATTACAACTGGGTAACTTATTGTATGGACTCACTGGAACACCGAGTTAATAATTACAACTGGGTAAGTTATTGTATCGACTCACTGGAACACCGAGTTAATAATTACAACTGGGTAACTTATTGTATGGACTCACTGGAACACCGAGTTAATAATTACAACAGAGTGAGTTATTGTATCGACTCACTGGAACACCGAGTTAATAATTACAACTGGGTAACTTATTGTATCGACTAAAGAGAACACAGAGTTCAGGAAGCAAGCAGCGGTCCGGTTATGTGGATTGTAATTGATCGACATATGGAAATTTCTCTGCTACATAACGTTGTCATAATCGATAACAAAGGCCACTGAAAGAACGCTCATGTACTTTCACTCTATTCCGCAGATATCTTCCGGCCAGAGGCAGCCCAGTGTGGACGGAACGTCCAAGTTATAAAGTGTTGCTGTGTGAAAATACTGGGGATGTTGCAGTCATAAAGTGATGCGGTGTGGAAATGGCTGCAATGTTGCAATTATGAAGTAATACAAAGTGGAGGTAGCTATAATGTTGCAATTATAAAGTGATTTAATGTAATGTTGCAATCATTAAGTGATACAATGTGGAAATAGCTATAATGTTGCAATTATAAAGTGATTTAATGTAATGTTGCAATCATTAAGTGATACAATGTGGAGATAACTGTAATGTTGCAATTATAAAGTGTTCTAGTGTGAAAATAGCGAAACTTTTGCATTTATAAAGTTATGCAATGTGAAAATGGCGGGAATTTGCTAATTATAAAGTAATGCGGTGTGAAAATGTTGCGAAATGTTGCATATATAGTGATGTAATGTGAAAAGAGCGGATTTTTGAGATCATTAAGTGGTGCAATGTGAAAATAGCTTAAATGTAGCACGTATAAAGAGATTTAGTGTGAAAATAGCGGAACTGTTGCAATTATAAAGTGATACAATGTGGAAATAGCGGAACTGTTGCAATTATAAAGCGATACAATGTGAAAATTGCAGGAATAGTTCGATTATAAAGTTAACTCGGTGTGAAAATCGCGTCAATATTATAATTACAACGTGACCCGTTATGCAATGTTATATTTATAAAGTGAATGGTGTGAACTCGACCAAAATGTAGTATTCATAAATTAAACTCGTCGTGCTGGCGACAAGTGTACAAGTAATACAATGAGCCGTTGTGACGATCGAATCAATGGTGAAATCCTAAAATGAACGGATATCAAAATGGCGTCCATGGACTAACTATGTGTGATGTCATAAACGTATAGCGTCAATTACGTCAGTATAGCGTGTACCAGTTTGGATTTAGCGTCCATACTCTAATTATTAAACCGGGGGAACCGTCGTAAACATAAACTGACCCGATGTGAATATAAAGTGATAGTGTTGCAATTATAAATAGATTCCATGTGGATATACAGTGATTGTGTTGTAATTATAAACTCAGCCGATGTGGATATACAGTGACAGTGTTATAATTATAAACTGACCCGACGTGAATATAAAGTGATCGTGTTGTAATAATAAAGTGAGTCTATGTGAACTATGTGAATATACAGTGATAATGTTGCAATAATAAAGTGATTCCATGTGAATATACAATGATAGCTGTGGAATTATAAAGTGGCCCTATGTGAACATTATAATGATAACGTTATAAAGTGAATCGGTGTGAACATATAGCGATAAAGTCATTGTAAACTGGAGAGATGTGAATATATAGTGATGATGTTGAAATTGTAAAATGGCGAGATGCCGGCATAAGAATGTATTTCTTCTAATTATAAAGAAACGGGTGCAAGCCTTGCTCATCAGCTGCCCATACTCTACGGGATAATGTATTAGTCATGATGTGTACTCAAAGAAAACAATGGTAAGAATAAATGGACACATGAGTGCATGTTAGACAATAGAAAAAATGGAATCGGAACTTTCCCTCTCCCCCAATGATTTTCTCTATTCTCTGTGACAATTTGACGTGAAAGTGGTGAGTGATGATTCGTACGATACGGCCGGGGGGTTCGAGGGTTGTGTGAGGGACACGTTTCGAGTGTGGTTGGTGTGGGGGATGTTGACGCGGTCATAGGCGTGAAGAGGCGCGGGCATGTATACTACAAGTGGTCGTGTGTCACGCAGTTTGTTCAGAGCCCATGTAGATCTCGGCTTGTGGAGAAGTGGAGTGACAGATGCATGATGGATTAGTGCCTGGGTGTGTGCTCACTGAGTTGTGTCGCGAAGAAAGGAGGAGCAGACTGCACGTGCGGGAGGGCTTGGGCAGCAGTTGGGGGAGGATGGCTCAGCGTACGTCGTCGGACGCAGACACGCGAGGCGGGAGGAGAAAACGGAGGAAAAAATACAAACGTGATTTTCCCTGGGGTTTTGTTACTTCGGGAAGGATTCATGAACGCCTTCCTCCACGAGGATTATGTACCGCCAGTGAGGACGATTCTGAGATAATCCATGGATTACTTATTGTGAAACCATTGAATCCTACCGATGAATCGGTAAGTAGTTGTGATTATTTATGTGATATCCATGCTGGATGTGAATGTAGTGGCACGAGGCAATCAGGCTGTGATATACTCAGGTACAACGATACACATTCCATTACACCGCTTGACGACAAGCCGCCAGCTCCAAGTGATCGTCTTAAGTGGCCAGGGCAAGTTGTTAAGGCGGGAATCTTTATCAGGTGTGAGCTAGTCTCACTGCTGACCATCTGGCTGGCTCTACACGGCTTTCTGACCAGTACCAACACAAACTTCGCAGTCCAGGCCACGGCACTACGTCCACAACCATATTTATCCCCCTCGTCGCTGCCTCAGAAAAGGTACTCACTCGTGCCTATATCCACGATCAACGAGAGTGTCTTTATTTTCTTCAACCCACCCGCCATCCCTAACCTGAGGGTCAACACATTCCAAATCGTGTCCTTTAACTTTACAGTCTACACACGAAAAGCCCATCTCGGCGTCGTCATTGGCAGCAGCAGCCACGACCATAACAACAACAAATATACCAACAACACCAACGCTGCCACCACCGCCAGGAACTCACAGAGGAAGAACGTTCAAGCAGTGTCTCTCAATCAACCTTATGTCATCGCCTCCACGTCAATAAATCCCACGACAAAATCACTGAAAACCAACCGTGCGGAGCTTAACCCCGCAATCAATTCAACACCTTCCACACAGACAACCAGCTGGAATCTTACCAACTCAACCGCAAAGGGCAACACCTCCAACAAGGGCAACACCTCCAACAAGAGCAACACCTCTAATAAAAGCAACACCTCCAACAAAAGCAACACTACGGCTGGAAAGAACGAGCGCAAGAGTCCAACACACTGGGTAATGATCTACTCTGAGGATGACTCCATCGCACGCCCGGTCATCACCCACTCTAACAGACTGGCGGGAATCTATGCAGACGCTAAGGGCAGCTATATTCTGATGGCCGTATCGCCAGGGCGGCAACACAACTTCTCCGTGGAGGCTCGTCACATCGGCAGGGTTACCATGTCTGTGGCTGTGGTGGACATTGATGGACACAACCGCATCTCTCAGGTACGTAGACTAATCTTGTACTGCTTGCTTTGTATTCGTTTAGATTGTACATGAAGATGTTTCGTAAGGTACATCAAGAGGGAAGGCTAAACAATAACGTAAGGCACATCTAGAGTTGAGTTGAGTTGAGTTGAGTTGAATTGAGTCAAGAACTGATATCATTGCACTCGGGGCATTCCCATAAGCGCTCAGGCATCATCTTCAACAGCCAATGTAGAGTTTCATTAGTAATGGTGCCCTTTACAATCTGATCATATGTCCGTCTTGCTTTACCTCTGAGTGACGATTGTCTATCAGATCTTCTGATCACCACTGGCTGCCGCATTCTCTCTAGACCATGATCCGCTATCTGGTCTGCATTGTTCACGGGATCCCAGAGGGCCTTCACCACATCTGCCTCACCATGAATCAAATCAACCCTCAATGATGCAGCATCTAGAGGAAAGGCTAAACAGTAACGGAATGCACATCTACAGGAAAGGTTAAACAATAAAGTAAAGCGCATCTAGAGGAAAGGCTACACAATAAAGTAAAGCGCATCTACAGGAAAGGCTAAACAATAAAGTAAGGCGCATCTAGAGGAAAGGCTAAACAATAAAGTAAGGCGCATCTAGAGGAAAGGTTAAACAATAAAGTAAGGCGCATCTACATGAAAGGCTAAACAATAAAGTAAAGCGCATCTAGAGGAAAGGTTAAACAATAAAGTAAGGCGCATCTACATGAAAGGCTAAACAATAAAGTAAGGCGCATCTAGAGGAAAGGTTAAACAATAAAGTAAGGCGCATCTACATGAAAGGCTAAACAATAAAGTAAGGCGCATCTAGAGGAAAGGCTAAACAATAAAGTAAAGCGCATCTAGAGGAAAAGCTAAACAATAAAGTAAGGCGCATCTACATGAAAGGCTAAACAATAAAGTAAGGCGCATCTACATGAAAGGCTAAACAATAAAGTAAGGCGCATCTACATGAAAGGCTAAACAATAAAGTAAGGCGCATCTAGAGGAAAGGCTAAACAATAAAGTAAGGCGCATCTACAGGAAAGGCTAAACAATAAAGTAAGGCGCATCTAGAGGAAAGGCTAAACAATAAAGTAAGGCGCATCTAGAGGAAAGGCTAAACAATAAAGTAAGGCGCATCTAGAGGAAAGGCTAAACAATAAAGTAAGGCGCATCTACAGGAAAGGCTAAACAATAAAGTAAGGCGCATCTAGAGGAAAGGTTAAACAATAAAGTAAGGCGCATCTACATGAAAGGCTAAACAATAAAGTAAAGCGCATCTAGAGGAAAGGCTAAACAATAAAGTAAGGCGCATCTACATGAAAGGCTAAACAATAAAGTAAGGCGCATCTAGAGGAAAGGCTAAACAATAAAGTAAGGCGCATCTAGAGGAAAGGCTAAACAATAAAGTAAGGCGCATCTAGAGGAAAGGCTAAACAATAAAGTAAAGCGCATCTAGAGGAAAGGCTAAACAATAAAGTAAGGCGCATCTACATGAAAGGCTAAACAATAAAGTAAGGCGCATCTAGAGGAAAGGCTAAACAATAAAGTAAAGCGCATCTAGAGGAAAGGCTAAACAATAAAGTAAAGCGCATCTAGAGGAAAGGCTAAACAATAAAGTAAGGCGCATCTAGAGGAAAGGCTAAACAATAAAGTAAAGCGCATCTAGAGGAAAGGCTAAACAATAAAGTAAAGCGCATCTAGAGGAAAGGCTAAACAATAAAGTAAGGCGCATCTAGAGGAAAGGCTAAACAATAAAGAAAGGCGCATCTAGAGGAAAGGCTAAACAATAAAGTAAGGCGCATCTACAGGAAAGGCTAAACAATAAAGTAAGGCGCATCTAGAGGAAAGGCTAAACAATAAAGTAAAGCGCATCTAGAGGAAAGGCTAAACAATAAAGTAAAGCGCATCTAGAGGAAAGGCTAAACAATAAAGTAAGGCGCATCTAGAGGAAAGGCTAAACAATAAAGTAAGGCGCATCTAGAGGAAAGGCTAAACAATAAAGTAAGGCGCATCTAGAGGAAAGGCTAAACAATAAAGTAAGGCGCATCTAGAGGAAAGGCTAAACAATAAAGTAAGGCGCATCTACATGAAAGGCTAAACAAGAACGTAAAGCATATCTAGGGGAAAGGCTAAACAATAAAGGAGGGCGCATCTACAGAAAAGATTTAACAGGAACGACAGGCACCTCTACACGCCAAAGTTGACGGGAACAGACTCATCGAAAAAAAAAAATCAGGACCATGATAACGGTAGGCAACCTATGGAAAATAAAGCCGCAACAGTGCGAAGTGCTCGGTATTCATATACACTAGGTATCAGAATAATGAGGTTGGGGTGACCAGTTACCTTCATCGTCGCATGGAGAAGTAGACACACAAAACTATGGGTAGGGCATGGACGGAGATGGATGCGATAGCTCAGGATAGAACTTGGAGCGAGTCGAATGAGGGCCTATAGGGAGGGCATGGACGGAGCTGGATGCGACAGCTCAGGATGGAACTTGGAGCGAGTCGAATGAGGGCCTATAGGGAGGGCATGGACGGAGCTGGATGCGACAGCTCAGGATGGAACTTGGAGCGAGTCGAATGAGGGCCTATAGGGAGGGCATGGACGGAGCTGGATGCGACAACTCAGGATGGAACTTGGAGCGAGTCGAATGAGGGCCTATAGGGAGGGCATGGACGGAGCTGGATGCGACAGCTCAGGATGGAACTTGGAGCGAGTCGAATGAGGGCCTATAGGGAGGGCGTGGACGGAGCTGGATGCGACAGCTCAGGATAGAACTTGGAGCGAGTCGAATGAGGGCCTATAGGGAGAGCATGGACGGAGCTGGATGGCGACAGCTCAGGATGGAACTTGGAGCGAGTCGAATGAGGGCCCATGCCCCAATAGCGGATAAAGGATGAAAGAAGAAGAATGCCGTGAAGTGCTAAATCAGTGGTTCTCAGCCTTTTTTGACCCATGCACCGCTTCGCCATATGTTCAGAATGGCATTACCCTCCTTTCGTATTTCCTCCCTATAAATCCCCCCCCCCCTCTTTTAACACAGTATACGTAAAAATGAAGCTAAATTTAATAACACATACTAGAACAAGTCTAGACGTCTACATAATACGTGATTTGCGGGCCTACAACGAATAAAACGAATTTCAGAAGGACGAAAAGTACATAATCGTAAAGTATGGAAAGAAAACCAATATCAAGTAATCGGTTCTTATATTAACGCGATCTTTAAATAATCTTAACTCCCTTCCCCCTTAAAACCTTAAAATTCCCCTATTGGGGGGGGGGGGGTGCTTATTTCCCACCGGTTGAGAACCACTGTGCTAGATCTTCATATATACTAGGTGTACATACAATGAGTTGGGGGTAAACAGTGCCCTTCCTCACCGTCTCTCCATCCCAACTAATTCTGACAAGTACACTGTATCCTTCCGCATACTCGCGTTCGAAACACATCTGCGCGCGATTTGGCAGCAAACCGCGTTGCGCTGTTGTTTTTTTTACGAAATGGTATGGGTACCGGTCGTTCAGAAAGCAAGGCAAACCTACTGAACGTAAACTTGCCAAGACATCGACAACAGCAAAACATGCTGGTGTTCACTGCATACGTCCTGTAAAGGATATGCAACTAACTAACACGGTACCAACGTTATGAAACAGAGCCAAGCTCAGTAATGCTGGGAAACTAATTCTACCTCCAGAGGACATTGAACTCAGACCATTCCTACACCGAGACAGAGGAGACAAGACCGCAAGGAACAGACACACTGAAATGTTGATGAGGAGATTGTATGATGTAAACATCACGTCTTGCGAAGTGGGCTACCGTATAATCGATTTCAGATTGCGTTGGACACATGCCCCCCCCCCTTCCCCCCCCCCTCCCACTGGGCATAGCAACTGGATAGGAGATATAGACGCGTTAATATAATGTGGGGTGAAACGGGGAACGAGTGACGAGGGATAGACGAGTGGCGAGGGATAGACGAGGAACGAGTGGCGAGGGATAGACGAGGAACGAGTGACGAGGGATAGGCGAGTGATGAGGGATAGACGAGGATCGAGTGACGAGGGATAGACGAGGAAAGAATGAGGAGGGGTAGAGAGGAACGAGTGACGAGGGATAGACGAGTGACGAAAGATAGATGATGAATGAGTGACGAGGGATAGACGAGGAACGAGTGACGAGGGATCGACGAGTAACGAGAGATAGACGAGGAATGAGTGACGAGGAATAGACGAGGAAAGATGTATCTGGACATATGTAATAGCTCGGCAATGAATAATAATAAGAAGCCTCAACTTCAACAATATGATGAGATGACAGGGCCAAGTGAAGAGTCATGATCGCCAATGCCTGCTCCAGGCCACGAACCCCAAGAAGGCGATGTGTTGAAACAATAATTTTGAAAGAATGATATCTGAACTGTATGTGAAATGAAAGAATGACAGTTAATTGTACGTGAAATTTCAATGGGAGATCAACTCTTGGGGAACTAATGTGTGCTTTAAAAAAAGAGTTCAACTGATATGATCGTGATTATGACGATTTCAATGACAATAATCAACATTAGCATGTTGCATGCCATGGGGACATCATAATCCCCAGCAAAGATGTCATCTGAGTTCTTGATAAAATCATAATCCTTACCAAAGATCTATGTTCTGTGTTCCTGTCTTCCTAATAAGATCATAATCCTAACCAAAGATCTGTGTTCCTGTGTTCCTGACAAGATCATAATATTCCAATTCCCAACAAATATCTGCCCTATGTGTTTCCGATAACTGGGACAGCTGCTTGTCGTTAGTGCCAACCTCTCCAGCTTTCCCTCCTCCCTCCGTGGACTTGTTGCTCTTACAGTGCTGATCTTCCCTGTTACCTCAACCATCCCCAGACTCTCAACTTGTAACCTGTTCTCGGTCTTGTCCTTCTCTAGATATGTTTGTGTAATTCTGCCTCTGGTTGCACTCAGAACTGAGTCGTGGTACCGCACTAGCTACCACAATTACCCTCAACGAGTCATGTATTAGTGATTATTTTTCATGCGTTTTAATGCTTATTGTTTTTTTGTTGTCAAAGAATTGCTTCATAAGAGATGTCGAATAAAAGAATGTATGAGAGGAAATAGAGAAGAAAGGCAGAATGTCAGACGGGCCTGCGTGCCCAATTCTTAATTACCCCTTTGAAAATAAAGATTTTCATTCGTTCGTTCGTTCATATTGCCACAGTACACAACCTAGGGTCGAACTCTGGTAGTCAGAAATCACCACGTGAGATTGCTCTGGGAATTAACCAGGATAGTAAAGAAAGACAGCTTCCCATCTCACGTCATAACTGTGTAACCTAGCATATGTAAAATGTCATCACACTGCAGTATTTAGTACTGAATTACTTTTACCTTTGGGTCAGTGGTAAAGTATCCCATTGCCTTGAGCTCTTGACTTATTGAGGAATGCTGCCGGGCACACATTTTCTTGACCAGTGAACATTTGTTGGTCCATGTGGTCAGAAACATCTTGACACCTTACCTTCCAGAATACACCTTGGTATTTGGCTTACTTACTTACTGGCACATTGCCGTCTTGACAGGCGATAGAGTTTGTTACACTGTGCTTTAAAAAGGCACAAAAAATATACCTCTATATAGCACAAAGCCTGGGATGAATTGTAAAGACCACGTCTTGCCCTTGTGACACGATCCCTCTCTCGGCCGGCCTAGTTCACCTCAGAGGAAAGGTGACACCAATACATCTGAACAAGACAAGCTGCAGAAGCTGCCGGACCAACAAAGCAATGCTATAACTGTCCGCCTGTGGAGCTTTGATCCTAGACCAGTTGCCAAAGAAGGCTTAGGGCCTGTCTGTATTGGGCTAGACTGCTGACAACAAAATACCTAACAGCCGCAAAGGAAATATGACCAGCCAAGTCTCATCCCAGCCAGCCCGTATATGTTGTGCTGAATCATGACCCCTGGGTACATTCTAATACCCCTATCCACCATTCCATTTGGGTAAAATAGATGCAGTAGGGCAAACTAACTCACTGGACAAATGGCGCCAATAGTAAACAACAAACACGTATCAGTTGATACTAAAAAGCACTCTACAACACAATCTTCCTACCAAATCTATGCTACCATACCGGTGTGCTGGGGAATGAACAGGCGGACAGATTGGCTGGCTCTGGAAAATTTGGCGGAGTATTGATGCATGACAAGGCAGACGTGGTTGCGGCCTTGTGGGAGCACGTGTACACCTTGGAGGAGCAAATGGATCACCATGGTCTGGCAAGAATAAGACAGTGACAAGTGACGAGGGGATCTGGCCGACGCTCGACGCTCAGAGGAAAGGCGAGACGGACATATAATCAGATCGCTACTGGTACTATTGGTGTTGGAACTCTTCGCTGGCTGCTAAGGATGAAGACGGAGCCTTTATGGGAATGCCCCGAATGCTGTGATGTCGGTTCCTCAATCAATCAATCAATCAATCTATGCTACCAATGCCAAACCTGGACAATAACAGAAAAGGAGAAACGAAACATCACAATTGACGTGTGAGTCCTGAGAAGAATACTCAATGTATCAAGAAGGGAGAAAAACACAAATGAAGAAATCAGGACTAAAGTGAGGTTTATAGCAGCGATAGATTTCCTTAGAAAAAAAGCAAGTTAAATGATTCGGCCATATAACTAGGCTACCAACTAACAGTATACCACAACAAGCAATGATGTTCAGACCAAATGGAACCTGAAGAAGAGGCCGACCATGTAAACGATGGGCAGAGGGAATAACAGAGTCTATGGGAATGACGATACATGAAGCACATAAACGGGCACTTTCCTGTTGATTATGCTTCACCTCGACACCGCAAAGCACAAAAAGAACAAGATTAGATGAGAGGATGAGATCCTTCTCCACAGATGTGAGGCTCCAGTGCCGGCTTTGCATACCGAGCAGGTTTCTTAGGTTGGAACAGGACAGGACACCTCTGTAACACAATCCCCGGGAAGATGATACTTTGGTTCGGGGTAGAGGTGAGAGTTTCTACCTCGACATAACTCCAATAGACGCTGGCCCTTGTCAGAGCCCAAACAACTTGTGCGCCAATGGTCTATGCTTGGGACTTGAAAGTTAAAGCTCAGACTCCCGAAGCATTCACCACCACCCAACCTTCTGTTACTCAATTAATGACGTTGGGTCGACCTCACAGTCATGTCACGACAAAATCCCGCGACTTGAACTCAGACGTATGTGGCCGGCAGACGACAGCACTAATCACCGCGTCAACGCGGCTCCTTTTTCCATAATTATTATAATAAATAAACTGCCGTTTTGATGTTTCAGGTCAGTTACGTGCAGGCTGTTGCAGCATCCCAATATCCGGTGACCGCTGTCCGAGGGGAACGAATCGCTGACCTCGTCTTCAACATTGCCGCGGCTGCCATTGCCATTATCATCAGCTTCGGCATTGGCGCTGTCACTGACAGTGACAGTTTGAAAAGACAGTTTAAATATCCAGTGCCTTTGATCGTTGGATTCTGCTGCCAGTTCATCGTCATGCCGCTGGTAAGAGTCGCGCATGTATTTCTAACGTTAGCACAACCGAAGTGGTTCCACTTCAAGCAAACCCAGAGGTGATTATTCTCTCTCGGCATTTACTACAGATTATACATCTCCCTATTCTGTTGCTGTACCCAGAGTTATCTCTGTGTATCCAGAGATATCACAATACACTGGGTAAAGGGATATACCACCGGACCGAGTAAGACAATGGGAGTTGAATGGAGACTTGTAATTCAGCTGGAGGAGTTTCAGAATTCAACAACTTGGCTCAGCTCCAGATGCCTCCTCTTCTTCCTCTGCCTGCCATCTCCCTGTGGAACATCGGCCCTCATCCAATTCACACCAAACGCTTTGTTCATGACTAGTTGGATTTTGCAGGTAAAGTTATCTACATGTTGTATAGGTAGGCCAGCGCCAAGTCTCCTTAATCGCCTCTTACGCCATGCTTGGTTGGTTACAGTGTTTCTATTCTTTGCTTCCCGTAAGGTCCCCGGCAACACAGGGTCAGCTTCAGAGACACGCCCTGTTAGCAACATGTAGATGACTGGTGCTCGCGATCTAGTTGATACACAGACGATTCACGGTTCCTACATCAAGCAATGGTCATCTACCATATCTGAAGAGTGTGTATCATTCCTGTCGTGCTGAGTTTCAACTCATCCCTCCCCATAATATTCATAGACTATCGATCCCACTTCATGGAAGCGATGTAACTCTAACTAAAAGCCTACAGCGTCAATGTTTACTATACCTCCTGCCTCCCTTTACGCACACTTCATTTTATAATGGTCCTAACATCTTTTTTTGTCTTCACTCTATTCTTTCTGTGAACAAACAAGGACGACGTTACTTATATAAACAGACATGGTTTTCCTTAGTACTTGGTAGCTTAATCGTTGACAACGGGCTTTTCCGAACAAATACACAAGAATGGAGCGTACACCAGTGTTCTTCTCTCAGACCTCACACTGTCTAACATTTCCCGCGTGAGATGATATCTTCTACATGTTCCTGAGGCGTTGTCTAGAACAGACTGGACTACCAGGGTAGATGGAAGAGGCCAATGAAGGCTGTTGCATGTCCTTCTCTCAGACCTCACACTGTCTAACCATCCCCACGTGAGATGACACTTCTACACCCCAGGCATGTGCCTGAGACGTTATCTAGAAGAGACTGGACTACCAGGATAGATGGAAGAGGCCACTGTAGGTTGCTGCATGTCCCTTGCAGGACGTTGTGATCAACCTCAACCCTATGTTTATTTTCTAGGCAAGTTTCGGTTCAGTTGTTTGCCATTGCTGTCTGAACAGAAAGTCAACGCTGAAGTACAACTGAATGGTGTATGTGCAAGCATATCACTATAAGGTCACGTGACGGGACGAGAGCATTGAAAAACATCGCGGCGATTGGAGAGAGAGGGGGGAGAGATGGGGGGGGGGAGGGACAGACAGGCACTCACTGGGCTTAGTAGTATTTGACCCTCCGATGAACTACCCTCGGATCCGGAGCTGTAGAACATCATCTATCCATCCGTCATGCGTCATGCCGATAAGAGTGGGCGGTCATGTTCTGCCATCTCACTCGATCACCAGAGTCGTGGATCAGCTCCGTGTTCCTGTCTCGACCATGCTATGTGGCCAAGCCATCCAGGTATTTACTTCTCGGTATTCCCCTTGGTCTCTTCCCTTTGATCTTGCCAGTTGTCACCAAGTTCTCCAAGTCATTTCTTCTCATAACATGCCCAAAAAATCATCAGGTAATTATTATTTAGTACCAATGCACAAGGCCTTGTCGGCCCAGAGGTGGAAACCATATCTCTAAGCCACTTCGCCCTCAAACGCCTACTACCATAGTAGCCAACATATCAAGGTAGATAGCGTTCCGGCTTACCAGAGCAGCGGTCTGAATTAGTTCAGTGTCCAGTCGCGGAGCGACCACCCAATATTGTAGTGTGAGTCCCTTAAATATCGCTGGCAAGCTTAGGAAATGAGGAAGGGAGATAGTCTCCTCACCCGTCATGATGCGACCTAGTATATTTAAAGCTGCATCCATGTCCGCCCCTACTGCATTATCTGCTAACAGATGAACTTTATCTCTGGCATAACCATAAAAGACGACCTTCCCCAGGAGGACAGAGAGGAACCCTATATGCCGGACAGCCGGCCGCAGTGAGACCTCAGTTACACGAGCTCATCTCAAACACTTGAAACAATTTACCGAGCACAGGCTCGAGGGTTTTTGATCGATGCAGCAATGTTGTTGTACGAGGGATGTATGAGCAGGCATCATTTGCTGGATCAATATACACGAGGGCGCTATTAACTCATTCCCTCCCAAGCAACTCTAAGTCCACTGACTTTACCATCATGCAGAGTCGTCTCCGCAGCGAAGTTTCGCAGTTAAAGAATTCCCATTAGTTGCAGTCCCGATTCTTCGTCGTACATTCTTACAGGCCTGACCAGACCGTCATGCTGTCTGTCCGTTTAAATCTTTGGCGATATTTTCTTAAATCAATCGGCTCTATATGACTGATGTACTTTTCTTCCTAAGACAGCTGTTCCATAGAATGTCGAGTACAATCACGTCATCCGTTATTCCTATCTACCATGGTTATTCCATATAGTGTAAAATACAATAAAACCACCCGTCCTTCTATCTACACTACCCCGATAAAGAGCTTAAAAATACTTATCTTAAGTGGAGAAAAAATGAACTATAAAAACAGTGCTTACGACAAAAACTCCCATGGACTTACGAGTCCGAAAAAGAAAAAAAAAAAGAATTCCCTTCCAAAGAACAGACAGGCAAGCAGACAACGGCACATCGAAGCCAGCCAGTCACTACACTCGCATTATGCAATCGAACGTTCATTTTTATGAATGTTCTGTCTGCCAAGCAAAAAAATAAATGACGTGAAAAAAGCCACACGCTCAATAGAACTGAGAGAAAGAAGACTTGATCAACAGAAGAACCCAGCGTCCGATCTCAGACTGTGGGACTTCTCACGTGCGGTCGACACAGCCAGCTATCTCCATCAGGGGGGAATAACCGGATCGATACAGTATATTTCTTTCAGGAGCCCAAGGTTAAATTAATTTGTTTAATCCAGTTTTCAGACTGGCACATGCCACAGACAAGAAATAACAAATTTTAAGACTGGCTGATCACACTGTGACAAACAACCAGTTTTAACAATGGCTGATCACATTGGTCATGAACAACCAATTTTAACAATGACTCACATTGGTCAGAAACAACTGTTATGACATGCAAACCAATTTTATGATATACAAATCACACTGATCAGAAACAACCAGTTTAATTACATAAAAACCACACTGGTCAGAAACAACCAGTTCTATGACATACAAACCACACTGGTCAGAAACAACCAGTTCTATGACATACAAACCACACTGGTCAGAAACAATCCGTTGTATGACATGCAAACCACAATGGTCAGAAACAACCAGTTGTATGACATGCAAATCACACTGGTTAGAAACAACCAATTTTATGACGTACTAACCACACTGGTCAGAAACAACCAATTTTATGACGTACAAACCACACTGGTCAGAAACAACCAATTTTATGACGTACTAACCACTACAGCGATTCGGAAGTAGATAGCTCTGTGTTGATTACGAGGCATGAGGCGTCAGTCGTTCAGAAAACAATGACAAACTACTGAACTTTAAAATTTTTTTAGTGAATGACAAACAGTCAATAAATGCTGGGTTTGACTACAACGTCCTGTAAAGATTGTTCATGTTTTCCATAGATCATCCTATAACTTTATATTGTATTATCTGAGATTGTTCATGTTTTCCATAGATCATCCTATAAATTTATAAGGCATTATCTAAGATTGTTCATGTTTTCCATAGATCATCCTATAACTTTATGTTGTATTATATGAGAATGTTCATGTTTTCCAAAGATCGTCCTATAACTTTATACGGCATTATCTAAGTTTGTTCATGTGTTCCATTGATCATCCTATAACTTTATATTGTATTATCTCTGATCGTTCATGTTTTCCATAGATCATCCTATAACTTTATATTGTATTATTTGAGACTGTTCATGTTTTCCATAGATCATCATATAACTGCATATTGCCAGCTCTGCCATGCTTCCTGTGTGTTCTGTCCTTGTATTTCTGCTTCCATAGATCACATTCCCTACAAAATCCGACGCAAGTGTCCAAATGTACAATAACACCCGCCATCGGGGCGCACAGTGGAAAGCCGTTAAGAGCTACCCGACTATAAATAAACACTACATCCCCTGGGGGAGTGCAAGATGTGAAAACGGTGCGTTCATTTGGTGCAAGAAGCGCCACCAGACATGGAAAAATGACGTTAATTCGCCTTTCAGTTGTACCCAGAGCAAGTTACCGCCCGCAAAGACGTTCAATATCGGTGGTTCTAAAACTGTTGCTAGACACGTTTGCGATGAATGTGCTCTAATTTACAAGTCGAATCGCGAGTTATCATTCACCTTCATCATCATCAAATGCATTGCTGTCTGGAGTGGGCGATCATGCTTCTCCACATCATGCGATGTACAAAAGCATGTATCAGTATGTGCGCTTACTCTCGTCCGTGCCAAAACCATTTGCGGACTGGCCAGGACCACATGACACCGGACAGATGACGTGGTCAGTACTACAAAGCCCGCCTTACCTTCCAGAACAGTTTCATCTGGTCAATTAATGAGCCTGAGTCAAACCCGGAGCCGCTTGATCATGAAAAACTCCAGCTCGATTTGAGTTTGAACCCAAATCCTCTGTGCCGGCATGCGAGTGATCTAGCAACCACATAAGAATCACAACTCATTCATACAAAACGGGAAATAAACAGATGCCAAATCATTCTTATATGTTGTCTATTGTGCCCTCTGGTAGCTTCATACAAAACAGGAAATAAGCAACTGCCAGATCATTCTTATCTGTTGGCTTGCCGATACTCCTGTCTTTGCCACTGTGTACATTGGGCAGTGAGCAGCATTTTGTGTGATATTCACTGGCACTGGAACGGAGCATAATAGGGACGACCTGCTTCTGTGAAGTTAGAACCACGACTAACTAACTAATCTTATCTGTTGCCTAGTGTGTCCTCTGTGAGCTTCACACAAAACAGGAAATAAGCAACTACCATATCATGCGTATCTTTTGTCTATTGTGTCCTCTGTGAGCTTCAAACAAAACAGGAAATAAGCAACTACCATATCATGCGTATCTTTTGTCTAGTGTGTCCTCTGTGAGCTTCAAACAAAACAGGAAATAAGCAACTACCATATCATGCGTATCTTTTGTCTAGTGTGTCCTCTGTGAGCTTCACACAAAACAGGAAATAAGCAACTGCCATATCATGCGTATCTTTTGTCTAGTGTGTCCTCTCTGAGCTTCACACAAAACAGGAAATAAGCAACTACCATATCATGCGTATCTTTTGTCTAGTGTGTCCTCTGTGAGCTTCACACAAAACAGGAAATAAGCAACTGCCAGATCATTCTTACCTGTTGCCTATTGTATCCTCTGTGAGCTTCACATAAAACAGGAAATAAGCAACTACCATATCATGCGTATCTTGTGTCTAGTGTGTCCTCTGTGAGCTTCACACAAAACAGGAAATAATCAACTGCCAGATCATTCTTACCTGTTGCCTATTGTATCCTCTGTGAGCTTCACATAAAACAGGAAATAAGCAACTACCATATCATGCTTATCTGTTGTCTAGTGTGTCCTCTGGTAGCTTCACGTTTCACCTTGTATGAGTGCGCATCACTACCAATGGCTTAAAGGCTTAGAGGCGAGAGGATCGACTTCATTGCTCCAGGTAATATTCCATCCGGTTTGGTCTTCCTCTGCAGAACGACGAGCCGCCGGCCGAAAGCGTTGAACACCGCGCCAACTTTGCAGCGCCGGCGATGATCCCTAGATGTCTACAACACAACTGTACTCGTCGCCAGAACAACCGTCCGAATACGAACCCGCGACCTTCACAGCGCGAGACAGATGGTCTGACCACTTCACCACGGAGAGCCTCCCCCACCACACACACACGCGCGCGCGCGCGCGCGCACACACACAAGTTAATCACAACAAACAAATAATTAAATAGCGTTGTTACTTTGATAACAGTATGGATTCCCCAATACTCTCTACTTCCGCGCGCTGTGTGTTCTAAGGGATCGGAAGTAAAACAACAGTCGACAGGCTATAAGAGTCAGAACTCGGCGATCTCTCAACAACTGTTAACATGCCGTCACAAAGTTAACAAAGAAAAGGCCTTTCTTATACTGTATTCGACTAACAATAAATGGTTACTCAAATACATCCAGGCCATAGCAATCAAGCATCTAAAACCAGGGTTGTGCCGACAGAAAGATTTCACAGCGACTCTGTGATTTACTGTGGGGATAACATTGCTCCACATTTGAACACTACCAGAGAATTTGTGTGTTATGAATTTCAACCAAACTATGATTTATCTGTTCACTTCACATAATATATAACTCTGCAGTATGCACCTGACGAGATGCAGCGAAATATGCCAGGCAATATATCGTGCAACCTCTTGTTTGTAGCTTCTGTGTGTACATGATATCTTGTCCATTTCACAGATGGCGTTTGGTCTGGCTATGACCCTGCCCTTGGACAAGAACATCGGGTTCGGCCTACTGTGTGTGTCATGTGTGCCTGGAGGTGGGTTCGGTCACGTGGCTGTCGTCATCGCCGACGGAGACTGTGCACTAAGTCTCACTATGAACCTAATTAGTGCGGTAGCCATGCTAGGTATGTCAGTCTAGATTTTACCAGCAATTGTTCAGTCTGTGATGTCATACATGTGAGTCTCTATTTTACCAGCAAATGTTCAGTTTGTCACGTCATACATGTGTGTCTCTATTTTACCAGCAAATGTTGACTCTGTCACGTCATACATGTGAGTCTCTATTTTACCAGCAAATGTTGAGTCTGTCACGTCATACGTGTGAGTCTCTATTTAACCAGCAAATGTTAAGTGTGCCACGTCATACATGTGAGTCTACAGTGGAAGAAGCATGGACAGGCCGCTATAATCATTGTAGTAAGGACTCGGTTGGCAGATACTGACGAGACTCCGGGGCTAACCCACATGAACTGGGGGTGAAGCCTTCACAAGACACGTCAAAGGTCGCCTTCGAGGTCAAGAAAGGCGATATCTTAACCAACCCCTGATGGGAAAGGAAAGCATAAATACTTTAGAGTGGCTGTTCCATCCGGGAAATGAGCACGGGAATGCCCAATGTGCAGGACGTCGTCGTTCGACATGGCATCATATGAGTCTGTAAATAGGTTGTTTTGTTAAACGTACAAGTCCGCGTTTTACCAGAAAATGTTGTGGTTGCTTTGCTATACATGTGAATATGTATTTCACCCACACATGTTGTGATTGTCATATTGAACACTGTGAATCTGTGTTTCGCCCACAAATGTTGTGGTTCCTATGTTAAATATGCGAGTCTGTGTTTCACCTCAAGTGTTGCAGTTGTGGTACAAGTCTATATTCTGCCGATTAACACGTATGGTAGCCATATTAAGTACACGATTTGTTGTTTCATTGAATATGCTGCTAACAAAAGATTGGTGGCGACAGATTTGTTCTATAATTCTACATGTTGCTAAGAGAGGTGTAGTATCGATATTAGCTCTATAATTCAACATGCTGCTAACACACGGATGTATCGGCCTCAGCTCTATAATTCAACATGCTGCTAACAAAAGGATGTATCGGCCTCAGCTCTATAATTCAACATGCTGCTAACAAAAGGATGTATTGGTCTCAGCTCTATAATTCAATATACTGATAACAAAAGGATGTAGTATCGGCATCAGCTCTATAATTCAACATGCTGCTAACAAAAGGATGTATTGGTCTCAGCTCTATAATTCAACACGCTGATAACAAAAGCGTGTATTATCGGCATCCGCTCTATAATTCAACATGCTGCTAACAAAATGGTGTGTAATCGGCATCAGCTGTGTGATTCAACATACAGCTACTACAAATATAGTGACGATACTGTGGGTAAACACCTTACCAACAGAGGTCTCTGACAACCATGCCAGTTCTGCATGAAAACACGCAAAGTAGACAGACCTTCAATTACCAACAAACACATTAATTGGCGCACTATGGTGCCGAGACAGCAGATATTTGGTCAGCTCCGCACATACACCCAGGCAAGAATGACTGGTTCAGTCAGCTGGTCATCTAGTGGCACAGTTTCTGTGATATTCTCAACATTTGTAATATTCTCAACATTCCGTCATATTCTCAACATTTGTAATATTCTCAACATTCCGTCATATTCTCAACATCTGTAACTCAACATTCTGTAATATTCTCAACATTCTGTGATATTCTCAACATCTGTACTATTCTCAACATTCCGTGATATTCTCAACATTCTGTGATATTCTCAATATTCTGCGCTATTCTTAACATTATGTGCTATTCTCAACATGCTCAGGCACAGCAGCTGGCTCTCTCCAGTTCCCCCATCATTTCATTACTCATTAATGATATCCCAACCAGAAATTGTGAAAACATTTTCAATTCAGCCCAAACTTAGAACCATACTGAGAGTCGGCATTATCAAATTACCGTATTTACTCGCGTAACGCACGCACGTCGTTTTACTGCTTCATTTTCGTCCTTAAATCGGGTTATGGGTATAACGATTTATGCTCCAGGAATCATATGGAGAACCGCGTAAACATAGGGTAAAATACATGAGTCAACAATAGTAGAAAACACTGAGTGAGAGAAAGAGAGAGAGAGAGAGAAAGAGAGAGAGAGAGAGAGAGAGAGAGAGAGAGAGAGTGTGTGTATGTGTGTGTGTGTCAGTGTGTGTGCGCGCGTGCGTGTGTGTGTGTGTGTTTTTGTGTGTTGTTGTTTTGTTTTGTTTTTTCAGGCAGCAATAATCTGTGTAATATTGGAACAATTTGGAGACTTGTTGCTCGTTGCTAGAAGTCTGTTATTATTGTATGGTTTTTATTTCTATACGAAACTAAGCTGCGAGAAATATGCCGGTAAATTAGAACACCCTTTGTCCTCTTACGCTGAACGTACACGCTAACCGCTAAACCAGAGTGCGACATCAATGTTTATGCGAGTAAATACGGTATATAGGTAATAATGCGTCATGTTCGATAAAAAATGAAAAATTGATAAATTAGGTAATAAATGTATAGGTGATGATAGACACAGTGTTTGCGAATATTATTCCAAGATTGTGACCACTTGAGAGAGAGAGAGAGAGAGAGAGAGAGAGAGAGAGAGAGAGAGAGAGAGAGAGAGAGAGTAGAGAGAGAGTAGAGAGAGAGAGAGAGTAGAGAGAGAGGAGAGAGAGAGAGAGAGAGAGAGGAGTGAGAGAGAGGAGTGAGAGAGAGAGGAGAGAGAGAGGAGTGAGAGAGAGGAGTGAGAGAGAGAGGACTGAGAGAGAGAGAGAGAGAGGAGTGAGAGAGAGAGTGAGAGAGAGAGAGAGAGGACAGAGAGATGGGGGGGGGAAGATCCGTATATGTTTATGATTATGGGGTGGGGGGGGGGGAATTCCTTTGTGACTGTGATTAATGTGGAATCCTTATGTAATGTGATTAAGTGGGACATACTTATGTGATTATGATCAATGGAGGAGTCCTTATGTGATTACAATTATTGGAAAATATGTGTGTGCGTGTGTGTATTTCTTTCTACTCACCCACCAACAGACACATTGAACGATCTACCTGCCTACTCACCCACACTCACAGATAATTTCCCCTCAACTGCCTCTCAGGTATCAGGTCTCTCCAGCCAAACACTCCCTCTCTCCAGCACGTCCTGTCTCAAATGTCCACAACCCCGCCTCCATTTCCTGTACATCAATCCGCACACTCCACCTGAACTTACAGGCTGACATTTCCCATTCCCTCGACTGCGCCTCGTTCAGTATAGCCCCTGACAACTGATACATCAGAACCGATTTGCTTCCCAACTGAAACGTCTCCGGCGTCGACGAGCGGTTTTTCTGAGGCGGGAACGTGGCAGTGAAAGGAGTTGGCCACCTCACTTCATAATGCCGGGGTCTCCGTGGCCCCTGCTCCGGAAGTCCTGGGTTCGTTCTTGGATACCGTCATTGAGTGCGCGAGTGGATGTTTTCCAAAGACCCCTGGTGGGTGTTCCTGGATCTACGTCGTGCTCCGTGCCACCCTTTAGTCAGATCCCTCTGCGGAAAGAGACTGGGCCATAAGGATAAAACCTGGTGCAATGAAACTGATCCAACTGCCTTTCAACTGCCTAATGTGGCCTGCCATGGCATGTGAGGTCCACACTTCATAAATCTATACAGTTATCCACTGCATAATGTGGCCTGCCATGGCACGTGAGGTCCACACTTCATAAATCTATACAGTTATCCACTGCATAATGTTGCCTGCCATGGCACGTGAGGCCCACACTTCATAAATATATACAATTATCCACTGCATAATGTTGCCTGCCATGGCATGTGAGGTCCACACTTCATAAATCTATACAGTTATCCACTGCATAATGTGGCCTGCCATGGCACGTGAGGCCCACACTTCATAAATCTATACAGTTATCCACTGCATAATGTGGCCTGCCGTGGCACGTGAGGCCCACACTTCATAAATCTATACAGTTATCCACCACTGGATGGCCTGGTCATGTGTTACATGTTCATCATCATGTGCCATGCAGGTTCATGAATTCCTTCTGCGAGGCGATGTTGTTGCTTGGAGGCGACGGGTTCGAATCCCGGGGTGTTTACGAGTTTCAAATGTGATATTATCTAGAATGTCTGACCCCTACTTCCTTCTGTTACTTCTATGCATGCCAATCAATGCCAGTGTATCACATTGGCAAGTGTTGACGTTCGCCTTATCACTGGATCCTCACATTCTGTGATCAGTGGCTGGCCGACTGTTCCTCCTCCTCCCTAAACAAACCTGTGGAGCCCATGCTATGAGGCAGGAAGGGCTCATGAGCCATGAGGATGTGGAAGAAACAACCTGCTTTTAGTGGATGCCTCATCTGTCCTTTATCTTCCGTTGGAAGACTGTCCAATTAACACAAGACATAGGACATAACACCACGGGTGCCAGTGACAAGACATAGGACATAACACCACGAGTGCCAGTGACAAGACATAGGACATAACACCACTATTGACAGTGGCATGACATAGGACATAACACCAGGAGTCCCAGTGACAAGACATAGGACATAACACCACGAGTGCCAGTGACAAGACATAGGACATAACACCACGAGTGCCAGTGACAAAACATAGGACATAACACCACGAGTCCCAGCGACAAGACATAGGACATAACACCACGAGTGCCAGTGACAAGACATAGGACATAACACCACGAGTCCCAGTGACAAGACATAGGACATAACACCACGAGTGACAGTGACAAAACATAGGACATAACACCACGAGTGCCAGTGACAAGACATAGGACATAACATCACGAGTGTCAGTGACAAGACATAGGACACAACACCACGAGTGCCAGTGACAAGACATAGGACATAACACCACGAGTGTCAATGACAAGATATATAGGACATAATACCACGAGTGTCAGTGACAAGATATAGGACATAACACCACGAGTGTCAGTGACAAGACATAGGACATAACACCACGAGTGCCAGTGACAAGACATAGGACATAACACCACGAGTGCCAGTGACAAGACATAGGACATAACACTACGAGTCCCAGTGACAAGACACAGGACATAACACCACGAGTGCCAGTGACACGACATAAGACAACACCTCGAGTACCAGTGACAAGACATAGGACATAACACCACCAGTACCAGTGACAAGACAAAGGACATAACACAAGTACCAAGTTTATTTTTCACGCTATGTTAATGGTCTGACAGGTCCCGAGGTGGGGGTGGGTGTGTGTGGTTGTGTGTGCGCGCGCGCTCGCGTGCGCCTCCCTGCCCGTCCTATAACACGGTAATATGCACAGTTTATGTTCACAGCATTCATGTAACAATGTTTGTTTTTCCTAAGTAAATGTAACATGCACACTGGATAACTGATGTATGAACGATGAGTGGTTAGAAGGACCGAATGTAATCCGGGCCTGCGTGCCCAATTTGTGACCCTTTGAAAATAAAGTTCGTTCGTTCTTCTGCAATAAAAGCTTCTCTTGGCGTTCGATTTGAAAGTAATGGGGTATAAACCATATGCCAAGCAAAGATGGCGTCTCCGCCCACACAACCTGTCTAACGGGTCGACTACGCCACTGCATATTTCTGTACAGACCGCTGTCATTGCCAGCCTCCCCTGCCCCGGCTGATTACGATACAGATAGAATCGGACAGATTCTAGCAACTGGTGTAAACGTGAGGGAGTCGCTGACTTCTCGGGAAACATACAAACATCCAAACACAGACAGACTACTACAAACATAGCCTCAATTGTTTACAATTACTGGGCTTGTTTACGTCTTCAAGCGGTTGTTACGGGGGAAACAATGTGTGTGTCAGACGGTTCCTAGAGTTGGTCGGTTCCGGTTTTGGTGGCAATAGTAAATGTAGCAGAAGCAGTGGTTGGAAGGGTAGTGGTTGGCGGGATGGAGGTGAAAGTATGGTGGTGAGCTGGGAGGAGGAGGAGGAGATAGAGAGAAGTGTACAGTCTGCAAACGAGTCCCATAAATTTCATGTGCCGTTTTTCTCGAGGTCTGATTGATTTATATAGCCAGACTTGGAGCTTCCAGTGCCCTGCTGCCGTGTGTTTTTCTATCTGTCCACGATATTCTCAACATCCTTCTCAAAGACCACATGTCCGGTGTCCTCACCGCGTTATTACTACTGTCCAGCAGTCGCAACCACACACATTGCGCCACCAATACACCAATGTAGCGTTGGTGATCACGTCTCTTCACAGCCTCTTGTCTCTAGTGCTGCCAAAACGTTGCTGATATTGATGTTTCTCCATGCTATGGTGTCAAACAGTCCAGTATCTTCTCACTTGGTTTCTCCCTGTCTCTCTTCCCTTGCAACTTTCCCGTTGTAACTACAAACTCCAGCTATCCCCTCCATGACATGCCCAAAGAATGAGGAATGACTTCTTGCGAGTTCTCTTTGTGAGTTAACTTCTGTAAAGATAAATCACTGCAATGTCTATATTTAATAATAATAATAATGTACAGGTGCGTACTTGTACATACACACGCAATGAGAGAGGGGGGGTGGGGTGGGAGAAAGAGCGATAGAGAGAGGAGAGATTATATGGATACTGTCATTAGTTCTTGAAAGGTCAAAGTGGTATTAATCGTCAGCGGTTTCACTAATATATCCCTGTATCTTCTATGAATGCCAATCACTACCGATAACCGTATTTATCCGGCTAGTTTGAGCATCCCCATGGCCTCCCCTACAGTTTCCAACTACCCTATGTACATTCATATAGGCACAGAATACCCCGCCATAATCTCACTCGCACAAGTGTACCTGCCCAGTTTGTGTCCCCTGACTATTACGCAATCAACTGTCAAATAACACGTTATTTTCCCCGTTAACTATTATAAACAAACAGAAGCACTCAATGAACGAGAGCTCCAGTTTAACAACGATGCTAAACTCACATGAAACATTGCACAACTCATCAATGTGCAAGCTAGTTTCCAGGCACTATGTACCCATGGCTCCAACCGGAAATGCCTTTATCTGCGGCTAACGATTTTCTTCGGTCATTTGGTGTGCCGAAAAATTCCGAAATAAAAAATAACCCACTCAAAAGGGCAGCGAGCCCAGTTACGTGTTCGATTCAGATCAGCCCGGCCTATTATTTCAGCTCTTTTTACGCTCACATAACAGAGCTCTTAATTCTAAGTCCCCTGCTATCTACTTCAAGTGGCACGCAGACTGGCGCCCAAAATAATACTGGAAGCCTCGTCAAGTGTTCGTAATTAAAGATAACATTTAATTGGTGGGTTGTTTCTTTTACCTTGCCGATGTTTTAGGGGGTTGACATTGCACAACTTTTACGAGAGGGGCCAACAAGCCTTATGGGCTCTTATTTCTTCAAGCTGGAAGTCGAGAGAGGGAGAGAGAGAGAGAGAGAGAGAGAGAGAGAGAGAGAGAGAGAGAGGGGGGGGGGGGGAGTCATCAGTAAAATGTAAAAATTCCATTTGAATCTCTAAGCGCACTGAAAACGCACTCGCGCGCATGTGTACACACTCTCTCTCTCTCTCTCTCTCTCTCTCTCTCTCACACACACACACACACACACACACACACACCTTATGACAATCTTGTTTGCTGAAGTAAATTTAGAGACACAGTCTCCCAACCCCCACAAGGCAAGGGTTTGTACCTGAACAAACCACATACAGTCTGTCATAGAACGGGTGTTTACCGACTCATTCATTGTACAACCATGGCCATCTTGAGTAGACTGCTGCTTTACTTGTATTCATTTATACTGACAGCTGGCGCGGCGGTAAAGGCGTTACGAACGCAATTCGCAATCTCGCATACCGCTTTCGAAACACAGCTGCGGGCGATGTGGAAGCAGACCACCTTGCGCTTGTTCTCATACAGAGGTATGAGTGCCGGTCGTTTAGAAAGCAATGGCAAAATACTGAACGTAAACTTGCCAGGAAATCACAGTGAAAAACTGCTGGGGTTGACTGTGACGTCATGTAAAGGATACGCAACTAACTTTTTTGGTATACTGATAAATGAAAATGAACAGGGATGAGAGAGAGAGAGAGAGAGAGAGAGAGAGAGAGAGAGAGAGAGAGAGAGAGAGAGAGAGAGACAGAGACAGAGAGAGAGAGAACAGAGAAGAGAAGAGAAGAGAAGAGAAGAGAAGAGAAGAGAAGAGAAGAGAAGAGAAGAGAAGAGAAGAGAAAAGACCATGTTGACATGTCTTATTTCTTGTGTTTTCAGGCACCGCTCCTTTGTGGATTTTTGTTCTGGGCCAATACTTCATGGAGGACTCGCATTCCATTCTCAACCCTGACGTGATCCCCATCTACAACTTTGAAGTCTGGCTGGTATCCAGCTTCCTAGCGTATGCAGCCGGACTGACCGTGAAGAGCCTCAGGCCGACAGTGGCCGACGCCATTCTCATGTGGTTCATCAAGCCGTTCCTGCTGCTGGCCAGCATCCTGTACATCACGCTGGGTGTCTACATCAACATGTACGTCTTCGAGTTGGTCGACGGGCCGGCTCTCTTCGCCGCCATGCTCCTGCCGCTCAACGGCTGTCTGATGGGCGCGGCTCTGGCTGCTGTCTGTCGGCAGAGTTACCCCTTCGTGAAGACTATAGCCTTGGAGACCTGCAGCCTCAACTGCCTTATCGTCATGGTGGCGCTGAGGTTCTCGCTGAAGCAACCAGACGCTGATCTGGCAGCAGTGGCGCCCATCTGGGTTATGTTTACAATTCCGGGACTTTTTGTCTGCCTGGCCATCTGCAATAAGATCAAGAACATCATCCTGACGCTCTGGAGGAACAGGAACAACAAAGACAGCGATGTGCAGAGCTCATCTAAAGCCTACTCTATCAGCTCCTCCATAATCAGCCCGCCAGGGACAACGACGCTGTCTGCTCCTCTGGTCACGGCTGACGGCCTGGACGACGATGTCACAATCAGCAACAGCAGCAATCAAAAGGTGACAGTATTGTAGTCCATTTCTAAACTCTTCCACACAATACAGTAAGCAGCCCACCTCCTGTATGCTGCACGGAAATACCCAATTGTTCCTTGGAGGCACATACCACTAGCTGACCGACGCCAAGCTGAATCCTCCATGTCAGACCTTGCAACCATTAGCCATCTACCCGTTACATTTACTAATGGACATGGAGCTTCTACAGGTTTACCAAGAGTGTTACGATGACGATGATTACAATCCAGATATGGATGGAGTAACCGCTGTGTGGCCATGCTACTTGACACACAAGCCAGCACTCAGTATATTCTACAGGGCCCCACAAGTGGCGAGACCTTTCATTCGCGCAGGTAAATTGCTGCATCCTACACCAGGAATACACCGGTGATTTCCGGTTACAGGACAGTGGCATACATCTTTCCATACAACATTCATTCGTGTTTATGCAAACGATGTGGATCTTTTGATTGGAATGTTATTTTTTAATTTCCCAGTGGCAAGAACTTGAATTCTGTATATGCAATCGGTAAGGACGGGTGTGAATACAGGAGCAAACCACCACATTAACTTCTCAGCCACCATATTAATTTCCCAAGAATACCTTCCTGGGCAGTCACAAAGCAGTGGTCGGGTGATCTGTTAAGAAAATCACAATACCTAGCCTCGGACTGAACCATCTGACATGTACGGCCCGACAATATGTAAGAATGTTCTGACTGGACCTGACAATATGTAGGAATCTTCTGACTGGACCTGACAATATGTAGGAATCTTCTGACTGGACCTGACATGTAGGAATCTTCTGACTGGACCTGACAATATGTAGGAATCTTCTGACTGGACCTGACAATATGTAGGAATCTTAGAACTGGACCTGACAATATGTAGGAATCTTAGAACTGGACCTGACAATATGTAGGAATCTTCTGACTGGACCTGACAATATGTAGGAATCTTCTGACTGGACCTGACAATATGTAGGAATCTTCTGACTGGACCTGACAATCTGTAGGAATCTTCTGACTGGACCTTCCTGACATGTATGGCCTGATAATGTGCCAGGTGTAAAGGTGACGACCAAGCAGACAACCATATCCATATAATTGTTACTGATATATGACATGTTTCATAAAAGTTAAAATTCGTTGTAAAAATGTTACAAACAGAGGTGAATATTAGGGGTTCCTCCCTGAGTCTAACATAAGAAAGTTGACGTGGGCGTGTCAATCAGGAGACATACATAAACACTAAACACCACAATTTATAGAATTATCTCTTCACTGATGCATAATCTAAAGTTCAACCACTCAATTATATATCAATATAAATTCACATTAATTGTTTGGCAACCATAGAAGAGGAATGAAGTAGTGAGTAGAGGACACATTAGACAACGTGAGGATTTAGAGCTATATTAGTATAGTTACCCTACCGGGATTCAAACCTGTCACCTCCAAATGACAGCGCATCGCTGCAGGAACATGTGTACTTCGAGGTATGACCAACTAGACACCCCTCACCAATCAATGAGCATGTTAACGCTTTCAGCACTGGAAGCTTTCCGGTCGCTATTTTCCAGAGTTTGTTATAGGATGCCCTTATCTGGAGTGGACATTTTCCAGAGTTTGTTATAGGATGCCAGTATCTGGAGTGGATATTTTCCAGAGTTTGTTATAGAATGCCAGTATCTGGAGTGGATATTTTCCAGAGTTTGTTATAGGATGCCAGTATCTGGAGTGGATATTTTCCAGAGTTTGTCATAGAATACCAGTATCTGGAGTGGATATTTTCCAGAGTTCGTTATAGGATGCCAGTGTATAGAATGGATATTTTCCAGAGTTTGTTGTAGGATGCCAGTATCTGGAGTGGATATTTTCCAGTTTGTTATAGGATGCCAGTATCTGGAGTGAATATTTTCCAGAGTTTGTTATAGGATGCCAGTATCTGGAGTGGATATTTTCCAGAGTTTGTTATATGATGCCAGTATCTGGAGTGGATATTTTCCAGAGTTTGTTATAGGATGCCAGTATCTGGAGTGGATATTTTCCAGAGTTTGTTATAGGGTGCCAGTATCTGGAGTGGATATTTCCCAGTGTTTGTTATAGGAGACCAGTATGTGCAGTGGCTATTTTCCAGGTTTGCTGCAGAAGGCTAGTATTTGGGATGGATATTTCCCAGTTTATTATAAAAGATCAGTATTTAGGAGGGATATTTCCCCAGTTTATTATAAAATGTCATTAATAGGAGGGGTGTTTCCCAGTTTGTTATATAAGGCCAGTATTTGGGATGGATATTTCCCAGTCTGTTATATAAGGCCAGTATTTTGGATTGATATTTACCAGTTGGTTATAAAAGGCCAGTATTTGAGATGGATAATTCCCAGTCTTCTATAGAATGCCACTATCTCGCGGAGTGTGCAATTAGGACACTAATTATTTGAGTTCGATATACCCAACAGTTCGTTATAGAAAGGTCAGTCTGCGCTTTGTTTTCTGTAACCTTAACCAACCAATTAGCTTCTTGTAGCCTGGTTATAATGTCAATACACACCAAACTACAGCGGTCTTCAACTGCTTGAAGCCATAACACCCCTAGAGCAACAGGGTTCTTTCACGGTGAGCTCAATGGTAAACAGTGTAGTCGTATTTCCACATTTACTCTGTCATTTGCATTTTTTTAAAGCAAGAAAGCTTTGAGCGAATTTTTAATAAGTTTTTTAAAACTACAAACGGACATTTGTAGAGAAAATAATGAGTGCCATAAGAAACGCTATAAATAAGATGTCTGATAGTTCAATTTGCTTTAGACTGCCGCTAACTTTGAATAAACGAAAATAAGCAGAGCCGAATCGTGGCACTCAAGTCACGCTCGGTATTTGTGGGGGTTGGACTGAGTATAGGTTGAAAACCACTGCTGGAATGTCAATAAAGTTTGGTGTGGGGGTTGGACTGAGTATAGGTTGAAAACCACTGCTGGAATATCAATAAAGTTTGGTGTGGGGGGTTGGAATGAGTACGGGTTGAAAACATAATGTAACTCTGATAACCACTGCTGGAATATCAATAAGGTTTGGTGTGGGGGTTTATGAATAACGTACCCTTAAATAATAACTGATTGATATCTAACACACATCAACAACTCAGAAGTAAAGTGTGCCGAACTCTATTCCTTGAATGAGTTCATGACAAATCTAACAAAGACTCAAAAGCACAAAAAGCTCAGAAGTAAAAACACATTCATCACAAAAGCAGAAGTAAAGACACATTGACTCCACAACTCAGAAGTAAAGACACATTGACTCCACAACTCAGAAGTAAAGACACATTGACTCCACAACTCAGAAGTAAAAACACATTCATCACAAAAGCAGAAGTAAAGACACATTGACTCCACAACTCAGAAGTAAAAACACATTCATCACAAAAGCAGAAGTAAAGACACATTGACTCCACAACTCAGAAGTAAAGACACATTGACTCCACAACTCAGAAGTAAAGATCATCTAACTCTAAGTAGGGGACAACTTCGCCTCCTGAAAGTGTTACAATAAAATACAAACAGAACCGACAAGTAAGTGTCCAACATGGCAGACTTGACAAGACACATATAGACAAAAAATGTCCGAGACTGTCTATAATGGAAAAGAATTGTATGAATGTCTGAAGCATTGCGAATAAGTGTATACTTGATCATGTACATTGGCAAACTACACCAACGACCATAAGAAATGAAGTTAAGACATACGACTGCCGTAAAACAGGATTTTCGGTTTTATTAAGGCTCACATAACGCACAGTAACTGCACATACTTATTGACATGCCAAACAGAACGATCTGTTAAATACTTCTCCGGGTGTTCAAAGAGTGGTAGATTTGCTAGTGTATCATACACATAGACTGCATGTTATATAGTGTTTCAATCACTTGCCTTTTGGTATATGTTTACTTTCTACACACGACACACTTCAGTCTCCTATGTTAAATCATGTAAGGATTTTCTATGTTAGATAATGTCAGCATTTCACATATTAGATAATGTAAGCTTTTCACATGTTAGATAATTTAAGTTAAGTAATATTAAGTATTGTATATGTTAGATAATGTAAGGATTTCATATGTCAGATTATGTAAAGATTTCATCCTCTACATAACTTAAGGATTCCATATGCAGAGACAATCTAAGGATTCCGTAGGTGAGGTAATTTAAGGATGGCACGTTATATTCCATGTAATGTAAGGACTTCAAATATGGGGTAAGTATAGGGGTAGTTAAAGTTCTGTCGGGTATTACAGTAACAATGGAAACAGAAACTCATCCCACATACCACCGTCATTATCACAGTTCCTTGCAAACTGGCGTGGACAATCACGCCGCCACACAACTGCCGTTCTCAAGTTCATGTATCAACTCGCGTGTTGATAATACCACTGTACATGAGAAAATACCAGGGATTCCATTCTACCACTAACAGGTATTGATTAACACTCATAAAAGACAAGGGAACAGAAACTGAGACCACAACAAACAATAGAAAACTGTTAAAGCTAACAGCACAAAAGAATGTTGACCAGAAATTTCCAAAAGAAGACGGCGTCTCGACAAAGGAAATGTGTGTAGTGTGATGACGACTTTACACGACCACAGATTTAGGGAATGAGAACAAAACAGCAACTAAAATAACCCCTACAGCTGCCATTACGAGACAGTGCACCCGCTCTCATCACAGCCTGGCGGAATGGCGCCCGGTGCATAAGTCTGTGTCGACCAAACAGCCGTGCGTTCCGAGAACTATGGCACCCAACGCCAGAGTTTGCCTTGAGCCAGAGCCATGCTGTCTCAAAACTACACCACGCGAAGTATGAGTCTGCACTGATCCTTAAGGTCCCTAATGCATGAGTCTGCGTCGACCCCTCGGCGGTGGTGTCCCAGATCTATAGCGCCCAAAGCATGAACCTGTACCGACCCCAGAGACGTTATGTCCCAGAACTACAACGCCCAATGTACAAGACCACCGCGATCCCAAAGTCCCAGAACTGTAGCGCCAAATGTACATGACCTCAACGACCCCAGAGGTCCCAGAACTGTAGCGCCAAATGTACATGACCTCAACGACCCCAGAGGTCCCAGAACTATAAAGCCCAATGTACAGGACCTCAACGACCCCAGAGGTCCCAGAACTATAGCGCCCAGTGCGCAGTTCTTGCTCGACCCCGGAATCCTACATCCGTGCAATATTCCAACCCTACTACTGGTGATTGAATCAACAGCTAAGTAATACACATGGTTACCCAGCAGCCACTGTAAACGTCATTACGATGAGCGCGTGGCCCGTACGATTGTTTAAGCACTCAAATACCTGTCCATGTTGTAAAACCCAGAAAAATAATTGTTTCACAACGAATAATTTGCTGTTACAAGAGCAAGCATGTGTTTTTCTACAGATGCAAATGTATAAACATGGTTGAGAGCACAGCATGCAACTTCCACACGCAAGTGAGCACGGTGGTTCTGAAACTCGACAGCGATAACTTCCACACGCAAGTGAGCACGGTGGTTCTGAAACTCGACAGCGATAACATTAAAGGCCCTCTCCATGGGGAGTCAAGGTAATACGGTCAAGACACTGGTATTTGTTGACGCGTATGGAAAACAAATGAGAAAACTGGGTTGAGTTGAGATGAGTCAAGAAGTGGCATCACAAAACTAAGGATATTCCCGTACGTGTTCCGTCCGCATCTTCAACGGCCAGCAAAGAGTCTGACTATGTGTTCGTCTGGTTCGTCCCCGGATTACTGACCGCTGGCCACATCCTCAGGTCTCTCT
>OY992893.1:10959858-11102358 GCA_963921405.1 Cepaea hortensis | reverse complement strand
GAAGAGGAAAGTAGAGATTAGAGGACGCACTGGACAACATAAAATTTGAAAGCTATAGTTAACGACCGGGATTAGAACCTGTCACCTCCAAATGACAACAGCGCCTCGCTGCAGGAACAAGTGTACTTCGACGCATGACCAACTAGACACTCAGTGTGGCACGAAGTATTATATTCTTTTGTGGTATTCTAAGGTATCTATTTAAGTATTGGATAGGGACTGTAAGGACTGACCGGCTGGCTGCACTGAACAGGAGGTGCAACTCACTATTGCAAATTAACGTCCATGTTAAACACTGTTAGAACTGATCACGACAATTCGCGACCTTGTGGTGTAATCATTTACATGTGTTGGTGACAGAAGTGACAGGGGATTTGTGGGGAAGGTTGGTGGACGGTGTTTGGTGCGGGAGAGCCTGGCATATGATACCACGACATATGGTCTGAGAATGGAGATGGAGGCAGTCACAGCGGCGTTTTGCTGGTTGGAGGACAATCAGCTCAAGCTGATACTAAATGTCGCTTTTCACATCTTTTGAGAGAGACTATCCGATCTTAACCCTGCTGGCTGTCGGGCTAGGCGTAGTCTATAGCTTGTAGATTTAGACTGAGACCTGAATTGTCACTGTCTGCTGCAATTATATCCACCATTCCAGGCAAGTGCCTGACACTTTCTGTTATCATCAAAACTGTGACATCAGGAAACATCTCAGAATGTTTGTAATATGCCCTGTAACGGTTATACAAGGTGTATTTTTAATGACTGTGGGTTGTTGTTTTTTTTAATTGCCGTTCCAAGTTTTGTATTTACCTTTTATGTTGCATGAGTTCACAGAGGATGAATACAAAACTTGGAACGGCAATATTTTCAAACACCCCACAGTCATTAAACATACACCCTATTTAACCATGCTGGTATGTAGTTATGTCACGGTGCAGCCCAGGACAAGTTTCAGAACCACTGGTCTTGTAACCGTAGTTTAAACTGTTAGTTATCGGATCAATAGTCAACGGGGGCGGCTGTGTTTGACGTGTTATACCTCTACCTTTCATCTCCCACAGAAGATTAATTCCCCAGCCAACTCGCGCCACGCTCATTGTATACTGGTTTATGACTGGCTGGAATGTTCAGCAAGTTTTCTGTAGGTTGAGGTAGCCAGTCCCACTCCACTCTCATTACTCGTCTGTTGCGATATGCATGGCTGGTTTTCCTTATGAACGCCAATGATTAGACAAGCTTAATGTGGACAATGAGCAGACAAGCTTAAAAATATCTCTTAAAAAGTTAGTTGTATATCCTTTAGATGACGTAGCAGTCAACCCCATCATTTGTTTGGCTGTTCGTGATTCCTACGTTCAGTAGTTTGCCACTGCTTTCTGAACGACCGGCACCCATGCCATTTCATTTAAAAAAACCAACGTAATGCGGTCTGCTGCCAAATCGCCCACAAGTGTGTTTCGAACGCGGGTATGCGGGATTACGAACTGCGTCAGTAACTCCATCGCCATGGAATTGCTGTGGAAATGTGGTTTCTGAGAAAAATACAAAGAATATCTTGGACAGACAAAAAATACCAATAAGCAAGTACTACAGGTAAAAAGGCAAATGAAAACCATAAACTGATTAGAGAAATTAGACGTAGACAGTCACAATTGTTTGGACACTATGAGAAAAAATAAATTGGAGAACATGGTGACAATTAGCAAGATTCAGGGTAAAAGAACAAGGGGAAGGCAGAGAAGTAAATACCTTGATGATTTGGCCACGAGGCATGGTCGAGACAAGAACACAGAGTTTATCCACGACTCTGGTGATCGCGTGAGATGGCGAAACATGACCTCCCACGCTTATAGGCATGGCACATTATCAAGATAACACATTGGCCGTTTGACGTTGTACACAAGGGATTGGGAAACTCCGGACACCGTCACAGCACAAACAGACACAGAAATACATGTTGGCAAACAGAGAGAGAAATATGAATTCCATAAACCCAAGTACGAAACACAGCTGCGCGAGATTCAGTAGCGGATCGCGTCGCATTGATTTCTTACAGACAGGTATGTGGGCCGGTCGTTCAGAAAGCAATGGCAAACTACTGAACGTAAAACTTGCCAAGACATCAACAGCAGCTGAAAAATGCTGGTGTTGACTGCAATGTCCTGTAAATAGGATATACAACCAAAAAAAAAAAAAACGGTTCCGGCTCAATTAGAACTACCCATGAAAAGTGTATAACAACATTTATGTGGAATCTACATTACACAACCCAAAAAGTAATATGAAGGCGCACTCCGTGGTGGCAGGAAGTCAGTACCAACCTCACAGCAGAGGCATCAGCCTTTCTTGTAGATGTAGTACATAAATAAACACACATAGTATTGCTTGGCGCTCACAGAAGGAGAACAAGGAAGTAGAGATATGGCTTTCACATTTTATATTGTCTATTGCGTTCTCTAATCTCTACTTCCTTCTCCTCCTTCTATGAGTGCCAAACAATACTATGTGTGTTTATTTGTGTGCTGTCTAAGTGGCATCAAAGGGCCCCACAGTTGATTTTCTTGTAGATGTACAGACTTTCAACATTCAACACGAAAGTCGGCAAACATTCAAAGAGACTTAACCCAATAATAGCATTCCCTTCCCGTTCTCTGATAGTTTTAATTCTTCTCTCCCTTCAATTAAATGTTAGTTCCCTACCAAGGACCTGTCATGTGAAAGGGCCTTCACATTGTGTGTAGGCCTGAATGCGCGGAGGAATCTGTGGCTAATCTTTACCTCGCTGAGTGGGACGACGAGCGCAGGCACCAAAGCCTCGACCGTCCGCGATCATGACATCATCAACACAACACCTTAACGGGTCCGATCTTCTCTCCCGTACACCACACTAGTGTCTGTACCCCCTCCCAACAAGACACAGCCAGTGAAGAATCCCAACCATGCTGAAGGTAAAGGGTTCGCTTCCATGTCTAGAATCATACTGGGACCCCTACTTTTACTAGACCAGCAGGCACTGGCTGGATGACCTGGCCAATGTCATACCGATCAACTTGACTTCCCAGAACATGTCCGGACATACAGGTTAGGCTGGGACGATTTGGAAGCCTAGGTTAGTCTTTACAAATCCCTACCTGGATGAGGGTTCGAACGCATGACCACCAAACCGGCAGCTTGCGTGCTGCTCACTGCACCACCTCGACTCCCTAACCTAAGTGGTCTACACACACCCCCACCCCCACCCAATCCAATACTTCAACAATTTTATCCAGGACTCTATGCTAGAAAACGGGCCTCACTTTGAATCATCATTAGTTGTTTGTTTTTTTTTTTTCCCGCGTTTCCATCCTGTTTCAGGATATTGCGGTCAACACCAGCATCTTTCAGCTGTATGTTGATTCCTAGGCTAGATTACGCTCATCAGCACGCCACGACTTTCTGAGCGACCGGCTCCATACTCTCATAAGTCACTTTTGCGATTCGAACCACTGCTAATTCTCGTCGCGTCACGTGACGAGAGTATTCGGGGTTAGCGGAGAAAGCTGCTAACCCCTCGGCCATGGAGCCGGCAATCATCATTAGTTACTCGTCAGATTTTCCTTCTGCACATTGAACCATTCAGTCTTCAAGTTCTCGATCCCCTCCTCAGTATCTCCCCCAATGTATCGTGGTCGATGACATCAGTTCTATCTTTGAATAATAAGAAGATTTAGGGGGAATGAGATAGAGGAAGACAAAGGAAGAAGATTCTTGACATCATTTTAATCGTGGTATGGTAAGGAGTGGCAGGGTAGGGGGTATCCTCCAACAAAGGAGAAGTAAGGCATGTCCTTCCCATCATCTAACCTATGGGGCACCCTTGGACAAGGTGGAGTACCAGTTTAACTGCCCAAATATGGATTTTAAAAAATAGTTTCTTCTTCTTATTCTTCTGCGTTCATCCGGAATATTTTTTGGGCTTAATTGCGTTGTGCCTGTTTACAGCAGAGCTGCAATATTTGCACGTTTCGGCCGACACACCCGACTTCTGCGGGCATTTGTTGACCGGGTTTACCTTCCCGGGTGTTTTGTAGGACGGTCAGGTCTCACTGCTGTGATGTCATCCCCATTCGAGCTGGTCCATTCAGATCAGCCAGAGACATAACGGTCAGCCCTCAAGAGAAGGTAGGGGCAGACCATGGGCATTCCCCGCCATCCAAGGAGGCTTCCATAACTGCAGATGTGACATATAGCGCTCTAGTACTGGGCTCACCCAAGGAATCGTCACGTCCTGCACATGGCTGCTAAGCCTCACTTCCGTATATTGGGTCTCTCGTTCACCACAGGTTGTTCCTCCGAAAGCCAGGAGAGATCAGTCTGCAGATGCCATCCACAAAGCGAGCTTTCAATTCGTACTTTTCACTTAATGGTTTTGTAAGCCAAGCAATATTCCATTCCGTGCCACTGGGACGCTTTTTCCACCTTTGTCGAAGCCCCACACAGTGAGTTTTCGACACAGACATTTCCACGTAATAGATTTGCTAGCCAAGCAATATTCTATTTCATACCACTGAGACATCTTTCATGTCGCCAGCACGTGGTCTTTCAATTCGGACTTTCCACGTAATGGATTTTCTAGTCAAGATTTGAAAGGAATCATCATTGGAGGAAGCAACATCAATAACATAAGATATGCAGATGATACAGTATTGATTGCAGACAATGGGCAGGATCTGCAACAATTAGTAGATGTGGTTGTTGCACACAGTGAATAACTAGGGTTAGAATTAAATTGTAAGAAGACACAGATTATGATCGTCACTAGGAAGAACGAAATACCACAATGTAATATACAGGTAAATGGGAATATTCTTAAACAAGTGAATCGGTACAATTATCTCGGAACAGTCATAACATCTGATGGGAGATGCCTTGAAGAGATTAGAACAAGAATCACCATGACAAAGGTAGCCTTTTGCGAGATGAAAAACATACTGACCAATAAAAAGATGTCAATTGCTATAAGAAAAGGGGTGTTGAGGTGCTACACAGAGCCTGTACTTTTGTATGGATGTGAAGCATGGACAATGAGCAGTCAAGCTGAGAAACATCTTATGACTGTGGAAATGTGGTTTCTGGGGAGAATGCAAAGAATACCAAGGACAGATAGAAAAACCAACGAGAAACACATGAAAATCGTAAACTGATTAGAGAAATTAGGCGTAGACAATCAACATTTTTTTTAATATGTTATGAGAAGACATAAATTAGGGAACTTGGTGACAACTGGAAAGATCGAGGGGCAAAGAACAAGGAGAAGACAGAGAAGTAAATACCTCAATGGCTTGACCACGTGGCATGGTCGAGACAAGAACATTGAGCTGATCCACGACCCTGGTGATCGAGTGAAATGGGGAATCATGACCGCCCATGCTTACCTGCATGGCACACGATGGGTGGATGGAGCCAATCATTATTCATTTTGTGCCCCTAAGACGCTTTTTAACCATTAATGCCCACACAATGGGCTTTTGATTCGGACTTTCCACGCAATGGATTTGCTAGCCAAGGTGTATTCCTTTTACTTAACCAAGCCACTGGGATCGCTAGTTGGCATCGTTTGTGATCAGAACTACGACAGTATCTTCTTCGCGCCTCTGACTTTCGTTCTTCATTAATGAAAACATTCTTGACAAATGCTTTCGCAGTAGCTCGTCTTGCGGCGATCCAAGAATTTCACCTCTAATGCCACAATACGAATGCCTCCGTTTGTCCCTGTTAATCATTACCTTCAGTTCCAAACACCAACAAAATAGAACCGAGGTGCTATTCCATTATTCCATGCACCATTATTCAGGCAGCCAAGGTCTGTTTTGAACACTCTAATTTTTCAAACGCGCTGGCCATCTGAGACGCTCAGCGAAGAGCACCCACGGGAGAGAGCCGGCAGACGGTATGGCAGGAACAACGGGCATTGAACCGGAAAAAATAGTTTAAAAGGCAAGTAGATCGACATCATTGCACTAGATTTTATGCTCTTTCCGCAGGGAAGTCTGCCAACAGCGACACACAAAGCATGAACTCCGTAGCTCCAGTGATAATCTCCAGAAGTCTCAGAGAAAATTGCACTCATGCACGAAACAATGTAGGCCGGAACTGAATCCATAACCTTCAGAGCAGGAGGCAGACAGTGAAACCACTTGGCCACAGAGACTCCCTGCCCAGATGTGAACCCGTGAAAGCAAGTGGTGCAGTTCAAGGAGGCCTCAAGTGGCCTCCAGTTCAAGGAGGCAGGCAGCGTAATCGAACATATCTTTATAGAGACAACAGCTGTAGTCACTGACCATATCTTTTAAAGAGACAACTTTATATCTTTATAGAGACAACAGCTGTAGTCACCGACCATATCTTTATAGAGACAACAGTTGTAGTCACTGACCATATCTTTATAGAGACAACAGCTGTAGTCACCGACCATATCTTTATAGAGACAACTTTATATCTTTATAGAGACAACAGCTGTAGTCACCGACCATATCTTTATAGAGACAACAGTTGTAGTCACTGACCATATCTTTATAGAGACAACAGCTGTAGTCACCGACCATATCTTTATAGAGACAACTTCATATCTTTATAGAGACAACAGCTGTAGTCACCGACCATATCTTTATAGAGACAACAGTTGTAGTCACTGACCATATCTTTATAGAGACAACAGCTGTAGTCACCGACGATATCTTTATAGAGACAACTTCATATCTTTATAGAGACAACAGTTGTAGTCACCGACCATATCTTTATAGAGACAGAGCTATGTCACCAACCATATCTTTATAGAGACATTTGTAGTCACCGACCAGTACGGTGATTGTCAACAAGGAAAGCAATGGCAGACTACCTACAGATGCCTAGAATACTAAACAGTTAATTGCAAATTCTTTGCAGAACGTCACAGTTGGCCCCACAATATATTGGCTGTTTGTGATTTCTTGGCAAGTTTACGTTCAGAAGTTTGCCACTGTTTCTGAACTATCACCACTGTATGAAAATCAGGGCAAGAAATCTGCTTTCCAATCGCCCGCAACTGTGCCTCGAATGCGGTATGCTGAATTGCGTTCTTAACCCCTTCACCACAGTGTCGGCAGAAACTAAAGCTGTCAAAGAAATTGTGGGATAAATAGAGATAGAAAACAGATTTGTTGGTGAGACCGTCATGCAATGTTGGACATAAATAGAGACAGAAAACAGATTTGTTGGTGAGACCGCCAGGCAATGTTGGATATAAAAAGAGATAGAAAACAGATTTGTTGGTGAGACCGTCATGTAATGTTGGACATAAATAGAGACAGAAAACAGATTTGTTGGTGAGACTGTCAGGCAATGTTGGATATAAAAAGAGATAGAAAACAGATTTGTTGGTGAGACTGTCAGGCAATGTTGGACATAAATAGAGATAGAAAACAGATTTGTTGGTGAGACCGTCTTGCAATGTTGGACATTATTCAGACACTGTGGAAGGGTGTTCCCCAGAAAATGGTACTAGCAAATGTGATGTAGGAATTCTTCCTGATTTTCTTGACATGGAAGGACCAGGTGTCGAACTTAAAAGAAAGTGTAAAATAGAGAACATGGAATGTGAGAACTATGAATGAAGTGAAACAACACATAAATATCAGCAAGAAGAAACATGTAAAATTGAACCACTGGGAATCTCAGTGCATAGAATAAGTTGAGTCGGTAATAAACATCCTCAAAAAAGCCAAATCTCTAGGATGTGATAACACCACAGCATTATTATTGAAGGTGGTGGGGAACAAAGTGGAAATATTTAACGAGTTATGTCAGAAGATATGAGGAAACAGGAATACAGTCAAATAAATGCATAAGAACAAAGTGTCAAAATATATTATGCCTTATGTAAAAATACATGGGGAAACAGAAATACAGTTAAATAAATTAATGACAGCACAAAACACCCCACTACCATACAAGGGCGACATGAAATTATGTACTAATTATAGAACAGCTTCTTCTTCTGCCCTTCATCCCTTCTTGAGGCATATGCCCTAAAGCAACCCATGCCAGACCATACGCAAATTGACGGAAGGCAAGGGGAAACCACCTCTGTATTTTCCCAAGATAATCGTGCTTTGAAATAATATTGCTTCAAAATAATATTTTAAATAATACTTGTCAAATTCTCACCACTGTTTCATAAGACTGAATGTATACAGTAAAATCAGGGCAGTGACATTACTAAAGTACCCTAAAGAATGTCACAATTTCAAGAATAACCGATCCCCATCAATGTCAACAAGCATACAAATATCTGAGCACATAATATATTAATGAATTAGTCATTTATAATAATATAACATGCAAAGGACTCAACATGCAAAACCATGTAACACCTGATGTTTATTTTTGGTCACTGGGATGGTAATGTTTTTTACATTTAGGTAGGATCTTTATTGCCATAATGAAGTGATAGTCATTGCCTATAAGACTGAGTGACAATTAATCCATTAAAATATATACAAGCACTAGTGGCGTGTTAGTGGCGTTGCTAGTGTGTGTTACGTTGATGATGTCATGAGCACGGTTGGACAAAAGTTGGATGCCTGTGTTCACCATCGGCTGACGTGACTGCAAGACTGTCAATTCCTGCATGCATTCAGGCCTACAAAATATGACAGTCCTAGCACATCACAGAACCATGACCCGTTTCTGCTTCGGGACTTTTATTTATATATACTAGTAGTTGAAAGCCGGTCTCCGTGGCAAAGGCATTACGGACGCAGTTCGTAATTCCGCTCACCTGCGTTCGAAACATAGCTTCGACCGATTTGGCAGCAGATCTTATTGTGCTGGGTTGTAACATGTTGGTATGGGAACCGGTCATTCAGAAAGCAATGGCAAACTACTGAACGTAAACTTGCCAAGACATCAACAACAGCAGTGCTGGTGTTGACAACGATGTCCTGTAAATAGGATGTGCAAAAAAAAAAGTAATGGAACACAGTGAAAGAAGACCATGATCTAGACATATGTAAATAATAAGGTAAATATTATCATCATAATTCTCACGGCAGATAGTGCTGTAGCAGCGTGAAAATAAAACAGTATAAGATTGAGGCATGCGGACAAAATTCTTTCTTCTGGTTATTGAATCCATAAACTTAATACACGCCAGAGCTATCTAGTTCGTGCATCTGTGCTGAGATTTGATGTAGCAGCAACCACAAAGAGTGGAAGAAGGAGAGAAAAGCATAGCAGAATACGATGCAAGAGCCTGCAGGCGTACCCAGATAAACTGGGAGTAGAGCCTGGTCAAGCACGCCAATGCCGCCTTCGTGGGAAAGACAGGAGATACCATAATCAACTTCTCATGGGTACAGTGAGCAGAAATAATTCGGGATAACTGCTGCATCCGAGGAGTAAACCAATGTGCAATGACGCCGTTCGAAGTAACTTAACATAACATATTGAATCCACTGAAATTGGAATGAGTATGAGTCTGATTGAATGATTCAAATTTAATGGTCCATAGAGTTCATAGAATAGACCATACCCTGCTAAACTGACAATCCAGTAATCCAGGATTCTATCTATATTCTTTGCTATCACTACAGGACTGTCTAAAGTTGTGAGTAATTAAAACATCTTGCGCGAGCGCCAATGTGAAATATTTCTTAAATTTAAAAGCACACAACAACAATGATGATGAGAGAAGAGAACGATTTCGATTGATTGATTGACTATTGAATTTGAACCACCGCCTCTGGAAGCAGACAGACACGGTTTGACACGACAGTCACATGTTTATGTGTGCATTAAGTGACGTGTGTATAACAAACCATTGTATGGTTATAAACACTATACCAAAATCAAGTACAAGACAAACGCTGGGAGATGAGTTGAGCCTGACGGAGACAACAAACACCGGGCCTACCTTTGAGTGCCAGCAGTTGCTCCCTGCTACCTTCCATATTGTTGTTATTGTCATAGCCGGATTTTTCCTCGCCACAATGCCAAATTGTAATTCCCATAAATATAAATTGTCCTGCAGCAGACCGTGTCGCGTTGTGTTATAACGTCTTGGTATGGGAGACGATCGTTCAGAAAGCAATGGCAAACTACTGAATGTAATCTTGCCTAGTACATCAACAGCAGCTGATAAATGCTGGTGTTGACTGCAACGTCCTGTAAGGGATATGCAACATTTTTTTTTAAATCGTCACCAGAGATACGTCTCTCTCTCTCGCTCTCTCTCTCTCTCTCTATCTATCTCTATCTATCTATCTATCTATCTATCTATCTATCTATCTATCTATCTATCTATCTATCTATCTCTGTCTATCTCTATCTATCTATCTCTCTATCTATCTATCTCGCTTTCTTCCTCTCTCTCTCTCTCTCTCTCTCTCTCTCTCTCTCTCTCTCTCTCTCTCTCTCTCTCTGAATTTTTTTCCCTCATCCTCTTTCTCTCTTTCTCTATACATCTGTCTATCTCTCCGTCTCTCTCTTCCTCTCTCACTCTTTTCTCTCTCTTTCTCTCTCTCTCTCTTTCTCTCTCTCTCTCTATCTCTCTATCTGTCTCTTTCTCTCTCTCTTCTCTCTCTCTTCTCTCTCTCTCACTCTTCCCTCTCTCTCTCTCTCTCTCTCTCTCTCTCTCTCTCTCTCTTGTCTCTTTCTCGCGCGAAATAATGAGAGGGAACACCGATAGACCAGGAATACGAGTTGGAGGTTATAATGACATACAAATAGGAACCTCCGTGGCGAAGTGGTCAAGCTGTCTTCCTCGGGCTTTAAAGGTTGTGGGTTCGATGCCAGGCCACGTCCTTCGGTTCACGAGTGCATTATGTTAGGAGACTCCTGTGGGTCGTCGCTGGAGCTACGGAGTTCGTGCTTTGTGCGACGCTTTCCGCACTGCGGAAAGAGACTAAGCCATGTGGGATAAAAACCCGGTGCAATGAAGACGACTCTGTCGACTTTTAATCGACTTTAATAAACATAAATAATATGCGATGTGCAGATGACACATGTAACAATTGTCAGAGAAGACTAGGGGTAAGAGTCTGTTAGAGGACACATTAAATGACAAACATTGTCCCTCTGTACGTGCCATAATGTGCACTGGGCATATGGTGTTGACCCATTATGTTTACTTCCCAGGACATATCGTAGTATCCATTTTTAACCTTGGTCGACCTGGGACCCACTTTTTCAAAATTCGCCTCGATGCGGATTCGAAGCTATGACCACCAGGTCGGCAAGCAAGTGATTAACCACAACGCTACCACACACCACAACACGAATGTTTTAATTTTGAAGTGCATTCTCTGGAGCAGACAGTGACGATTTTTACTCACAACTCGCAAATATCAGCGACCTAAGCTACACACCCATTAGCTTCACCAGCTGTCTCTGCAAAACAATGGAACGCGTCATCAATCACAGACTACAGTGGTACATTGAAAGTGAAAACATCCTTGTGCCACAACAGGCTGCCTTTAGGCAGTGCTACTCTACGGAAGATCAGACAACCTACCTTTCTCAAGAAGTTGAGGATGCATGCCAAGAGAAGAAGCTGGTACTTGCGGCTTGGATAGATCTGAAGAAAGCCCTTGACAAAGTCTGGAAAGAAGGTCTGATGAAGAAACTGAGAAACTGTAAAGTCAATGGAAGAATGTACAAATGGGTGAAAGCATACTTGCACAACAGAAGAGCCCGAGTACAGATAGACGGACTAAAGAGCAAGAAAGTATTAATGCGTCACGGTGTTCCCCAACACTTTTTCTAATCTTCATCAATGATCTTGTTGCTAATCTACCGTATGGAATTAAAGCGGCAATGTACGCTGATGACCTGGTTTTGTGGAGCGCAAATGAACATGCATCAGTGGCCACCATATTGCTACAGAGAGTTGTAGATACATTTGTTGCATGGGCGGATAGATGGTGTGTCAGCATAAACACTGACAAGTGCAGCACCACTCTATTTACCCTTTCTCCGAAACAAAAGGCAGGGATCATTCAGATAAATGGAACACCACTAAGAGAAGATAAAGAACCAACATACCTTGGTGTAACATTCGACGACAGGCTGACATGGAGAAAACACATCAAAAAAGCAGTAGCAAAAGCCAGAAGGAAAATAGTCATCCTGAGAAAGCTAAGTGAGACCACTTGGGGAGCCAGTGGGAAAATACTTAGCAAAGTTTATCAACAAAGCATACGACCACACTTTGAATACGGGTCAACTGCGTGGTGTTCAGCATCAAAAACCACATTACAGGAGCTGGACAAGGTGCAAAATCAAGCTCTTAGAGTCATAACAGAAGGGATGAGATCAACCCCTATAGTAGCAATGGAGAAAATGGGGAGGACACAAGCTTCAAGCACTAATACAAGCAGAAAAGTTCCTCAGCTTGCCAGGCCACCCTATGAAGAACCGATTTGAAAACTTAGCTATGGGGCGGTTGAAAAGAAGTAGTTTCATCCACCAGGCCAAACAACTCTGCAGAGAAACCATCGATCTTCCCACAGTTGGTATCCCCCTGACAACTATTCCAGAGCGAACCCCGTGGAAAGATTAACATATCGCTACAAATCCAGACAAAAGTGAGAGGAATATTTGACAAGGAAGAACAGAAGAGTGTACAGAGCAGAACAGCCACTCTCAGCTTCCTTGATGACGAATACCCACAGGATCTCTGGATCCGAGTCTACACGGATGGGTCAGCACAAAATGCTGTTCAAAATGGAGGAGCGGGAGTGTACATAGGATACCCAAATAATACTAGAGACACGGCCAGAGTTCCAACAGGAAAGTACTGCCATAACTATGATGCTGAAATTGAGGCAATCAAGATAGCCACAGATAAATTACAAAATACCAGCCATGGTACACAACCTGTGGTGATATTGACAGATGCAAAATCCGTAATAGAGGCGCTCCTGTCTAGGAAATTGCCAGTTCTAAGGACACTACTTTCTGAACTTAGCAGTCAGCGTAAGGTCACCATACAGTGGATACCATCCCACTGTGGAGTCCCCGGAAACGACAGAGCTGATCGATTGGCTAAGGAAGGAGCAAAAGAAGAACAACCTGATGTGCCCATTACATATTACCAAAAGAAAAGAATGATCAAATCAGTCAGAAGGCCACCAAACCTTACTCAAGACGAATACCACGTTATGGACAGACCAGAACTGGTCATTCTTCTGCGCCTCAGAACAGGACACAATAGATTACGCAACCACATGTATACAAAACTCAAGATTGGTGACTCAGCCATGTGCACATGTGGTTTGGCGTCGCAGACAGCAGAGCACATACTCCAGGATTGCCCAAACTACAACATATCCAGGCGAACCTTCTGGCCTAGAGAGACATCAGTGGAAGATAAACTCTATGGACCGCTGAGTGAACTAAAAAAGACTGTTAGATTCATACAAGAGACAACATTGCAGTTATAAACATATTTCAGGCGAACGAAAGAAGAAGAAGAAGAAGAAGAAGAAGAAGAAGAAGAAGAAGAAGAAGAAGAAGAAGAAGAAGAAGAAGAAGAAGAAGAAGAAGAAGAAGAAGAAGAAGAAGAAGAAGAAGAAGAAGAAGAAGAAGAAGAAGAAGAAGAAGAAGAAGAAGAAGAAGAAGAAGAAGAAGAAGAAGAAGAAGAAGAAGAAGAAGAAGAAGAAGAAGAAGAAGAAGAAGAAGAAGAAGAAGAAGAAGAAGAAGAAGAAGAAGAAGAAGAAGAAGAAGAAGAAGAAGAAGAAGAAGAAGAAGAAGAAGAAGAAGAAGAAGAAGAAGAAGAAGAAGAAGAAGAAGAAGAAGAAGAAGAAGAAGAAGAAGAAGAAGAAGAAGAAGAAGAAGAAGAAGAAGAAGAAGAAGAAGAAGAAGAAGAAGAAGAAGAAGAAGAAGAAGAAGACGCGACCTAAGAGAAGTGAACTATATCGAGACATCCAAAGTCAAGTTACAATAGATAAAGACTGTTTTCCTTCCAACACTTTGCTATCAGTTTTAATTTTAAATATGGCCTTGGTAAACACACCACCAGAAACAACTCGTCAAATGGGAGATGACGTCCTTGAAAAAGGCTGCAGGGGTTTCTAGAAGAGACGGGATGCGGAACAGCGACATCACACATATGATTGGGGCAACATCCTGCCTCGATTTCATCGAATGACTGAACATACAGTCGTCCGGACATCTCATGAGATTGACACCTGGTCAACTGCTGACGAGAACGTTCAACCACAGAAAGATCTAGAAACAGAGCCAGAGGAAGACTAAGAAAGCGGTGAATAAGCAACATCGAGAGTACCCATGACAAATTGGGATACAAGACAACTAAGGCAACACATCTGGCCTTGGAGTGCAAACTGTTGGTTCCTACTCCACACACACAAAAAGAGTTGAGAAGGTAAAGAAGGGTGTGAATTAGGACTGTTGATAGCATCTGTCTGAGGCTAGAAAATCGGGTCATAGCTAGCCACCGAGGTGGGGGTGGGGACGGATGCAATCAGCCGGGGACAGAAGCTGGCTTCCCCGCGGTTAGTTACGGTGCAGTGGTAATGTTGGCAGATGCAGCAGTTATGTAGAGTTCTCCTCCCCGAGGGCATAGCGATGTGAGATAAGTGGGATATACGAAACGTCTCGAAGGTGGATATACGAAAATACTACAGGAGAAAAACGCATGGGAGTCATGACCCAGGCGGGCCCGCCCCCTGAGAGTGTAATGAGTGCAAAAGTGCCGAATCACTCAGCGAGAGGGGACCACTTTTTATGATCGTTAGCTTCCAATCGCCGGCTTTGTGGCTTAGAGGTTATGACTTTTCTCTGTAATCTCGTATACTCTCGTCGGCAACGTGAATGACGGTGAGAATCACTAGTGGTTCGAATCGCATCGGTAACTTACGGGGTATGTGAGCCGGCCGCTCAGAAAGCAATGGCAAACTACTGAGCGTAATCTTGCCAAGAAATCAACATACAGCTGAAAGATGCTGGTGTTGACAGCGATGTCCTGTAAAGGATATGCAAAACTTCCTATCGTACTTGCTCCGCGGCGGAGTTATGCCCCCTAAATCAATAAACATCAGGAATGGCCAGAAATACACTCATAGAACCGGCGCTATGGTTTTAGGGGACAGTGAGGCGCGCAGTTTTATCATTCCAAGACGTACCGAGTCCATGGTTCGAAATCAGCCGTGGGAGATTTAGAAGCAGACCGCTTTGCGTTGATTTCGATGGTATGATGTGTCAGCCGTCAGAAAGCAGTGGCAAACTTGTCGTCATCATCATCATCATGTGCCATGTCGATAAGCGTAGGAGTCATGTTTCGCCATCTCACACGATCACCAGAGTCGTGGATCAGCTTTATGTTTTTGTCTCGATTGTACCATGTGGCAAAGCCATTTAGATATTTACTTCTCTGTCTTCTCTTTGTTCTTTTCCCCTCAGTCTTGCCAGTTGTCATAAAGTTCTCCAGTTTATTTCTTCTCATAACTTGCCCACAAAATTGTGACTGTCTACATTTAATTTCTCTAAACAGTTTACGGTTTTCATTCGCTTCTTGTAGGACTTGCTCATTTGTTGTTGTTTTTTTCTTTTCTGTCCATGGTATTCTCTGCATTGTCCCAGAAAGCACATTTCCACTGCCATTAGATGTTTTTCAGCTTGTCTGCTCAACAAGTTTCGTCAATTAGTAGATAATGCAAATTACTGAACTAATAACCCCCTCTGCCGTGCGTCCACCTTGACGAGGTAGAGGGGCTTGAGCGTTCCAATGACCCCAAGAGCTATGCCGACGGTAGCACAGCTACTGGTAGGGTCACCCATGTCGGACAGGTCAAGGGAGAGGGACCAGACGAAGTGACGCACAAACCTGCTGCCTTGTAGGTAGACTGGGGACAGTCAAAGGCTAGGGAAAGCATCCCGAAAAATGCTTGTCGAAATCGGATGTACTGAGCCACAGGCTTGACAAAGAAGTGCAACGTAACTTTATCATTTCATGATGCCACAGATGAAAATTAATCGTTATGGTGCTAATCCCGTGAAGTCCCATCAGGCGGTGATAGTGCCGGGCCCCCTGCCTCGAGGGGGTCCACCCATGACTACTGGTGGTCACCTTCCCCTGTGCTGTGGAGTCAAGGCACAGAGGAGTAGGTTAAGAGCTATTGACCAAACACCCCGGACTCTCAACATACTACAATGGAATGCCGAAGGAGTTTATAACAAGAAAGCCTCTCTAGCACAGCGTCTTCATAAAGATAGAATAGATGTGGCATGCATTCAAGAGACACACCTCAACGCCAATCGCACATTTTCAGTCGAGGGATATCAGGCCACACGTTTTGACCGCGAAGGACACAAAGGAGGAGTTGTAATACTTACACGAAATACAATACCTTGCAGCGAAGTATCTGTGATCTCTGACAACCAAACGGAAATTATAGGTGTTGATATAATGATAAAGGACATGAAAATAAGAATTTACAATCTGTATAGCCCGGCAGATAAGGATCTTACACTCTCAAACATGGAAATAACTGACACAAATTGCATTGTTGTCGGAGACTTTAATAGCCGCTCAGAAAGATGGGGATACCCAGATACTGACAAAAGAGGAGATGAAGTGGAGGACTGGGAAATAGACTCAAATCTCCATCTACTCAACAAAGCAGATGACACACCGAGCTTCTACTCCAGAAGATGGATTACCACTTCTACTCCAGACTTAGCTTTCTGCACAGGAGACATCCTCCACAAAATCGATCGCCATGTGCTTGACCAATTAGCAGGTAGTGACCACAGACCAATCAAGCTTGTAATAAATATGGAGTATGTTCCACAGGAGCAAAAGCCTTTGCCTCGCTGGAATTACAAACGAGCAGATTGGGACAGATTTTCCATACTAACAGACAAATATTGTGAAAACATAAATACACGATATGGCAACATGAAGCAAATGGTGGAAAGTCTAAACAGAGCAATAATACAGGCGGCCACTGAGTCTATTCCAAGAGGAGCGAGGAAAAATTACAAACCATACTGGACTGAGGAACTACAAATTTTGGAGGACAAAGTTGAAGATGCTAGGAAGACCGCAGAGAGTGAACAAACAACTGAAGCGAACATCTCTCTCAAAGCCATCTCAGCAAAATATAAAAGAACAGTAAATCAAACAACAAGAGATTGTTGGAGGAAAAAAACAGAAAACCTGAATTTTGACAGGGATGGAAACAAACTATGGAAACTAGTGAAAGCCATGAACAATGAAGGACCTAGAAACAAACAAATAACAATTAAACAAGGAAATGCCTTGCTTACAGGAAAAAAGGCTGCAAATGCACTAATGGAACACTATGCCAGTGCAAACCACATTGATATTACCGCCGAACAGAAGAAAGCAATCAAAGATAAACAGATACATCATAGATATAAAGAGACAGCAGCAGAATATATGATGGCAAATCTAACAATGGAAGAAATGGAACAGGCAATGAATACCCTAAAAAAGAAGACATCACCAGGAAAGGATGGAATCACAAATGAAATGCTAATAGGACTAGGCACTAAGGCAAAAAAGAAACTACTAGCAGTCCTAAATTACAGCTGGAAGAGGGGAATAGTCCCACAGGCATGGAAGGAAGCTATACTAATACCAGTCCCAAAGAAAGGAAAAGACCTGGAAGAACCAAATGGCTATCGACCTATCAGTCTTCTTAGCTGTGTAGGAAAATTAATGGAACGCATTATCAATGGCAGGCTAACATGGCATCTGGAAGAAAACCAACTCTTAACACCCCACCAAGCAGGATTCAGAAAGTACAGATCCACTGAAGATCAAATAACCTATACAGCTCAGGAAATAGAGGATGCCTTCCAAGAGAAAAAGCACACACTAGCGGTCTGGATAGATTTAGAAAAAGCATTTGATAAAGTATGGAAGGAAGGACTGAAAGTAAAACTGCAAAAAATGCATGTTTGTGGGAAAATGTACAAATGGATCAGCCACTACCTTGAGAACAGAACTGCCAGGACAAAAGTACAAGGACAAACCAGCAAAATGATTCTGTTGGAGCAAGGTGTCCCCCAAGGAGGAGTTCTTTCACCAACATTATTCCTAGCATATATAAACGACATCACGGAAAATTTTCCAGCCAGAGTACACACATCATCCTTTGCAGATGACCTAGCCATATGGACATCTGAAGAATATATTAGTACAGCTAACAGCAGAATACAGCAAGCCCTATTAGCGCTAGAGGACTGGTCAAAATCATGGCTAGTGAAGATAAGTGAGGAGAAAACAACATGCACAGTATTCTCCCTCTCAACTAAAACTCAGCAAACTAAGCTGGTATTGAATGGAAAAATATTGCGCCATGAAGAAAATCCAAACTATCTAGGAGTCACCTTTGATCGTCGCCTGACATGGAAGACACAGGTTGAGAAAAATCGAACAAGAGCAAGGCAAAGAATGGCAATCATGAAAAAGCTTGCTGGTACAACGTGGGGAGCAGATGAGAAAGTTCTCAAGAAGTTATATACTGGACGGGTGAGGCCAGTACTGGAATATGGCATTGCAGCTTGGGCAACAGCAGCTAAGTCAAACTTTAACAAAATAAGCAGAGTCCAAAATCAAGGAATGCGAATCATAACTGGAAGCCTGAAGACAACGCCTATTAATGAACTAGAAAAGATCACTTGTTTACAACCAATGCAGGATAGAAGAGATAGCAGAGCCCAGCAACAAGCTGAAAAATTTAGAAGATTGACAGACCACCCTATGTATAAAAGGTTTAGTGGTTTTGGAAAGGGAAGACTGAAGCGTAGCAACTTTGTAGAAACTGCAAAACGAAAGATTAGGGCAGATCCCATACTTAACATATCAACAGTCAAACCCATTTACAATGCAGACAAGTTCCCAGCTTGGAGACGGCAGCTACTGCCTGAGATGATAGAAAACATTCCTGGTATTGAGAAAAAGAACACTCAGCATGAAACCGAAAGAAGAGAAATAACCCTAAACTACATAAAAGAACATTACCCAAGCAGCAATTGGACCCATGCATATACAGATGGATCAGCCAAAAATTCAGTAGAGAATGGAGGAGGAGGAATTCTCCTAAATTTAAAAAATGGAGTGAAAAAAACACATTCAGTGGCAACTGGAAAGTTTTCAAGTAACTTCAAAGCGGAGGTAGAGGCTCTGAAAACTGCAGCAGAAATGCTCTTGATGGAGGAAAATAAAGAGACGCAAATAGCTATCTTTACAGATGCAAAGTCAGCTGTCTCAATACTGAAGAGCAATTACAGCACAGAAATAGCTGACCTACGAGCAACACTCCATGGTCTATGCCAGAAATCCAAAAAAGTTGTAATACAGTGGATACCATCACATTGCAGTATACCTGGAAATGAAGAGGCTGACAGACTGGCAAAAGAGGGCGGACGACTACCACAGCCTGACATAGACATAACCTATAACGAGGCAAAGAGGTTGATAAAAAGCACTTATAGAACCAAATGGGAATCAGAGCATCCAGGTCACCAGAAGGATGATGCATATTACAAACTCGACCGAAGAGAACAAGTAGCAATCTTCAGACTCCGCACAGGACATAACAGGCTGAAATACCACTTGTTCAATAAACTAAAGATAGGAGATACCGATGAATGCAATTGTGGAACTGGTAAAATGACAGCTAAACATTTGCTGCAGGAGTGTCCAATATATGCAGAACAGAGAAAGATATTTTGGCCCACACCTGCTTCATTTGAGGACAAGCTCTATGGAGATATCAACAAGCTCAAGTTGACTGCAGCTTACTTTAACTACATTCAGGTTGACATTTAAAGGTGCATGAAGAAGTATTTAGACTGCCGCACTTCATACCACAGGTATGTCGGTTACAAAAGCGCCCCAGAGGCATGAAATGGAATATTGCTTGGATAGCAAATCCATTACGTGGAAAGTCCGAACCAAAAGCTCACTGTGTGGGCTTCATAAAAGGTGGAAAAAGTGTCCCAGTGGCACGAAATGGAATATTGCTTGGATAGCAAATCCATTATGTGGAAAGTCCGAATCGAGAGCTCACTGTGTGGATGTCATCTGCAGACTGCATACTTCTGGTTTCCGGAAGAACAGCCTATGGTGAATGGAAGGCCCAATATACGGAAGTGAGGCTAAGCAGCCATGTGCAGGACGTGACGATTCCTTGGGTGAGCCCAGTACCAGAGCGCTGTGTGTTGGCTCTGCAAGTATGGAAGCCTCCTTGGATGGCGGGGAATGCCCATGGTCTGCCCCTGCCTTCCCTTGAGGGCTGACCAGGATGTCTTTGGCTGTTCTATATGGACCAGCTGGGATGGGAGATAACACCACAACAGTGAGAGCCAAACGTCCTAAGAAACCCCCGGGAAGGTTAACCCGGTCAACAAATGCCCGCAGAAGTCGGATGTGTCGGCCTAACGGCGCAAGAACGCAGCTCTGCTGTGGACAGGCACAACGCAATCACGTCCGAAAAAAAACTCCGGATGAACGAAGAAGAAGAAGAAGAAGAACTAATAACTAGCCAATCACTAACGGCCAATACATACTGTGGTTGACTGCAACACTTTGAAAAGGACCTGCAACTAACATTCAGTAGCATCAACAAAATATTCATCACAGATTGCTACTGGTACTATTGGGGTTGAAACTCTTCGCTGGCTTCTGAGGATGGGGACGGAGCGCTTATGGGAATGCCCCGAGTGCTGTGATGTCGGTTCTTAAATCAATCAATCAATCAATCAATCAATATTCACATCCAAAGACAGAAACAACAACGAAAGAACGAACGTGGTTTATTTTCAAAGGGTGACAAATTGGGCACTAAGGCCCGTCTTAGACTCGACCCTTTCAACCAATTATCTTTAGAACATCAATTATATGCTATCTAGTATGCATGTTATATTCACATTTGTTTTAAACATGATAACATGAATAATGTGCAGAACGAGAAAAGTCAAGAGTTATAACTGTGCTCTTTGTCCATGATTCCCTTTCGTACTTCATGATTGATTTAATATAACTCTCTTTCTTACCTAACCTGACATAGTTATATTACACAGAATATTCTTCATCTTGTTATATGCTGCTTTTGCCCGGGTTATTGTACTTTTGATTTCCTCCACACTTCTTCCAGCTGCCGTTCTTAAAAGTACACAAATACTTGAACACATTGACTAGCATTAATTGTCAAATTTACAAATTAGTAATTTAGCAAAATACAGTAATTTAGCAAAATACAAATTAGTCAAATTTACTTTGAATGTTGCATTCTGGAAGGCATTTTATCTTTATATCCATTTCTTCTGCTTTTCTAATATTCATATTAAGTCCTTTGTTTTAGCATTCAATTGCAAACTACGTCTATCATTTCGTATAACTGCGTTTTATTGTCAGCAATCAAAACTATATCATCCACATGTTCTCGTCTATTGATATCCCTGTTCCATTTTATATTGGATCGCATAATTTCACTTTACAACCGAACAGATCCAGTGTCAGTACACACACCTGCATAATAAAACCGCGTTGAATATGTTGACAAGTGCAAATATTGGCAGTACACGAGACAGAATGCTGCGGACAGACATGACGACCAGTGTAATGATAAATAAGGACCCCTGTGGTGTAATGATAAATATAGACAGCTGTAGTGTAATGATAAATATGAAATATGAGCAGCTGTAGTATAATTGATAAATATGGACAGCAGCATCGTAATGATAAATACGGACAGCTGTAGTGTATTGATAAATATAGACAGCTGTAGTGTAATGATAAATATGGACAGCTGTAGAGTAATAATAAATATGGACAGATGTGGTGTAATAATAAATATGGACAGATGTGGTGTAATAATAAATATGGACAGATGCGGTGTAATAATAAATATGGACAGATGTGGTGTAATAATAAATATGGACAGATGTGGTGTAATAATAAATATGGACAGATGTGGTGCTATGATAAATATGGACAGCTGTGGTGTTATAAGTATGCGGCTCGGATAAGACTGTTCAGTTGTTACTAAAAGTTGCACATCCTTTACAGGACGTAGCTGTCAACTCCAGCATTTTTTAACTGTTTGTGATTCCGGGGCAAGTTTTGCGTTCAGTAGTTTGCCATTGCTTTCTGATCGACCGCATTCATACCATTGTATGTAAACCAACGCAAGTCAGTCTGCTACCAAATCGCCCACAGTTGTGTTTGGAACGCGGTATCATTATCGTCATGTTGTGCCATGCCGGTAAGCGTCGGTGGTCATGTTTTTTCTTCTCACTCGACCAGAGTCGTGGATCAGCTCAGTGTTCTTGTCTCGACCATGCAACGTGGCCAAGCCATCCAGGTATTTACTTCTCTGCCCTTCTTGTGTTCTCTTCCCCTCGATCTTGCCAGTTGTCTCCAAGTTCTCTAATTTATTTCTTCTCATAACATGACCAAAAAATTTTGACTGTCTACGTCTAATGTCTCTAATCAGTTTACGGTTTTCATTTGTTTCTTGTAGGACTTCTTCGTTGGTTTTTCTGTCTGTCATGGTATTCTTTGCATTTTCCTCAGAAACCACATTTCCACAGCCATCAGATGTTTTTCAGCTTGTCTACTCATTGTCCACGCTTCACATCCATACAAATGCACGGGTTCTATATAGCATCTCAACACTCTTTTTCTCGTTGCAACGCGGTCTGCGGGATTACGAATTGTGTTGTTAATCCCTTCACCATAGCGCCGGCGTGTGACTACAAGGAAGGTATTGGCGTTGTGCTGGTTCTTTGTTTGAAAGGTTTAAACTCAATATCATCATAGTGAAAAGCCCGAGGTCCCACCCATCGCAAGGATTCAGGCCGCCTGAGCAGGTTATGTGAGGGTAGTAACAAAACTGCTACCCTCATCCCATACTTGACCTCTTCCGTAGTTACTGGTTCGGCTGTATCAGCATCCACAACACAGATCAGATCAGGGACGCTGCCCAAACAACTCACCTGCAATCCGTTTTTGAAAAGTATAATTACCAAATTTTCATTCTGAAAGTCGATACGAAGATCTTGTCCTAACCAATCATCTACTCCTTCCAATATCACATGACCTCTGTTGAAACCCCCACTGGTTTCCCGTGCTACATCCTTGACCTTTCCGGTCATTATGTGTTTAGCGTCCTCCTGGCGAACTATGGCTTCAATTACTGACTCCTTCTTGAGTCTGGCTCTAAGAATGGCATCCCCTAACCTCCAAGCTCTGCTAACTGTATGTAAAGCAGTCTTTTTCAGTATTTCATCTTTCTTCAGTGGAATGGCTAAGCCCGCAGAGCATCCATTCTCTATGGACACGTCCCTAAGAAAGTTCTCTAGCAGCTTCCCAGTTGGTGAGTAGAGAAGCGCTGTTCTTACATCGCAGTTCCCGCTTCCAACAATGGCGGCCGGATACGGCGGTTTGTCGTACATATAAGGTATAAACATTTGAACCTCCGGAAAAGCCCTGCTCATCCCGTCTGCATCAACTACTGGAAGATCTAGGTTAGCTGCAATCAAAAACGGCTCTATAGCATTCAATCCTCCAATTTCTGCCGACATTAGAGCTATAATTTTGTTACCAGAATCAATCTGATCTTTGGGTTGGTAATTCTTAATAAACTTACAGCCTGCTTCATTTGTTTCGACAGCTGCCCCGTTTGTGTTGAGAAGGTTAGCCTCGTGGAATCCTCCAATTTCGTAGACGTCCCTCAGACATTGAAGAGCAACTGTTGTCTCTTTTGACGACACCCCTTGCTCATACATTATCAGCGGGGCTCCTATGAAAGCAGACACGATCACTATACTTTTATCAGGGTCAGCATCCTTAAGTAATCTTTCTGGAGTGATGACCCGGATTCTTTTGCCCTCTTCAATAGCTTTTAATGCTCGTATTCTGCCCATTTGGGGGTTGCCGCCGCCTCCAGTTCCGTAGATCCCAGAACCCACCACAATACATTCGATATCCCACTCCGACAGAATCCATTCGCCTGTGTTTGCATCTACGAAAGGGTCTTGTGGTCGTTGTCTGAAGTCCTTTCCGGAATCTAGGTCAGTATGTTCATCAATTCGCAGGCCAGTTGAGGAGAAGGTTTGTTTTGTTGTTGGTGCGTTTTTCTGTTCAAAAATAGAATGATAAAGTGGTACTTCTGACCATTTCGTTAAATCATCGAGCTGGAATTCCCAGCCAGTGAGATCACCTACAACTTTAACCTTGATCTGTACTGCACTCCCTGGTATATAGGCCACCACAGAATCTTGTTTTTCCAGAATGTCTAGACTGTTCTTATCTGCCCCTTGACTGACAACCATGTCCTTCACCCGACTGCAAACATTCTCTATCGCTTCATTGCGAGCTTTAACAAGGAACGGTTTTTTAGCTTCGTTCATAGCCAGGTCTTTTTTCTTCCCATCAGGATCATCAGTTACAGATCTTACAGCCTCCTCTACTCTTCTGTCCATCTCGGCAACATCTATAGTTTCTAGAAGGTTCACCACGGTGTTGACAACAGCTGCAACTTTGCTTAAAGCCGCTCCGATGGCATTAGCTACTCCAAAATGTTCCGGCACAATTATCCGTGTGGTCCCGTGCAGTTTTCTAGTGAGATCAATTAATACTGAGCCACCTCCAACGATGATGACTGGAAGTTCCTCTTTGCTAAGCTTGATCTTATCAATGATATCCTCTAACATAACGTGTATCTGATCAACGGCTCTCTTCACTAGTTCGCTGTCTAAGTCCTTTACTCTTTCAGAAGATCCAAGCTGGCACAGACCTGAAGCTACGGCCACGTCTGTTGCAGTCAAACGTCTGTTCTCAAGGTCATGGCCGTCACTGAAAACGTATGCTTCTTGTACAAGACTGAGTCCTGCGCTCAAAGGCCCCACTGTGACATTCTCTAGGGCACCACTGTTTCCTTTATGCTGTTTAACATAAGACCCACCACCTAAACCGATGCTGAGTACATCGGGCATTCGGAAATTAGTCCTAACTCCCGCCACTTTGACATGTGTGGATGCCTCTCTAGGGAATCCATTTTTCAGAATGCCCACGTCCGTGGTTGTGCCACCAATGTCCACAACTATAGCATCTGTCAGCTCAGACAGGAATGCCGCGCCTCGCATGCTGTTGGTAGGACCTGAGGCAAATGTCAGCACTGGTTGCTCCAACACATCCTTGCTACTGATGATCGTCCCGTCATTTTGGGTCAAATAAAAGGGGCAACTAATCCCCACCTCTTGAAGTGCCGCTTGGAATCCGCTTACAGTCCTATTGCATAAAGGTTTCAGACTTTCATTTAAAATGGTTGCGTTTTCTCGCTCCAAAAGTCCAATGTGGCCAATTTCATGCGACAAGGAAACTGTAGCTTCAGGATACACTTCTTTTGTGATTTCCCGGGCACAAATCTCCTGATCACTTCTGATCGGCGAGAAGATGCCAACGTACGCAATGTTTGTAATTCCGTCATGTCTTATCTGGTGTAGGACATTCCTAAGCTGATTGCTGTCCAGTTTCTGGTGTTCTTGTCCATCGTATCGATAGCCGCCATCAATGAGGTGCACGGGACCGCGTATGACTTCTGCCAACTCTGTGGGGAAGTCACAGTAAGGGGGCAGCTCCTCGGACACGGGCCCGCATATTCTCACAACTGCCACTCTGGCCAGGTGTTTTCTCTGGACCACGGCGTTTACGAAATGGGTGGTGCCTGTGGAAACAAAGACCAATATCGTAAAATTTGGCTTAATAAATGTTTTACAAGTAATTTGCTTTCACGTGAAATTTTATACCATAAAGAAAGTTAGTAGTGTATTATTAACAGGACGTCACCGTCAACCCCAGCATTTTTTTGTTTGTGATTTCTTGGTGAGTTTACGTTCACTAGTTTTCCATTGCTTTCTGAACGACCAGCACTCATACCATTATATGAAAATCAATACAAGGCTGTCTGTTACCAAATGACCCGCACCTGTGTCTCGGACGCGGTATGCGGGATTACGAATTGGGTCCGTATCACCTTCGCTACAGAGCCGGCTATACCATAAAGGCGATAATAATGGGAATATGGGGGGGGGGGGGGTAGGAGAGGGGAGACAAATATTAACTAACAGAGAAAATAGCCTTCCCGATTGCTTGGTGGGTGGGTTGGTAGGTCGGTTGGTTGGTTGGTTGGTTGATGGGTGGGTTGGTAGGTTGGTTGGTGGTTAATTAACTTCTGGGTGGGTGGGTAGGTAGGTTGGTTGGTTGGTTGGTTGATGGGTGGGTTGGTACGTTGGTTGGTGGCTGGTTGGCTGATGTTGACGGGATTGTTTGATTGAATGCTTGGTTGGTTGGTTGAATGATTGATAGTTGATTGGATTGTTTGTCACAATCAACCAAGTTGCCTTTCTGTCTGTCTCCCTGTTAGTGAATATTATCACGTTAATTTATTTCTCGTTAACCAACTAACAGGCCTAGTACATAACATTAGGTCTACTAGGCGCGGAGACAAGAGGGCTGCAGAAATGACCCTTGAAGAGCAATCAACAAAAGAAATTCCACAGCAAATAGCGTCGTGAGATTGTGAAATATTACCTCGTTACCTGTGTGGATTTTACAAGGCGCGGGATAAATAACTTCACGGTTACTGATTGATACTCATAGCAGTTAGGGAAGGTAATAGACATCAACAAAGTAAACATCAATTATCTAAATAACAATACACATTATATATCCCATATTATAATGTAGAAGGGATGAACAGGATATTACTCGTGTAAAGACAATACAATGCATTCCAGTAGAGAACAGAGAAGAAAATATTAACATTGTACGCTGTACACAGGAAGGTATTGCAACCTGCCGCCTTCACATGGTGGTATTCCCGTGCAGTCGTTATTAGAACAGTTGAGCTGAGTTAAGTACTGACATCACAGCACTGGAGGCATAAGCGCTCCGTCCCCGTTTTCAACAAGCAGCGAAGAGTCCTAGTACAGTCTCATTGTGTGTCCATCTGGCCTTTCCTCGAAACACTGAGTGTCGTCCAGATCCTCTGGTCACTCACTGCCACACTTTTCCATCCAGGCAATGTTCCGTGGCTAAGGGCTTGCGAACGCCGTTTGTGAGCCCGTATACCCGGGTTCGAAACACGGAGGTGCTGTTTTTTTCGAAAAAGGTATAGGTGCCGGTCGTTCAGAAAGCAATGGCAAACTACTGAACGTAAATTTTGCCCAGGAATCACGAACAGCGAAAATGCTGGAGTTGACTGCTACGTCCTATGTAGGACATGCAACTAAAATTTTTTTAATGATGATCTATCTGTTCCTTCGCGCTATACACACGATCCCAAAGGACTCTGGCCACGTTAACTTATCGTGCACCAATACCCCACCCAGAAGTAACATTAACTTATCATGCACCAATACCCCACCCAGAAGTAACATTAACTTATCGTGCACCAATACCCCACCCAGAAGTAACATTAACTTATCGTGCACCAATACCCCACCCAGAAGTAACATTAACTTATCGTGCACCAATACCCCACCCAGAAGTAACATTAACTTATCGTGCACCAATACCCCACCCAGAAGTAACATTAACTTATCGTGCACCAATACCCCACCCAGAAGTAACATTAACTTATCGTGCACCAATACCCCACCCAGAAGTAACATTAACTTATCGTGCACCAATACCCCACCCAGAAGTAACATTAACTTGCCGTGCACCAATACCCCACCCAGAAGTAACATTAACTTGCCGTGCACCAATACCCCACCCAGAAGTAACATTAACTTGCCGTGCACCAATACCCCACCCAGAAGTAACATTAACTTGCCGTGCACCAATACCCCACCCAGAAGTAACATTAACTTGCCGTGCACCAATACCCCACCCAGAAGTAACATTAACTTATCATGCACCAATACCCCACCCAGAAGTAACATTAACTTATCGTGCACCAATACCCCACCCAGAAGTAACATTAACTTATCGTGCACCAATACCCCACCCAGAAGTAACATTAACTTATCGTGCACCAATACCCCACCCAGAAGTAACATTAACTTGCCGTGCACCAATACCCCACCCAGAAGTAACATTAACTTGCCGTGCACCAATACCCCACCCAGAAGTAACATTAACTTATCATGCACCAATACCCCACCCAGAAGTAACATTAACTTATCGTGCGCCAATACCCCACCCAGAAGTAACATTAACTTATCGTGCACCAATACCCCACCCAGAAGTAACATTAACTTATCGTGCACCAATACCCCACCCAGAAGTAACATTAACTTATCGTGCACCAATACCCCACCCAGAAGTAACATTAACTTATCGTGCACCAATACCCCACCCAGAAGTAACATTAACTTGCCGTGCACCAATACCCCACCCAGAAGTAACATTAACTTGCCGTGCACCAATACCCCACCCAGAAGTAACATTAACTTATCGTGCACCAATACCCCACCCAGAAGTAACATTAACTTGCCGTGCACCAATACCCCACCCAGAAGTAACATTAACTTATCGTGCACCAATACCCCACCCAGAAGTAACATTAACTTATCGTGCACCAATACCCCACCCAGAAGTAACATTAACTTATCGTGCACCAATACCCCACCCAGAAGTAACATTAACTTGCCGTGCACCAATACCCCACCCAGAAGTAACATTAACTTATCGTGCACCAATACCCCACCCAGAAGTAACATTAACTTATCGTGCACCAATACCCCACCCAGAAGTAACATTAACTTATCGTGCACCAATACCCCACCCAGAAGTAACATTAACTTATCGTGCACCAATACCCCACCCAGAAGTAACATTAACTTATCGTGCACCAATACCCCACCCAGAAGTAACATTAACTTATCGTGCACCAATACCCCACCCAGAAGTACAAATCCAGACAATCTGTGCTCCTGTTTGTTTCCCAGTGCACCAGTATGCCCTGGGGAACAGATCCAACGAATTCTCCCTATCTTTGATTTTGTAATTGAAGCATGTCACTCTCCTCGATGCATGCTTGTCTGCACCCATGCTCTGTGAGTCCGTTACAACGCGCGTTGTGTGGGCTGTTTATTCTGTACCAGAGAAACATCCCTGTGACTTCCTCCACCTCCATTCTCATACTAGATGCTGTGGTATATGTCAGGCTCTCCTGCACTACACACTGTCAATTAATATTCGCTATGAACCGCCAGGCACTTCTTTTGCCACTTAGCACCGAGCCACCCGTGTAGATGATTACATCACCTGGCAGCGAATTGCCGTGTATCAATTGTTGTACCTTCCATTCAGCGCTGCCTGCTGGCCAGTTCCTACACTCCTTATCCAGTGTGAATATGACCCTACACAACACAGGTCTAAATTTTTCTCTGGCATTCTAACTCATTCCTCTCCTCTCCCAATGTTTCCGAGAATACACACTTCTCTGATGGTATCCTGTGTCTGGACCATCCATGATTCTCCTCTTATCAGCATGGTCCTTATCAATGTCTAGGGTTTCATGCAGGAGATGCTCCTTGTCCGCGGCCACTCGGAGATATGACTTAGCCTGCTTCACCTTGAGTCTGTCCGCAATCGTTGGCGAAGCTAGGATGTATATCATGCACGCTATCAGCGTGTCACCTGTGCATTCCATCATCAACTTCAAAGATACATTCTGTATGTGCTATAGTTTCACTAGCTGACTCTTTGAGCAGTCACAATCCATACTAAATTCTGAGATTACTAGACCAACAACGAACAGCAAGAAGAAGACCATGTATAAAACAGATATTGAAGTCTGAGCCTAGAACTGTGGAAGGTGAAAGAAGATGACTGCACCGAGGGGCGGGTCGTTAGCTACAAAAATAAAAATAACAACAATGGTAAATCAAAGATGAGAGAAACTGACCAATGTTTACTTGGATTGGAGATACACTTTTGCCCTGGCTAGTTGCCTCAAGAAGACATCTTAAAACCGCCCTTTTCACGCCTGTGGTGACGTCACTGGTGGTCAGCTCTTTGACCGCAGCGAGAACTTGTGGCACGTCAGACTGCTTGTAGATGAGCACGGCATCAGTGTTGGTCCCACCAATGTCCACTCCAACAACCACTGGGATAACGTTGTCCGACATGGATTCCGATCAGTATGTTAACCTATCCAGAGACAGTAGGTCAAATATGAACAAAGAAACATGAAAATGTAACTAAAATATTAATTTGCTAATTCGGTAAGTAAAGTACAGTACACATTATCATGCTATGATGAGTATTGGGCTTATGGTTCTGGTCTCATATTTTTAGCGCTCAATTGGTTTTATGGTGAATATTAACTGATTCAGTGCTAAACAAACAATAGATTTGGACCAAACAAAAATGGATGGCGAAACATGGGGAGTAAGGGTGTGTTATAACTTAAATGTTGTTAATGTGATAGCAGACATGTTGTATTGAAACGCAATTACAACATTTCAGCGATATATAAACCAATGGCAGATTCGGGAAGTCGCTAACGACAATTAATAATCCCAAGGCACTTAATCAGTTCAACCGCCGATTTTACTTCCAGGGATATTTCCTGACACCTATTTTAGACTGGTTCGACTTGGGAGTCTATGTAACTGAAACAAGACATCCCGCCTTCAAGGGGATCTGAACACACGACGACCAGGCAGACAGGCAAGTGTGCTAACCAGTGCGCCATCACCACTACCGGGTATATGGTGCTAGTACTATATTGTGGACCGCTTGGCACTCGATGGGTGACTTCGTCAATATGACGCCGGCCGCCTCTATTTCACGGAAAATTGCTCGACCCCATTTCAGGCCCAGGTCACTGCAGAAAGATGTACCGCCTCGGTGGAGATTCCAACACATCAGCAAAGCGGCGGCCGATAGTTCGCTTGTCGTCTTATGCCAGTGTATGTCAGAATAGGCGAATGGATAAGAGCGCAGGCTCACAAACTTCCGGTGTGCTGATGCCGAGGTAGCGGGTTTAACCCCTACACCGGTCAGTCGGATTACAATGTCGGAGTGGGTTCGTCTGATGGCGAGGTACACGGGTGATAAGGAAGGCTAATCCACACGCAAAAATCAGTCCACTAGAAATAGTAGCACGTGTGTGGACGACGCTTGAGGTCTAGGCGAGCATACGGGGAAAAACAATAAATGAATAAATAAAAATACCGTCTGCCTTGTATCCCCCATTGGGATACAGGCAAATCTCGCCAGCCGCCATATCTTTTGCTATCTCCTGTAGTTATGTCCACGAAAATAGTTCATTTCTGTCTTCAATTCACTTGTCCGTGTATTTTTAGGTCTCCCACTATATCATTCGCCTTGTGGGTTCCAGACAAGGGAGTGTCTAGTTACACTTGTCTCGGAAGTCTTCAGTGTGTGTCTTATTCATCCGTGGCGAAGGCGTTACGGACGCAGTTCGTAATCCCGCATACCGCGTTCAAAACACAGCTGCGTTGGTTTTTTTTAAAATGAAATTGTATGGATGCTGGTCGTTCAGAAAGTAATGGCAAACTAATGAACGTAAACTTGCCCAGGAATCACGAATAGCCAAATAAAATGCTTGGGTTGACTGCTACGTTCGTAAAGGATATGCAACTAACTTAACCTAGGGTATTCGGGGCCAGTCTGTTTTCCTCACATCGGGATTCACTTGAATGTGTCTAGTTCTCTCTATTATCCTCACATCAGGATTCACTTGAATGTGTCTAGTTCTCTCTATTATCTGTACATTCTGATTTTGACACACCAAGTTAGCCTGACTATTCTGCGCAGATATCACGTAATGAATGTTTGTAGTTTCTTAGTAATTCTTTTAGCTAATTTTAGTCAGGCCTTAGTCAGATATGACTGAGCTACCGACTGACAGTAGACGGTACTACTTGCTTTCTGTTCGCGCCGAATGTTAGGCGGCGCTCACCAAACCCGACACCCCACATTGTGCCAAAGGTTTCGGGCGGAGGAACACAATTGGGTGCGTACAAGTCTTATCCCCGATGAGAGGAAATGCAACCTAAAGACTACATGTTCTGACAATGCAGACCAGGCCCTAAGCCTTGGTCTACGATTGGAGCTTCGACAGGGGGACAGTTAGGGCATTGCTTTGCTGATCCGACAGCTTCTGTATCTTGATGTGTTTGATAGTTATTTGTGTTTCCTTTCTTCTGGAATAAACTAGACAGGCAGAGAGATTGGGATTATGCTGAATGGGCAACGCATGGTCTCTACAATTCAGCACAGTCTTTCTGCTGTGGATGGGTTATTATGCCTTTGTTTGTTTGTTTGTTTTGTTTTGTTTTAAGCACAGTGTAATAAACTATCGTCTGCCAAGACGGCAAGGTGACAGTTTTTAGCTAATTCAGAAACGAAATATGTCACAGTGTTGAAATTGTGTGAGGACTTCAAGTCGGTGTGATGCATTGCCTTGCATGTTTATGCGTGGGCTGAAAAATGCATGTGGTTCTTGCTGTTCTTCTTGGGGGTGCGGGAGGGGGGGTTGCACGCAGGACTTAGAGACATCCTGGGCATGAGGCAGGGGAGCTGGTGAAGGATCGAGAATCTTTCCGCCCAGTTGTGAGAAGAGAGACGTTCTGCAAAGCAGTAGCTGCATGAGAATGATGATGATGATGATGATGATGATGATGATGATGATGATGATGTTGATGATGATGATGATGATATGTTTCCCTAGTTGACGAGATCCTTTTCTAGAATATATATGATGTTTTCATGCCACCTGCTTCTGGCTTTCCTTCTGTTTTTAAACCAGACGTGTTACTGATATAGGTAAGCAGGGATAGTTGGCCAGGACACATTCTCATGAGATGACCGAACCAATTTACTTTTGACATTCTACACCTCCTCTTGTTATCATTAAATCCTGTTCGGTGACACATCGACCTAAGCCTAATCTTAGCCAGTGCATATGTACTGACATGGTTACACCCAAATTACGCATATCTAGATAGTTTAGTCGACGGATCAACATCACGGCACACGGGTGTAACCCATAAGTGCTCCGTTCTGCTCCTAACTGAGCAAGCCTGAGTCCGGAGAATCTCAGCTCAGTGCACGAACTCCGTAGCACCGGTGAGGATCCTAATCTAGATATCTATAACACAATGATTTAAGAAAAACTATGAAAAGGCAAAAGTTTCTATAAAACCGTTAAGTGATCAGTTTTCAAAAGGACACTCTGACCGCACGAGGAAATGCTCGTCAAGGCAAAATCAGGTGACTGCTTTTAGGCACTGGGTGATGAGGAGTGCTGAGTAAATCAAACCACTTCAAGCTAAAACAAATCGCCAGTGAATAGATAACTGTACCATAAGAAGTAATAAATAGATAACTTTACCATAATAATTAACTAAAGTAAATAAATAAATGTACTTGTGATGAATAGTAAAGTAAAGATTCTCTTCATTCCAAATTAGGCGCATGGGAGTTATGGTGTTAAACCCATATTTGTGAACAACACCAATCAGCACTCAGTGGTGGTGATCACAAACTGTCTCTACTTCCCAAGACATTTCCTGGCGCCCGTTGCATGCTGGGTAGACCCGCCAGCCAAGGTCTATTTTTAAACATTTAAATCCACCACAAAGAGAATCGAACCCCTGCCTCTGGGTCGGCAGGCGGTTGTCTAGCCATTTAGTCTACCCAGGCTCCCGCTCGTGGTGAATTAAAAAGTCAGGCGCGTGTCTCTTACAGCACCTCGCAGTGAACCCCGGCATTTTTTGGCATTTACAAGGCTTGTTTACGTTCAGTAGTTTGCCATTGCTTTCAGAACGATCGATATTCAATCCATTGTATGAAAACCAGCGTAAGGCGGTTTGCTTCCAAATTGTCTGCAGCTACGTTTCGAACGCGGTATGTGGAATTGCGAACCGTGTTTGCAATCCCTTTGCCACGGCGCTGGTGCTTGTGGTGGGGGGAAAAAACACACACACACAACTGGTGAACAAAGTAAAGAACTATTCAAAATATAACAGTAGATGAACTCTTACCCTTAAACAAACTGCAGGTGTAATAAATGACTGATAATCAATGACTTAATCACGAAACCGGTTGAACAAAGGAAATTCGCGTATATCACAATACGATAAGTAAGACCAAACAACGAACTTTGTATGTATGTTCACATAATGTTAAGCCTGCTGGGTGATATCTAGGAGGCCTTGAACAGAATGGTCGGTTAGTTGGTATACTCTGTCACGATAAAGCACTAATCAGTAATGCGTATCCTGAGAGCAACATCAGAACGTGACCCCAAGCTTACCCTGTGCAAATCTAGGTCACGTATTCCAGGCATTTAAGATGGAAAGGGAGATAATGTGTAATTGCAAATGATTCGTTTGCTTCAACGTCATAACTTTTTGCTTAGAAAAGCAATATTGTTATTATTATAGGTCATATTTGAGAGTTACACGAGAACATATTTTAGTGGTACTGGGCTATTCGGATACTTTAAAAACAGAAGATGGACGATGTATTCAGGAAGTTAAATGTAGAATAATAAATAGCACAAGTATAGAGGCACCATATCACGAGATAAAGAATATTATCTGCAATTTATTTTAATATTTTTATCAATATCATTCATTTGGACGACAAACTATGTCATATCGCTTCTCGGCCTTCTGGCTAAGATCAAAGTGTAATATCTAGTATATATGCATTAGATCTGGTCAGAGGCGGTCATCACAATGACACAGAGATCAGTTCCGTTCAGTTCAGTCGCGGTTCCAACATCACAGCAACGGGTCGTCCCCATTATGCTCCCTTCCTGTGCCAGTGAATATCACATAAAATGTTCCTCACTGCTCCATGTGAAAAGTGGAAAAGACAGGAGTCTCGACAAACAACAGCCCACTCAGGCACACTGTGAATATAGCCGCCACCAAAATGTCACCACAAAAGTCCTCCACGAAACATACCATTCATCCTTGATGGAGGTGGCAGTAACTTTCCCAACCAAATGTTCACCTGCAAAGTCTCGATGTTTCTAAATGATGGTGTTCCGTTTCTAGATGTTTTCTAGCCAGCCACGCCATTTTATCTCCGACATGCAGTTCACGCAACAAAACAACCTCGGACAGATGTAAAAACTTTCACTGTACATAATGCCGTCGCCAGAATGCCAACACAAAAGACATACAGGGGCGTGGAACCTTATGGGGCGGCTCTTGTCCTTGGGGTACTGCTTGCCTTCTGCAGAGTGAATGAGTGCAGGAGACGTTGCAACTAGAAAAGAATGACTAAAAGTACAATTGGCTAGTGCAGAAAGAGTTAAAATAACAGCTTGAGCAGAGCGGGTCAGCGTTACAGTTGGTTGCGAAAGGAATGAAACTAGAGGCTAAGTAACAATACATTGTTGCATTAGTTAGTTGTTTGACGCGGTTTCTACTCCGCGTAAAGGGTCACCCCATAATGCCACGTTCCTGTGCCAGTGAATATCACACACAATGCTCCTCGCTGTGAAATGTGGAACAGACAACAGTTCCGACAAACCAACAGCACGCACAGACATGCATGCACAAGGTCGCGGCCAGAGTGCCAACACAACAGTCCGCCACTAAAATTACAGTTCATCGTCCATGGAAAACAGCAGTCAATAGAAAACCAGCCGTTGCACACACATTACTGCATAAGTGGAGCTCATCAAACTCGATACACCACATTATGCCAACGGCTTTAGACGGAGCAGCATAATTGGGAGGATACAGGGCTACAAGTACAAGCCTGACCCTAGTTCGAGGAAATGCAATCTTAAGAATAAATGTCATGGCAGAGCACACAAAGCCCTAAACCTTGGTCTGCAATTGGTCTAGGATCGATACTCCGACAGGCGGACAGTTAGAGCATTGCTTTGCTAATCCTGCAGCTTCTGCATCTTGTCTTGTTCCATGCGTATTAGTGTTACCTTTCCTCTGGAGTAAACTAGGCAGGCTGAGAAAGGGATCATGCTGCATGGGCAACACGTGGTTTCTACGGCTTTGTGCTAAGGAGAGATATAACTCCATTTTACAAACTACCGTCTATCAAGCCAGCAAGGTGGCAATTACAGCATAATCCCAAGCAACCTTGTTCAGCAACCGGATGTCGCCATTTTTCTGACCGTGCAGTTCACAATACAAACCACCACAGACAGATGTAAAAGCATCCCACATGAAATCCAGTTTACAGTGTCGCTGCAAGCTATTAACTCAGGAGCTGGGGAGACGGACCCAATGTGCTACGATTCCAAATTGAGGGAAATGCGTAAGGAAACTGTAGCCAGAAGCAAGAGCATGTCCTTTGCAGGACTTTGCTACCAACCCCATATTGATTTTCTAGACAAGTGTACGTTCAGTGGCTTGCCATTATTTCCTGAACCAGAAGTCAACGTCTAAGCCAAACTTAATGTCTGTGTCTGAATTGAATCACCTACCTCTCTATTACAAAAAAAAAACACGATGCGTGCAGCAATGGATATGGTAAAGGGTCATAGACTAAGACGAGGCAGGTCCTGGATGGCACAGGCAGAACTTTCTATAAGTCAGGTGTGTGATCTAGATACCATCATTCGTGAAAGAGAATGGGTTGAAGTTCAGGAAGACATGACAGACTGGCACAATGTAATAATAACACTGGGTCGTGAGTGCAGAGAATGGGCAGCGGGCCGCTCTGAGTTTGAAGTGCAACAGCTGATCCAGAGCAACACACATCAAGGTGGCATAGTCATCTACACCGATGGGTCAGTGGTGAGAAACAGACGTAGTGGCTGGGGCTTTATTGCAAAAGCTAATGGGCGAGTCTTGAAAACGGAGAGCCTGGCATATGAGACTACGACCTCCAGCATGAGAATGGAGGTGGAGGCAGTAACCGCGGCATTCCGGTGGCTAGAGGAGGCTACTACAATACACGTTGTGTTCATTACGGATTCAAAGAATATGCTTAGCAAGGTGGAGAAAGGAATGTTTCGTGTGGAATGGCTCTCGTCGCTTCAGAGGTCACAGATTGTGAGAATTGTATGGATATTTTGCCCTGGCCATGCGGGTGTACGGGAGAATGAACAGGCTGATAGGCTAGCAGGGAATGCACCTCTTGGTGGCATTTTGCCTATGGACAAGGGGGAGGTGGTCGTGCGCTTGTGGGACCAGGTGGAGAAGGCGGAGGAACAGATTGAGAACCCACATGTGGAAAGAATGAGATTGCGGGGGATCGACAGGGGTTCAGGAAGAATATCAAAACTGAGAGGGAAGACCAGGAGAACTTTTAATCAGATAGCGGTGGGAACGATTAGTAGTATGACTCTTCGCTGGCTGTTGAACGAGGGGACTGAGCACGTATGGGAATGTCCTGAGTGCAGCGATGTCGGTTCTTAACTCAACTCAACATACCACAAAGAAACCACACGTACAAACTGGCAAGCCTTGAACTAGGGGAGTTAACTATCATCGACTACACAGCAGACGACTGGATGGTGAAGTCAGGACGGTTGGTAGCACGAATCCGCGATCGTTTTAATTAAATTTCCCACATATGTCTCTTTAACAACATATCAGATATACTTAACTACTAAAGATTTATGATTTCAAGTAAGCGAATGTTGTTTAGGTTGTTTTAATCGTATAATTGCGTGCAAATGTTAGAATTAAGAGTCCTAAGAACTAGGTTAGGTACGCCCCTTTCCTGTCCAGTGTCCTAGTGTAGTTAGTCACAGTGTCAGTCCCTCTGACAATGGGCGTCAAGTCGTAAGTTAGTGTCACGCATTTTAAGTATTAAACATACAGTATACTCATCAGATGTATAGTTACATTCGTATATAGTTTATAGTTATGATGATGATGACAATTAGATAGTTGTTTCTGCAGATATAGGGGAGTTCTTATTATGTTTAATTCAGCGATTCAGCCTCACCAGTAAGACTTAACTATTTTTTACAAGCAGTCCATTGCGTCCCCTATGATGTTATTGTTACTTATGCAGTGATATCATATAGACATATATCCATTTTTACTTTTCATCAATATCCAGATTAGCCCTTTTGGGTTATAAATAAGATATATATATATATTTGCTGATCCGGCAGCTTCTCCATCCTGTGTTGTCCCAGGCATATTAGTATATATAAATATTAAATTGTAAAATATAATTATATTGTATAGTTTTTCAACATATGAATACAGAATACTATGTTATACTTATAATGTATGTTTAATATTAATAAAGTTATGTCTCTTATATTCATAGGTACAGACACAAAAACAAGACAGTGTTTGAGTGTGCAATTCTATAGCTAGCAAGAATGTTGAGGGTTAAAAAAGGTCAGTGTTAATATTGCCCAGAGCCGTAATTACTTGTATTGTACTTACTTGTATCTTACTTGTATTGTACTGTATGTCTTAAGTGTCTGATTGGCTGAGTTTTAGGACTTGTTATTTATAATTCTGTGCTGGGTGTTAAAGCAGGCTACTCAGATATTATCAACAGTGCAGCTGGACATTGGTTTGATGCCTGCGTGTGTAATCCACTAACAGGAAAAGACTGGCCATCTGTTCCTCCGTGCTCTCAAACCTACAAGATGTCATGGCCCTGTCACATCACTGACCCACCGCGGGTTCCTGTTTCGGGACAATGTGGTTTTATGTACCGATTTCTCCAGCTGGCCGAGCCATGAACATTTGTATTCAGCTGTGTTTTGTCTTGGTATCAGCAAAGACAATGTGGTTTTATGTACTGATTTCTCCAGCTGGCCGAGCCATGAACATTTGTATTCAGCTGTGTTTTGTCTTGGTAATAGCAAAGACAATGGGGTTTTATGTACCGATTTCTCCAACTGGCCGAGCCATGAACATTTGTATTCAGCTGTGTTTTGTCTTGGTATCAGCAAAGACAATGTGGTTTTATGTACCGATTTCTCCAGCTGGCCGAGCCATGAACATTTGTATTCAACTGTGTTTTGTCTTGGTATCAGCGAAGACTGGTGCGGTCTCGGCTGGCAAAGATTAGTTTCATCTTCATGCCAGGGCATGCGGGTGTACAAGGGAATGAGCAGGCTGACATGCTTGCAGGTAGGGCTACTGCGGCAGGTGGACGAGCCATGGACCAGGCCGACATTCTGAATGCTCTACGAGAAGTAAGCCATTTACGAGAACCAAGTGATGACTGGGAATCTACAACCATGGTCAGGCTGCGAGAACAGCAAGTTAAAAGAGGTGTGGCGAAACAAGAACACTACACAGGAAGCCAAAGAAGAGTAATAAACCAACACGGAACTGGTGTCGTGAGCCGCTACACGCTGCGGGATTTGCTAAGGAGGGGATCCGAGCACTTATGGACTGAATGGTTCAATGTGCAATGAGGATGATCTGTTGACTAACTAACTAACTAACTAACTAACTAACTAACTAACTAACATCAGCGAAGACAGTGTGGTTTTATGTACCAATTTCTCCAGCTGGCCGAGCCGTGAACACTTGTATTCAACTGTGTTTTGTTTTGGTATCAACAAAGACAATGTGGTTTTAGGTACCGATTTCTCCAGCTGGCCGAGCCATGAACATTTGTATTCAACTGTGTTTTGTTTTGGTATCAGCAAAGACAATGAGGAGCAAAGTTGTTAACCTAAAAACAGTTATTTCCGAATATATTAAGATGTATTGTTTTTCCCCACTGACTGTCTTTTCCTGTATTTTTTAAGGACCCGTTTTCTTATTTTGAAGTGTATTGGGTACATGGTGCTAGCCCCATACTTGTATATACCGGTCGGCACGCGGTGGGTGATACCACTCGGCACACGGTGGGTGATACCACTCGGCACGCGGTGGGTGATACCGGTCGGCACGCGGTGGGTGATACCACTCGGCACACGGTGGGTGATACCACTCGGCACACGGTGGGTGATGTCAGTGTTATGTTGACCACACCTGCCTGCTGGGACGTAACCTAGTTCCCATTGTAGGCTGTCTCTGCCTGGTAGCCTAGGTCAGTCACAAATATCCACCTCAGTGGGGATCCAACATGTGACTACCAGACGACCACTGTTATCCACCTCAGTGGGGATCCAACATGTGACTACCAGACGACCACTGTTATCCACCTCAGTGGGGATCCAACATGTGACTACCAGACGACCACTGTTTTCCACCTCAGTGGGGATCCAACATGTGACTACCAGACGACCACTGTTTTCCACCTCAGTGGGGATCCAACATGTGACTACCAGACGACCACTGTTATCCACCTCAGTGGGGATCCAACATGTGACTACCAGACGACCACTGTTATCCACCTCAGTGGGGATCCAACATGTGACTACCAGACGACCACTGTTATCCACCTCAGTGGGGATCCAACATGTGACTACCAGACGACCACTGTTTTCCACCTCAGTGGGGATCCAACATGTGACTACCAGACGACCACTGTTATCCACCTCAGTGGGGATCCAACATGTGACTACCAGACGACCACTGTTATCCACCTCAGTGGGGATCCAACATGTGACTACCAGACGACCACTGTTATCCACCTCAGTGGGGATCCAACATGTGACTACCAGACGACCACTGTTATCCACCTCAGTGGGGATCCAACATGTGACTACCAGACGACCACTGTTATCCACCTCAGTGGGGATCCAACATGTGACTACCAGACGACCACTGTTATCCACCTCAGTGGGGATCCAACATGTGACTACCAGACGACCACTGTTATCCACCTCAGTGGGGATCCAACATGTGACTACCAGACGACCACTGTTATCCACCTCAGTGGGGATCCAACATGTGACTACCAGACGACCACTGTTATCCACCTCAGTGGGGATCCAACATGTGACTACCAGACGACCACTGTTATCCACCTCAGTGGGGATCCAACATGTGACTACCAGACGACCACTGTTATCCACCTCAGTGGGGATCCAACATGTGACTACCAGACGACCACTGTTATCCACCTCAGTGGGGATCCAACATGTGACTACCAGACGACCACTGTTATCCACCTCAGTGGGGATCCAACATGTGACTACCAGACGACCACTGTTATCCACCTCAGTGGGGATCCAACATGTGACTACCAGACGACCACTGTTATCCACCTCAGTGGGGATCCAACATGTGACTACCAGACGACCACTGTTATCCACCTCAGTGGGGATCCAACATGTGACTACCAGACGACCACTGTTATCCACCTCAGTGGGGATCCAACATGTGACTACCAGACGACCACTGTTATCCACCTCAGTGGGGATCCAACATGTGACTACCAGACGACCACTGTTATCCACCTCAGTGGGGATCCAACATGTGACTACCAGACGACCACTGTTATCCACCTCAGTGGGGATCCAACATGTGACTACCAGACGACCACTGTTTTCCACCTCAGTGGGGATCCAACATGTGACTACCAGACGACCACTGTTATCCACCTCAGTGGGGATCCAACATGTGACTACCAGACGACCACTGTTATCCACCTCAGTGGGGATCCAACATGTGACTACCAGACGACCACTGTTATCCACCTCAGTGGGGATCCAACATGTGACTACCAGACGACCACTGTTATCCACCTCAGTGGGGATCCAACATGTGACTACCAGACGACCACTGTTATCCACCTCAGTGGGGATCCAACATGTGACTACCAGACGACCACTGTTATCCACCTCAGTGGGGATCCAACATGTGACTACCAGACGACCACTGTTATCCACCTCAGTGGGGATCCAACATGTGACTACCAGACGACCACTGTTATCCACCTCAGTGGGGATCCAACATGTGACTACCAGACGACCACTGTTATCCACCTCAGTGGGGATCCAACATGTGACTACCAGACGACCACTGTTATCCACCTCAGTGGGGATCCAACATGTGACTACCAGACGACCACTGTTATCCACCTCAGTGGGGATCCAACATGTGACTACCAGACGACCACTGTTATCCACCTCAGTGGGGATCCAACATGTGACTACCAGACGACCACTGTTATCCACCTCAGTGGGGATCCAACATGTGACTACCAGACGACCACTGTTATCCACCTCAGTGGGGATCCAACATGTGACTACCAGACGACCACTGTTATCCACCTCAGTGGGGATCCAACATGTGACTACCAGACGACCACTGTTATCCACCTCAGTGGGGATCCAACATGTGACTACCAGACGACCACTGTTATCCACCTCAGTGGGGATCCAACATGTGACTACCAGACGACCACTGTTTTATTCGCACTATATATATTCTGTGAATTCTGTGTGTGCTATTTTAAGCTGGTGTGTGTACATTTTTGTGGTTTAAATAATTACATACATGTTAAATTATGTTCAGAATTATGAAAACATCATGTGTAAGCTTTAGTGACTTCTGAATTTGTCTTAGTGACTGCCGAGCCTAAAGTTTAGTGACTGCTAAATTTAAGATTTTGTGACTGATGAATATAAGTCTTAGTAACCGCTGTAATTTAAATCTTAGTGACTTCTGACATTAAAAGTGTTTTAGGCCATGAGATCGCAAGACCACAACCAGATGTCACACTCGCCAAGACATAGACTAACTCCCCAGTCTAACATGGCAGAGATTGCCGTGCCTTCCCACAGATGTGAAGTTTCAATGCCAGGTTTGCACACCCCACTGGTTTATTATCCAATAAGAGTTCTTGTTTTGCTTGTCCTGTTCTTCACAATCACTTGCCTGAAGTGCACATCATACTCTTTGCAGTGATCAATGATCCATCTAGGTTCGACGGGGAGGGCGTCAGTTACCGGGCCAAGCTAATCGGCATCGAAGACGTCAAAGAGGTGCGGGGAGACCAGATGTGCCAGGAAGCTATCGTCAAGTTGAAAAATGCAGTCCGCCTTACTGGTGGACACAAACGCAAAATAATTATTAATATCAGTATTCAAGGAATTAAAATTACTGATGCAATCTCATTGGTATGTATTGTAACAGATGGTATAATGTTTTTGTAATATTTGTTTTCTTTTGTGGGTTTCTTGACGGTTTGAATTGATATTTTTGTATAGGACACGTTGAGAAACATTTTTAATAGAATAACTAGAAAGTCCCTTCTCAGGAACCCACAGGGCACAAGAAATAGAAGGGGACCTAAACGTACACGGAGAAAACAATGAGAAACAGAGATGCATAATTTTGGAAAGATATGGAAGGAACTGCACAGGATAGGGAGTCTTGGTATGATTTGTGTATGGGCCTGTGCTCTATTAAGATAAAAGAGCACAGGAAAGACTAGTATATCATGTTCTTAGTGCTTATGCTAAGACTTGCATCATAATTTGAAAGTAAAAACGTGTGATAGTCACCAGAACCCTACAAGGATACAGCATAATGTTGCTAAGTGTTTGTTTGTGTGTGTTGTATGTGCACATAAAGAATCTGGATGTTTCCAATTCAGTCATCTCCAGTATCTTTTGTCTAGTATCATTGTACATTGCCATCTTTTGTGTTGTAATGTGTACAATCATCATTGTCATTCACATAATGTATTGTGCTATTTTGTGTGAATTCAAGCATGTCCATACATGACTGAGCTTTGCGTGTGGATTAGCTTTCTCTATTACCAGTGCCCCTCGCCCTCAAGCGAACCTACTCTAGCTTCAGAGGTACTTGCAATTTATGTCCACAAGTCAAGGATGAGAGGCCAACATTTTAGTCCAACTGACCAGTGTAGGGGTTGAACCCGCTACCTCAGCATCAGCATACGGGACATTTCTTCTTCTTTTCGTTCATCCGGAGTGTTTTTTCAGATGTGATTGCGGTGTGTCTGTTATGCGCCCTTGGGCCGAAACCCGTAGGCCAACACATCGACTTTAGCATGCTTTTTTGACCAGGTAGCATTCCTGGGAGACTCTCACTTTTGTGGTGCCATCTACAACTATGTTGGTCAAGTTAGAACGGTCGAAGACAACGGTCATCCCTCAAAGGAAGGCAGGGACAGTCCATAGCATTTTCCGCCATCCAAGGTTGCTTCCATAGTTGCAGGGCCGACACATAACACCCTGGTTCTGGGCTAGCAGAGGGAATCGTCACGTCCTGCTCATGGCTGCTTTAAATCCTCACTTCAATATATTGGTCATTTCGTTTGCCCCGGGCCATTCCCGCACAAACCAGACAGGTTTGCAGACGGTATCCACTCAGCGAGTTTTCGGACATGTGCTTGTCGTTGCGCCCGTCAGAGCTGTTCCAGGCACGACAGACATTCGGAAAACTACCTAGTCAGAGCTGTTCCGAACAAGAGCGGCATTCGGAAACTAGGTAGTCAGAGCTGTTCCTAGCACGAGAGACATTCGGACGAGACATTTCACTCGGACGTAATTGCGTAGTGTCAATTTTTAGTTTGCCACCCGTAGGACGACACTTCCGGCTTCCGGCGGGCATTTTTTAATGAGGTTAGCCTTCCTCGGGTTTCGAGACTCTTGTTTCGGCTTCCACACAGCAAGCTTTCGCTTCGAGCTGCCACGTAATGGATTCGCAAGACAGGCGTTCCATTTCGTGTCAACGAGACAATTTTCCACCTTTGACTACACTCACTCCATGAGTGTGGTTACAGACTATCGGACGTCTGCGAGACGTGCGGCCGAGGTGTTTTTCCACCTTTTGTACTCGCTCACGAGGTAGGCTACATGTGCTGCCGGCTCAGCACCTTACCTCCGTGCGTCTGTGGGCGAGTAACGGTCAGGCCCTTTCATCCGGGGATACCTCATATCCCCCAGCTAAGAGCCATCGACCGAATCTGCGCTGAGCATGTAGCGTTCTCAGCACATCATCACAATTTTGATGTAGGTTTGTGTCGGCCAGGCTCTCACTTCCGAGAGTTTATGGCTTAGAGACGTTCAGCCACACACCTCGGATGGGAGCCTTAGAGGTTATGCCCGAACTGAGATTTTGGGATCGTTTGCCTGATTTTGACTGCTATCCTCAGTCTTACCTGCAGAGCAGCAGGTTGTGTCTCTCTTAGTCTGGTCCCTATCCCACGAGCCGTCCGATATGTAGTTTTCACCCATCGGCAAGCACATGGGGTCGATGGGGCACGCAAGCTCCCCCACCACGGCAAGGTGGAGACACATCGGGGGAGATACAGGATGTTTAAGAATGAGCGTTCGTATCCATTCAGCCATGCTGGCCTCCATATATTGTGATAGTTACAAACACCAAAGTGAACAAGTCTGAGTTGTTAGGTTACATTTTGTGTGCATGACAACTAACATTCCCATGTGCTGTATGAAATGTAAGATATAGAACAATTGCTCCCCGGGAAGGTTAACCCGGTCAACAAATGCCCGCAGAAGTCGGATGTGTCGGCCTAACGGCGCAAGAACGCAGCTCTGCTGTAAACAGGCACAACGCAATCACATCCGGAAAAAAAACTCAGGAGGAACGCAGAAGAAGAAGAAGAAGAATTGCTTATATCAGCCCGTGAATTATTTTATTCTGCTACAGAACTGGAGTTGAGAGGCATGGTCGTGAACACCATTTGACAAAGCCCTGAGGATGATGATGATCATCATTATTGTCTAGGGAAAAAAAAAAGACTTTGAAACATTTACTGATGTCTTTGTAGGGTTCAAGAAGTTGAGGGATAAAACTGCTTATTCTTACTGTCTCAACACAGAGCTTTATTTAACTTTGTCAAAACCTTTTTTGTTTGCCTGTCAGCATGTTCCTCTTCTGTATTCTATTTCTTTCTTGAAAGTGCCTTCCTCTTCTCTCATTATTTTCCCCGTAAGGACCATGAACTCTAGTGTGATCCTCATACACAGGGGTGCTAAAAATCTGTGCCCCAAGCTGATTCAGATCTGTGTCAGCAAATTTGAAACATTCAGATCAATGTATTCCCTTGATGAATTTACACAAACAAGCAATAAACAGTAGGTTGCACAGTTTGTTGCCTGGCATTTTTCACTCCATCTCACCAAGTGCATACTTCATGGGTATATATTATATGAAGTGAATAAATGAATTAAAATTAGGCTGAAGTACTTAACACATACAGCCAAAATATAATTCATCTGTTTACTCCAAATGATATATAACTCTGTAGATGCACCTTAGATGCAGCGAAATACAGCAAGCAATAAATTGTGCAACAAATTGTTTATGCCTTCGTATTTAAATGTGTGAGACTTGCACCCTGCCAGCTTGGTGACCCACTTTTCTATGTGACTGGCATATTTTGTACACCAGCCAATGACACAACATTGATTACACCAGTACAGAGCAGCACACCAAGTGCCAGAGTCAGTCAACACTCAAATGAGTCGCGGAACGCTGGTGGATTTATTACAAAGCAGAATCGTGCACCTGTAGACTTGTCCTAATGGCAGTAATGATAATCCTCACTGAACTGCACCAACATTACTAATGTTTCACGTATATTACAGCTGCTTACTATTATATTATAGATGTATGATTCAAATATTTGCCTGGGTCAGACTTGCTTGCTGGTGAAGTCTGTTCCACCACACCCAGTATTATCCCAAGCTTCCCCCTTTTAAATTATTGATATGATTGATGCATTTACCTTGGCCAGACTTGAAGGTGAAGTCTGTCCAGCCACACCTGACCTTACTCCAAAATTCACACCTCCTATTTACATACTTATGTATACATTATTAATGTGTATTTATCTCTGTGGCTGAAGGGCTTGCGAACGCGGTTTGTGAGCCCGTATACCCGGGTTCGAAACACGGCGGTGCTGGTTTTTTCGAAAAAGGTATAGGGACCGGTCGTTCAGAAAGCAATGGCAAACTACTGAACGTAACACTTGCCTAGTACATCAACAGCAGCATGAAAATGCTGGTGTTGACTGCAACGTCCCGTAAGGGATACGCAACAAAAAAAATTTTTTTTTTAATTGTATTCCAGTACATACTTATATCTTATGAGTATTTTATGTTGTTTCTACTGCAATAGTTAGTTTTTGTGTTCAGCTTTGTCACAGCAGTTTTCTTCTTCTTCTTCTTCTTCTTCTTCTTCTTCTTCTTCTTCTTCTTCTTCTTCTTCTTCTTCTTCTTCTTCTTCTTCTTCTTCTTCTTCTTCTTCTTCTTCTTCCTCGATGACAAGACTTGGTGCATGCAATTGCTTTCATGATCTAGTTTCAAACTGACACCCAGATCACATAGGCTTGACACTGAGTACACATTCCTATCTCTTCATCACATAATCTGCATATTTCATTGCATAGTCTGTGCATTTTGTCACATATTCTGGACATTTTATTGCATAATCTAGACCAGTGGTTCTAAACCACTGGGGAATCTTCCCCCCCCCCCCTAAAAAAAAACAATAGGGAAAAAGGGGGCAGAGAATTTTAGGGTTTCGGGGGGGGGGGGGGGGGGGGGGTTAAGATTATTTCAAGATCGCGTTAACATAAGAACCGATTACGTGATATTGTTTTTCCCTCCATACTTTACGGTTCAGTACTTCTTGCCCTTCTGAAAGTCGTTTTATAACCTAAGTAGACCCGCAAATAATGTTTTATGTAGACGCCTAGACTTGTTCTACTATGTGTTATTAAATTTAGTTTCCAATTTTACGTATATTGTGTAGGGGGAGGGGGGTGATTTATAGGGAGGAAATACGAAAGGGGGGGGGGGGGGGGGGATAACATTCTGAACATATGGTGAAGTGGTGCATGGGCCAAAAAAGAATGAAAACGACTGATCTAGACATTTCATCACATATTCTGGTTATTTCATAGCATAGTCCACATTTTATTACATAGTCTGGACATTTTATTACATAGTCTGGACATTTCCCCGAGATGGTTAACCCGGTCAACAAATGCCCGCAGAAGTCGGATGTGTCTGCCTAATGGTGCAAGAACGCAGCTTTGTTGTAAACAGGCACAACGCAATCACATCCGGAAAAGAAAAAAAAACTCTGAATGAACGAAGAAGAAGAAGAAGAAGAAGTCTGGACATTTTATTACATAGTCTGGACATTTTATTACATAGCCTGGACATTTTATTACATAGTCTGGACATTTCATTACATAGTCTGCAGACATTTCATTACATAGTCTGCAGACATTTTATTACATAGTCTGGACATTTTATTACATAGTCTGGACATTTTATTGCATAGTCTGGACATTTCATCACATATTCTGGACATTTCATGTCTGCCTGTCTGCCTGACTGCCTGCCTGCCTGCCTGCCTGCCTGCCTGACTGCCTGCCTGTCTGTCTGTCTGTCTGCTGTCTCACGCATACACATGCTCATCTGATTTGATAACTGATGCCATGTCCTGCAAGAGATAACCCCTCAGACTTCCTTAGCACAGGTGAGTATGCTAGCACTGCCTAGCACCTCAAGTGTCATTATCGTCGTGGCAACATGTGTACATGACAGGTTGAAGACTGGAGAACTCTGATGTGTACACAGTGCATGTGTACATGACAGGTTGAAGACTGGAGAACTCTGATGTGTACACAGTGCATGGATCATGACAGGTTGAAGACTGGAGAACTCTGATGTGTACACAGTGCATGGATCATGACAGGTTGAAGACTGGAGAACTCTGATGTGTACACAGTGCATGGATCATGACAGGTTGAAGACTGGAGAACTCTGATGTGTACACAGTGCATGGATCATGACATGCCACCTAATCCTTTCATTTTACCCTGCATTGCTTGCATACCTTCCCCATCCCTACCTACAGGCTTCACGTCAACTGTGTGGACAAGAACAGGCCAGGAGCTTGTGAGGATTTTCAATCATCCCATCTATAGGAGGATTTGGTATGAATTTGTGTCTTTTGTTTTAAATTAAATTACAGGTTTGCATTTTATGTGTATAGCCAAAAGATAAGCAATCTGTTTGATCATTATTACTTTTTAGATAATTCTTTTATCTATCAGAGATGTAAATATGGCTTTTAAGTTTCTCTTTTATTATAGCGTGTTAAACTGTGGTCACCAGCAGAGTGTCATTCATCGAGTGTATTGTGTTTGTCTTATCCAGGGTTTCATTGGACTGACTAGTGGACTTCGCTGTCTATATTTAACAAAACAACACAAGCTATCAATATTCTGTTTTGTGTTTAGCTTGTTTAGCTTGAACATGTAGTCAGGACAGAAAACTATTTGGCCTACTCATTTTGATTTGCAATTGCCAAGTAATGTTAATGCATGCGGTGTTGGTTCAGGTCTTCTGGGTTTCCATCTTTATCCCATTTTTGTCCAATCAGCAACTCTAGGGTCAGGGAGGAGTTTGAGGTCCATGTCATACCCCTAAGCCGCTCTGCCTCACCATAATGTGTTTTTCCATAATTGTTATTGTTTTGTCATCATTTGTTAGGGGCCTGTTAGAAGTAAATATTAAAATTTCCACAAAATATTGTTTGGTATTGGAGTATACAGTTTCCAAATAGCAATAATAGACACCTTTCCACCAGCCACCAAGTGCCAGTTGGTCAGTGAACATGTGGGGCTAGCATTGTATACCCTGGAAGTCATGGTGGTATCTTCTTCTTTGCATTCATCCGCAGTGTTTTTTCAGATGTGATTGCGGTGTGTCTCGTTAGGCACCCTAGGGTCGAAACCTTTAGGCCAACACATCTGACTTTTAGCGTGCAATTTTGACCAGGTTAGCATTCCTGGGAGACTCTCACTTTTGTGGTACCGTCCACATGCCAGCTGGTCAAGTTGGAACAGTCGAAGACTTCACGATCACCCTCAAGGGAAGGCAGGGACAGTCCATGGCATTTTCCGCCATCCAGGATGGCTTCCATAGTTGCAGGGCCGACAGATAGCGCCCTGGTGCTGGGCTCACCGAAGGAATCGTCACGTCCTGCTCATGGCTGCTTTAATTCCTCACTTCAATATATTGGGTGTTTCGTTTGCCCCTGTCCATTCCCACACAAACCAGACCGGTCTGCAGATGGTATCCACTCAGCGAGTTTTCGATTCAGACATGTGCCTGTCGTGGTGCCCCGGGGACAAAATAGTCAGAGCACGACTCTATAGTTCCGGGCACGATGGACATTTGGAAAACTAAATAGTCAGAGCTGTTCCGGACATGAGGGGCGTTCGGAAACTAGGTAGTCAGAGCTGTTCCTAGCACGAAAGACATCTCACTCGGACGTAATTGCTTAGTGCCAATTTTTATTTTGTCACCCGTAGGACGGCACTTCCGACTTCGGCGGGCATTTTTAATGAGGTTAGCCTTCCTCGGGTTTCGAGGCACGTTAGACTTATTGTTGTGATGTCGCCCACATCTCAGCTGGTCAAGATAGAACGGTCAAAGACATCACGGTCAACCTTCAAGGGAAAGCAGGGGCAGACCATGGGCCTTCCCCGCTATCCAAGGAGGCTTCCATGGTTGCAGAGCCGGCACATATTGCTCTGAGATTGGGCTCACCCAAGGAATTGCCATGTCCTGCTCATGGCTGCTTTAATTCCTCACTTCCATCTATTGGGCATTTTGCTTGCCACTGGTCGCTCAAACACAAACCAGGAATGGTTAGTCTGCGGACGACATAAACTAGGTAAGCTTTCGCTTCGGACTTTGGACCATTTAATGGATTCGCTAGCCAGGCATTCCATTTCGTGTTATTGAGACGTTTTTCCACCTTTGTCTAGACTCTCTGTGAGTTAGATACAGACAGTTTTCGTAACCATTTCATTCGACTGGGGCACTTTTCTACCTTAGTACTCGCTCACGAGGTAGGCTACATGTGCTGCCGGCTCAGCACCTTACCTCCGTGCAGAAGTGAGCGAGAAACTGTCAGGCCCTCTCATCCTGGGATCTCTCATATCCCCCAGCTGAGAGCCTTTGGACAAGTATCTGAACTAAGCATGCAGCGTGCTCAGAATCTCACCTCCATTCATCGGTAGGTGGGTATCAACCCGGCTCTCACATCCGAGGGTTTATGGCTTAGAGGCGTTCAGCCACAACCCTCGACAGAGAGCCTTAGAGTATGTATCCGGACTAAGAACTTCTGCCTTCGCGCGCCTGATTTAAACTTTTGACTGCTATCCTCAGTCTACCTGCAGAGCAGCAGGTTGTGTCTCGCTTAGTCTGGCCCCTATCCCGTAAGCTGTCCGATATGTAGTTTTCATCCATCGACATAGCACATGGGGTCAATGGGACACACAAGCTCCCCCACCACAGCAAGGTGGAAACACATCGGGGGAGGAGTGCAATGATGATACCCCAACAGATAATTAACTAACTCACTCACTGTGTTCAACTGTTTCAGATGTTTTATTATCATGTGTTGTGTACCTGTTTCATTTAGCCATATTAAAACACCTATATACACCCACTCTCCCCACCTTACCCTTGTACTCACCATGATTGACAATAATATTCTTGTTTGCATTTTTATTTGCTTATATAATTACCCAATTTTATCTCTCCACATTCTGAATTGCATGTTTGTAGTATTTACATACATCATCATAGTCATGAAATTACCAATATTTTATTTCCTCACATTCTGAATTACATTATCATTATCATAATAGTTAAATTACCTGTGTTTTATGTCTCCACATTCTGAATTGCTTGTTTGTAGTGTTTACACACCATCACCATAGTCATGAAATTACTATTTTATTACCTCACATTCTGAATTACATTATCATTATCATAATAGTTAAATTACCTGTGTTTTATGTCTCCACATTCTTCTTCTGCGTTCATCCGGAGTGTTTTTTCAGACGTAGTTGTGGTGTGTCTAGTTATGCACCATTGGGCCAAAACCCTTAGGCCAACACATCTGACTTTAGTGGGTGTTTTTTTAAAACCAGATTAGCCGTCCTGGTTGTCTCTACATTCTGAATTGCTTATTTGTTGTGTTTACATCATACTATGAAGTTCATTTTATTGTTTTTGCCACATCTGATCTCAGCTGTCGGTATTTTGTCAGGGATTCAGCTGAACTGCAAAGTGATTAAAGGATTGAGTTAGTATCTCCCTTGGTCTGGTTCCAAGCGTTTGACCTGTGTGGAGACCCTTCTGGTAGCTCTGTTACTGTTGTATAGCTCTTGGGATCAAGGAACGTATCAAGCTTCTCCATCACAAGATAAAAAGCTGGAACAGACAGCATTGCTAGTATCCACCTTTGTCACAAGATGACCACTAGCCCGTGTCCCACAGATCATAGTCACCTGCTCATAGAGTGCATCAACCAGTAGTCATATATGACTGAAGAAGACTGTTATTTGCCGCAGGACAATGCCCCACATAGAGCTGTAGCACATGGACACAAGAGAACAGGAGTCAGAGGTTGGCACACATACAATCAGTTGATGGAATACCTAATACCTTGATTATCACTATGTTGTTGTTAACCATCTAGTGACTTCTGGGCTGCTGCCTTTCATCCCAGTGTCATGCAGTGCACCAGTGGTCATCAGTGTTGTCATTCCATATGAAGTTTTCCTTATGTCTGGTTCAGTTGGAAGTATCAATTTCATTTAGTGTTATGTATTGTATTCCAGGTCTGAAAATTGTCTTCAGGTCCTTCCTTGTCAGATAATTTATGTTATTCTTTGGAGTCGCGACCAGGTATATATTTATATACTTCCCTCCTGGTGTCTCCAGTAGTCCCTTCTATTCAACCAATTTACAGCTCTGATTAGCTGATGGTTGTTGTGAGACTTCAAGCTGCGCACTGTTGTTCTCATAAAACTATGTGTGAAATATGATTGATGCGATTGAGACAACAACACAGACTTATCCAAAACTCTGATAATCGCCTAAGATGGGGAACCACGACCAACCATGCTTATTGGCATGGCACATGATGATAATGATGATGAGATACACCTCAAATCTAGTTTTAGATGCATCGTCTTAACATGACATTGAGGAGAAAATAGAGACAAAGTGTCCACCTGGCATTACCACCATCGTTTTAATAAACTTCTGCCACAAAGAGTGATAAATAACTCCACCGTGGTGCTTGTTTTTGTTGGCTTGCATTGAACTCAAGCATATTCCATACACGTGATACTACTTTTAGAGCACTGGACTGATTTTTATGTATGGATTAGCTTTCCCTATTACCCGTGCCCCTTGTCAGCAGGTGAACCCACTCCAACTTCAGAAGTACTTGTAATTTACATCCCCAAGTCAAGGGCAAGAAGTCAAAATTTTAGTCCAACTGACCAGTGTAGGGGTTGAACCCGCTACCTCAACATCAGCACACTGGATGTTTAAGAATGAGCACTTTCATCCAATCTGCCATGCTGACCTCCACCGTGGAGCAGAAAGTTTATAGCAACAGCGGTTGTCTTCCTCTCATTAAACCGTGTGCTGTCCTTCAGCCATGGAGCAGAAAGTTTATAGCAACAGCGGTTGTCTTCCTCTCATTAAATCTGTGTGCTGTCCTTCAGCCATGGAGCAGAAAGTTTATAGCAGCAGCGGTTGTCTTCCTCTCATTAAACCGTGGGCTGTCCTTCAGCCATGGAGCAGAAAGTTTATAGCAACAGCGGTTGTCTTCCTCTCATTAAAGCTTGTGCTGTCCTTCAGCCATGGAGCAGAAAGTTTATAGCAACAGCGGTTGTCTTCCTCTCATTAAACCATGTGCTGTCCTTCAGCCTTGGAGCAGAAAGTTTATAGCAACAGCGGTTGTCTTCCTCTCATTAAACCATGTGCTGTCCTTCAGCCATAAAGCAGAAAGTTTATAGCAACAGCGGTTGTCTTCCTCTCATTAAACCATGTGCTGTCCTTCAGCCATGGAGCAGAAAGTTTATAGCAACAGCGGTTGTCTTCCTCTCATTAAACCGTGGGCTGTCCTTCAGCCATGGAGCAGAAAGTTTATAGCAACAGCGGTTGTCTTCCTCTCATTAAACCGTGGGCTGTCCTTCAGCCATGGAGCAGAAAGTTTATAGCAACAACGGTTGTCTTCCTCTCATTAAACCGTGGGCTGTCCTTCAGCCATGGAGCAGAAAGTTTATAGCAACAGCGGTTGTCTTCCTCTCATTAAAGCTTGTGCTGTCCTTCAGCCATGGAGCAGAAAGTTTATAGCAACAGCGGTTGTCTTCCTCTCATTAAACCGTGGGCTGTCCTTCAGCCATGGAGCAGAAAGTTTATAGCAACAGCGGTTGTCTTCCTCTCATTAAACCGTGGGCTGTCCTTCAGCCATGGAGCAGAAAGTTTATAGCAACTGCGGTTGTCTTCCTCTCATTAAACCGTGTGCTGTCCTTCAGCCAGGGAGCAGAAAGTTTATAGCAACAGCGGTTGTCTTCCTCTCATTAAAGCTTGTGCTGTCCTTCAGCCATGGAGTAGAAAGTTTATAGCAACAGCGGTTGTCTTCCTCTCATTAAACCATGTGCTGTCCTTCAGCCATGGAGCAGAAAGTTTATAGCAACAGCGGTTGTCTTCCTCTTATTAAAGCTTGTGCTGTCCTTCAGCCATGGAGTAGAAAGTTTATAGCAACAGCGGTTGTCTTCCTCTCATTAAACCATGTGCTGTCCTTCAGCCATGGAGCAGAAAGTTTATAGCAACAGCGGTTGTCTTCCTCTCATTAAAGCTTGTGCTGTCCTTCAGCCATGGAGCAGAAAGTTTATAGCAACAGCGGTTGTCTTCCTCTCATTAAACCGTGTGCTGTCCTTCAGCCATGGAGCAGAAAGTTTATAGCAACAGCGGTTGTCTTCCTCTCATTAAAGCTTGTGCTGTCCTTCAGCCATGGAGCAGAAAGTTTATAGCAACAGCGGTTGTCTTCCTCTCATTAAACCATGTGCTGTCCTTCAGCCATGGAGCAGAAAGTTTATAGCAACAGCGGTTGTCTTCCTCTCATTAATGCTTGTACTGTCCTTCAGCCATGGAGCAGAAAGTTTATAGCAACAGCGGTTGTCTTCTTCTCATTAAACCGTGTGTTGTCCTTCAGCCATAGAGCAGAAAGTTTATAGCAACAGCGGTTGTCTTCCTCTCATTAAACCGTGTGCTGTCCTTCAGCCATGGAGCAGAAAGTTTATAGCAACAGCGGTTGTCTTCCTCTCATTAAAGCTTGTGCTGTCTTTCAGCCATGGTTTCTTCCTCTATGATAGCTTTACCATTCCCATACAGTTTTCCATGCCACATATGTATTTATTTAACAACCTGTGCCCCATGAATGACTGAATGTTTTATGTTTTGTCTGCCTCTGTAGGTAGCGCTGCACTCCCATGCTGTCCACCAGGTCTCATTTATTTCTCGTGATCCAACTGATAATCGGGCGTTTGGCTACATCTGTGAAACCGAAGATGGCTTGCGCAAATTTTTTGCCATTAAAACAGCCTTGAATGTAAGTTCCACTGCTATAGTTAGTAGCTTGAATAATTTAAACATTTTAGCAACACATTCAAACATATCTTTGAATAGCAATATTCAGTGTCCCGTAAAATACTTGCTTCATTACCCTGTTATTGCTGCACATCATTATGTAGCTAGTCCTTTGAAGAATGTTGCTTATATCACAGCCTGTCTGAAAGACTCAATTCTGTGCCACTTTCCCTGTCTCAGACATTTCCTGCACTAGATATCTTTAATTTCTGTATCCACTGCCATACTGGCCAGCCACTCCCTTGTCTTCCATGACCAAACCACTGGCATTTGATGTGGCTAAATTATTTTAGTTCCTGAGACATGATACTGTTTACAGGGCAGTGTTTCTGTATTCACATTTTGTTGAATGTCTCAATTGACCAAAGAGGTGGTGGGATTCTCTGAAACTTAAAACAAAGGAGCAAAGTCAGTGGCAACTGGAACATTCTCAAGTAACTGTTTTATTTTGCATTCCAGAAGTTGCTATGTTTTCAAGCTGCAAATTTCACAGAGAATTAGACGTGGACAGTCCAGATGTTTTGGGCATGTTCACGGGAAAAATAATTGTGAAAATTTATTACCAACTGGCAAACTTGATGGGAAAAGAATAAGAGGAAGACAGAGACATGAACACATAACAGCTAGGCCAAATGGCATAATCTGGCCAAGAGCACAGACCTGATGTGAGACTCGTGAACGTGTGAGATGGCAAACTACAATCATCCACTTGTTTTTAGCATGGCACATGATGGTGATGATAATGATTGTATTAGTTGTAGTTTCTCAATCCCCCATAGCAGAAAGTGAACAGTGTGGAGGCTGATTGTGATGATGATGATTGCATTAGTTGTAGTCTCTCAATCCCCCATAGCACAAGGTGAACAGTGTGGAGGCTGATTGTGCCTGTTGTGGGCTGGTTAGCTACACATATAGCATTCTTTGCCCACATTGTCAAAGAACATTTCCAGCCAAAATAGGCCTTATCAGTCATCTTAGAACTCACGGCTCCATACTTTCAACCCCACTGGATGAAATGAATGGTCATCATCATTCTTGATGGACAAACAACTACCTACCAGCTACACATTGGAACCGTCCTTGCCTGCAGTCATTCTGACCAGTTCTACTCACTTCCCCACTGCAACAGCCATAATTGAGAAGGTTTATCCAGAGGTGTGACTCTATGCACTAAGTGGTCATTTATTGTCCGATCAGAACTCCAAAACAGCTACCTGACACCATACTTGCAAGCCAATAAGACATCTTGGACACATCTTGGCCTAATGTATGGATGTAAGCCAGCTTTGGGTCAAGAATGTTATTCATTGTTACACAACCTATTAAAATATTTGGCACCTCCACAGGCAGAGCAAGTCGTGCATGCACTCAGAGATTTGTTTCAAGTGGTGTTTGAGGCCAAGAGGAAAGGAACAGAGCCAGGCAAAGAAGGCATTGACAAGGAGGAGACCAATGCTGGTGGAGAACAGGCAAATCTACAAACCTCCGATGCGGGATTAACTTCCGAGAATGGCCAGGTATGATTAGATATTGGAAGAAATGGTGGCCCCATTAGTATATATATATATATATATATACGTGTTATGTTACATGTTTGCATAATGTTGTGATCATCCCCAACCCTAGATTGGTTTACCAGGCAAGTTGAGTTGAGTTGAGTTAAGAACTGACATCACTGCACTCAGGACATTCCCATACATGCTCCGTCCCCTCGTTCAACAGGCAGTGAAGAGTCATACTACTAATCGTTCTCACCGCTGCTTGATTAAAAGTTCTCCTGGTCTTCCCTCTCAGTTTTGAGATTCTTCCAGAACCCCTGCCGATCCCCAGCAATCTCATTCTTTCCACATATGGGTTCTCAATCTGTTCCTCCGCTTTCTCCACCTGGTCCCACAAGAGCATGACCACCTCCCCCTTGTCCATAGGCAAACTAGCACCAAGAGGTGCATTCCCTGCTAGCCTATCAGCCTGTTCATTCCAGCAATTGTATGTTCAATAGTTTGCTGCACTTTCTGAAAGAGAAGTCAGCTTTGAAGTCCAGGTGACCAGTGCAGGGAATGTTCTACCCCCCACTGTCAGCACACTGGAAGTTCAAGGTCAAGCCCATTAAACCCACGGCTGTGCTGACACCCTCCCCCCGCTCCTAATGCAAGAGTTACTGGGTAACAGCCTTCTCTGCCCTCTCAGACAAGGATGATAAACTGAGGACCTGTGTGCACATTGCACACAGTTTAACTTCTCCAGCAGAGACAAGAGTAGATTGCTGCCCGGGCTACATGACAAAACTTAGGAAACCTGGCTAGAAGGAAATATTTATAGCTTGTGTGATTCTTGTATGTGCACATTTTGTTCCTTACCTGTGCTAACATAGTTTGTGTACTGTGCTCATATTCTCCTTGTGTGATCTATGGGAAGATTCTTGCGCAGTTATGGAGATATCCATGTGCAAAGAAAGTGGTCCTTTTCTCAAACTAAACTCAAATGAACCTGGACAACTGTGTTAGTATGCCAGGGAGCTAGCCAGTGTGCTGCTGTGGTTCATGGTATGCTTGAGATCGCAACATTGTGAAAACCGACCTGCAGACAGTTGTTAATGTCTGTTGTAGCTCACTGTATATAGACAAGACAGTTGATGATGCCCAGTGCTATATGTCAGTCTGTATATAGACAAGACAGTTGATGATGCCCAGTGCTATATGTCAGTCTGTATATAGACAAGACAGTTGATGATGCCCAGTGCTATATGTCAGTCTGTATATAGACAAGACAGTTGATGATGCCCAGTGCTATATGTCAGTCTGTATATAGACAAGACAGTTGATGATGCCCAGTGCTATATGTCAGTCTGTATATAGACAAGACAGTTGATGATGCCCAGTGCTATATGTCAGTCTGTATATAGACAAGACAGTTGATGATGCCCAGTGCTATATGTCAGTCTGTATATAGACAAGACAGTTGATGTTGCCCAGTGCTATATGTCAGTCTGTATATAGACAAGACAGTTGATGATGCCCAGTGCTATATGTCAGTCTGTATATAGACAAGACAGTTGATGATGCCCAGTGCTATATGTCAGTCTGTATATAGACAAGACAGTTGATGATGCCCAGTGCTATATGTCAGTCTGTATATAGACAAGACAGTTGATGATGCCCAGTGCTATATGTCAGTCTGTATATAGACAAGGCAGTTGATGATGCCCAGTGCTATATGTCAGTCTGTATATAGACAAGACAGTTGATGATGCCCAGTGCTATATGTCAGTCTGTATATAGACAAGACAGTTGATGATGCCCAGTGCTGTATGTCAGTCTGTATATAGACAAGACAGTTGATGATGCCCAGTGCTATATGTCAGTCTGTATATAGACAAGACAGTTGATGATGCCCAGTGCTATATGTCAGTCTGTATATAGACAAGACAGTTGATGATGCCCAGTGCTATATGTCAGTCTGTTAAAATATTGTCTACCTCTGTCTTCCTAAGTCTGTCAGTTATATGTATGTTTGTTTCTTTCTTCCGCAGACTTCACCTGGAATACCAGCCGCTGATCCACAACAAGTGGAACAGGTATTTTGTTTGCACTCAGCAAACACTCTTTCATCTCCACTTGCAAACTCTTTGCCTCTCTGCTAATACTTATTCACTCACAAACACACACAAAATGTAAAGGAATGAACACATTTTTATTGTCAAAGAGTTTAGAATTGAACACGCAGGTCCATCTAACAATATACCCTTTAAACATGCAGGTCCGTCTAACAATATACCCTTTAAACACACAGGTCCGTCTAACAATATACCCTTTAAACACGCAGGTCCGTCTAACAATATACCCTTTAACCCTTTACAGGGCACAGCGGCCATTACCGGCCGATGCCGTAAACGTGCAGAGCGTCTGATTACGTCCGATACTATTATGCATTGTAAAAATGCGATCTCTCGGCTTTCCGACACTTCCGACGGCTACTTTCGCTTTCACCGACAGCTTGACAACGTGGCCGCTATTTGTAAACGCATTATTAAGAATTTGAACGGACTTTTACGGACTTTTTTTTATAGTTTTCGGGATTTTTACGCTGTTTATCAAAATGGATTTCGGCGATTCTTCAAGTGATAGCCGAGATTTTGCTAGGTTCAATTTAAATGACATTAAAGGGCACGAAGTTGACTATTAATCGGAGCTAGATATCAGTGCAAAGCGTTACTTTGCATTAGCAGTCTGAGTCGGACTTTAAAGAAAGTGATTATGATTCTGAAAATGTGTTTGTATATTGCCGTATAGATGACGGAAAATCACAAACAACATGCTGTATTTCGTAAATATTTGTGTTCATATATGGATTACCAACAACAATCACGTGAGTAACATATTCTGCATGCTTTTCCTTTCATTGTGTTGTTTATTTAACTAAAATCGGTTGACTAACACCTTATTTGTGATGTTTTTACTAACGCAACCCGAAATTTTACCAAACCTGAAAAAATCTTGCCCGTTCAGGGCTAAAAAACGGACAAGCGTCTGCCCTGTAAAGGGTTAAACATGCAGGTCCATCTAACAATATACCCTTTAAACACGCAGGTCCGTCTAACAATATACCCTTTAAACAGGCAGGTCTGTCTAACAATATACCCTTTAAACAGGCAGGTCCGTCTAAAAATATACCCTTTAAACAGGCAGGTCCGTCTAACAATATCCCTTCTGCAACATCGCAGTGGGGGATTATGATTGCTCTTGAGACTTTTGTGATGTCTGAATGAAAATAATAGACAAAATTCCCCAAGATACTCAGAAATGGCCCAGAATTGACTCATTAAGTATTTTAAAATAGTTTGAATGGAGTATCACAAGGAGTAGGATTAAGGGAAATCTAACAGTGTCTGTGGATGAAGCAGCTGGACAGACAGTTATCTCGTGACCCTTCTGCTGCTGGACTGGATCAACTCTGAGCTGAACTGATTGGAAGAAATACAACCCTAACACTTTTGGGTATTGTAGCCAGGACAACTGTGTTAGCAAGCAAGTATACTATTTACTACACCACTTTGGCTCCATGCAGTTGTATGCTCAGTTACAAAAGTACAGGCACCCTGATGATCAACCTGCTTGTAACACATCAAGGGTTTACGTCAGTGACTGTACATCTGAAGACCAAGTAAATGTGAACCCCCCAGTGTTCTGTTATTTTTAGTGTGGTTTTGTTGTTCTGAACTATTACACCCAAAACATCTACACGGACATTGATAACTACACAGGCTTAGTTGTTTATTATCTCTGTTCTTTCAACAAAGAAATGATCAAATAGTTAAATAGTATGTTGGTGAAGTGGATATGAAGTGATTGGATATTGGTGTTACACTTGACATGAGAGGTGGATTACGAGGCCAATTTCACAAACACTTTGTGATAGCATATATGAAAATACAAGTGTGTATATCTGATTTAAAAGGTACCGTTGGACAGGTCTCATTGTGAGACTGTGCCCCACTTGATCCAGTCAGAGAAGTTTCGCTGCAACTGCAGGCTCTTGCCCTCAGCATGGATTTGTTTTTGGACTCCTTCCTGGTGTCGTATTATTTCTATGTGTCATCCCTGGGGTGAGGGGAATCAACACCGACATTCTTTTAACCCCATATCAATATCTTGAGGATCTCCCAGCTTTCTGTGCACAACACCCCGTCAGTTCCTGGGTCACTCTCTCTCTCTCTTACTACTGAACCAAGCCCCCTCTCAGTCTTTTCCTAAAACACACTACACAACACTGGCTCTAACAAAAACAACAAATTAGTTTAATAGAGAAAAGTGTCATGTATGTGCAAAGTGTATGTGTAGAATGTCTGTCGTATAATCTATTGTGTATGTAGAGTCAGACCAAATAGCTCAGGAGCAAAGTCTGTTTCATCACTGTACTGGCCACACAACAGCACCATATATGATGGACAGAAAACCTCACCCAAATAATGTGTCTCTCAGGCCAAGTGTCGCCTTCCTCCGATAGCTCTTGGACAATCCGGATGCTTGGTCATCAATAGTGGAAACAGTCCAATATTGATCATCAATCTAACACACACAGTGTAACTACTCTGTTCATAAAATTTCTGTGATCAGAGAATCCTAAAAATACTGTTACTGTCACTTTGGAAAACTCAATGTTAGTATTTAACAGTTCATAGGAATTCCCCAATTGTAACACACTTTGTTAATTGGTAATGATAGGAATTCACCAATTGTAACTCAAAATGTTAATTTTCCCGGTATTTATATCTACTAGTGTTCCTGGTACTGGTGGTATTTTCAGTGTCTTTATTTTACTGTGATGTAAACTATCACTCAGGAAACACACTTAAATAACCATCGTTTCCTGCTCAGCCGAGGCCAGGTTCCTGCAGACCCTCTGGGTTATGGGCCCAGTGCAAAAGCCTCTTAGTAAACTCTGCCTTCAATATTCGAGCCATGACTTTTCTTCTAGCTTCTAGGTAAACCTAGTGGAATCTGTTGAAGAGAGAACACACCTGGTGAGAGCAACCCGATTCCGACCTTTATTAGGTGAGTGTAGGCCGACGGCAGCACTCAGACATATAACAGAGAACCAACCTCTGTCATAAGGCCGAGGAGCTCATCACATCGGTCTGAGTCATGGTAAGACAAGGAAAGACTAGAGGAAAAGGGCAGAAACCCAATATATACCCTACTGGAAGATCCTACCATTCGACATTTCCCCCATCCCCCCAACCATCCTCAATCTCCCTAAATATTATCCCACTACATTGTCCTTAACTCACTGAGTTAAATGATATCTCACACCAGCTAGTTTAAGCTACGCGATAGGCTACTGTTGCCGACGCTCTTATAATACGTTCTATCAACGCACATTACTACACTCGATTCCCAAGAATAATCCAATGTAGGTTTATTTCATTAATTACCATATATTTATTCCAGTTTGAAAATTGGGACTACTAAATCACACGAAGGTAACATGTCCGCCAATGTAAATTGACAGAAGACACTGTAATCCCTCTCCAGAATCAAACTCGGAATCACACACATGTCTTAGTTGTTTCACAACATTTGGTCGACTTCCCCAAAGTATGTTTATCCCACCGGTTTTAATACTGGGTCTGAGTGACGTCACAAAACTATCCAGACACTAGACAGTCTAGAAGCTATTTTTCTCTTTCCGTTTCCGACTTAATGTCAACAACTGGCTGGTTGTCCCTTTCATCTGGGAAATCATCCGGTACTTCAAAAAGTCTTACCGGTCTGTAATCTAGAGAATTCTTGTTCCCACAACAAAAGATCCTGCCGACTTACATCCAGACAGTCCGTCTACCACATCAAAGGATGGCTGCCGCCTGCAGATGTATGGCGCGATAATCTTCCCTCGATCAACCACACATTAAAGAATGCCGACTGTTTGTAGACATTTGGACCGACATTCTGTCATCGATCGACCTCCAAGATTTTATGTGACACCTGGCCAGGATGTAGACACCAGGCTGTGTCACTGTGGTCTGGCCAGGATGTAGGAATCTCAGAGGAAGAGAAGCCATATCCCACAAGATGGTGTGTTGAAGACAGGAGGACGTGTAGTAGCAGCTAGCAACCAGGCCAGACAGCATTCACACTCTTCAGCTTCTGCTGTGAGAGACCAGGCAAATACAGGCTTGTCCTAAGAGCAGTGGTGTTGATCCTTCGTGATAAACCACAGTGAAGCGAGGCTAGTGGTTGCTGTGCCAGAGATAGAAGGCAGCCAGAAATAGTCACTTTTCTCAGCCTGTGTAATGACAGTGTGGGCAGGCATCATCACAGACAGGGTTGAGTTGAGTTGAGTTAAGAACTGACATCACTGCACTCAGGATATTCCCATACGTGCTCCGTCCCCTTGTTCAACAGCCAGCGAAGAGTCATACTACTAATAGTTCCCACCGCTGTCTGATTAAACGTTCTCCTGGTCTTCCCTCTCAGTTTTGAGATTCTTCCAGAACCCCTGCCGATCCCCCGCAATCTCATTCTTTCCACATATGGGTTCTCAATCTGTTCCTCCGCTTTCTCCACTCGGTCCTACATTCGCACGACCACCTCCCCCTTGTCCATAAGCAAAATTCCACCAAGAGGTGCATTCCCTGCTAGCCTATCAGCCTGTTCATTCCCCCGTACCCTCACATGGCTAGGGCAAAATATCCATACAATTCTCACAATCTGTGACCTCTGAAGCGACGAGAGCCATTCCACACGAACCATTCCTTTCTCCACCTTACTAAGCAAACTCTTTGAATCCGTAATGAATACAACGTGTGTTGCAGTAGTATCACAGACAGGGACAACAGAGGAGCATTCACAGTCACTGCACTGCAGGAACAACCAACATCCCTACACTCCCAACATCTGCTGGTGACAGCACATGTGGCTGTGTCTCGGGGTTAGTGACACCCATTATGCTGAAGTGCTACATAGAACCTGTACTTGTGTATGGATGTGAGATGTGGACACTGAGCAGACAAGCTGAAAAACATCTAATGGCAGTGGAAATGTGCTTTCTGAGAAAAATGCAAAGAATACCATGGACAGACAGAAAAACCAATGACCAAGTCCTACAAGAAGCAGATGAATTCTGTAAACTGATTAGAGAAAATTAGACATAGACAGCCAAACTTTTTTTTGGGTGTGTTATGAGATTAAATAAACTAGAAAACTTTGTGACAGCTGGCAAGATTGAGGGGAACAGAACAAGGGGAACTCAGAGAAGTAAAATTCTGGATAGTTTAGCCACGAGGCATGGTTGAGAGAGGCACATGGAGCTGATCCATGACTCTGGTGATCAGGTGAAATGGTGAAACATGACCGCCCATGCTTATCGGCATGGAACATGATGATGATTCTGGTGATCAATCAGTCAGCTTATATTTTATGGGTTCTTCATATTTTACAAGGATCTATACTTTTAAAGATGCTTTTGGCATAAAGGGTTACAGAGTTCATTCTTAAGTACATGATGTATGTCCAGGTTGTTGCTGCTGCTGGTGATGATGCTGCTGCTGCTGCTGCTGCAAGCCCAGAAGTGAGAACTCAGCCTGTGGCAAATTTGTTTGATTTTGAAGAGCAGTCTCAGAAAATTGTTCAGGTGAGTGGAGAAAGATTCTGTTAGCTGTCTGTCTCTCTTACCTGTAGCTAGCTGCCCATGCTGGTGATTGAATTGCACAGTTGTACCAGTAAATACACAGTTCCTCCACAATTACACATCCTAAAGTATAAGCTCTAATGGCATCTACCCTGGCAACATCTCAGTTAGACAATCTAGCCAAAACTGAATATTCTTATCTGGTTTAATTTATGCTACTAGGAGGGGATTGGGCTCCGGCAGTTTTATATTTTTAATATCATAACCCATAGTTATCCATTTACTAGCCACAGATCAATTGTTATGCATTGTGTACATTTTATAGAGTTTCATCCATCTTTGTACCAGAACATGTAGCTATCATGGGCAGTGAAATAGTGCTCAATCTGGCTGGCCCATCTGCTAGCCATAGATCATTGGTCCACAATTTGTAGAGTTTCATCCATCTTTATCCAGAACATGTACATATCATGGGCAGTGAAAGAGTGATTAGCTTGGCTGGCCTATTACTAGCCATAGATCATTGGTCCACAATTTGTAGTTACCACAATTTGTAGCATGATGTAATATGAATGGGCTTGTGTTAGCATCCTGTAATGTCCCATCAGATGTAATCAGACTGGATCAACTCTGAGCTGAACTGATTGGAAGAAATACAACCTTAACACTTTTGGGTATTGTAGCCAGGATGACTGTGTTAGCATGCAAGTATACTATTTACTACACCACTTTGGCTCCATGCAGTTGTATCACAAAAATACAGGCGCATTGATGATCAGCCTACTTGTAACAGATCAGGGGTTTACATCAGTGAATGTTCGTCTGAAAACTGAGCACAGTTAAATGCATACTAGTACTCCAGACCTCTTAAACCTGGCATTCTGCCTTTTCTCTTGTTGCTAGCAACAGAACACTGTCAGTCAAAATCTTCCCAGAATATTGTCTGAAATTAGTAACAATCACAGATCAGTCAGATAATAGTCACCTTCCATAGAGCAGTATAATTGTACCTGCTCACTGAAGACTGTCTGATCACCAAAAGACAAGAAGTAGATGGTAAGACAGTAGAACACGATCGCAAGTAGCACAATGGATGTTGTAGCCAAAGCCTTCGTCAGCACACCAACAATACACACTGATACAACTACATGAATATCTCTCTCTCTCTCTCTCTCTCTCTCTCTCTCTCTCTCTCTCTATATATATATATATATATATATATATATATATATATATATATATATATATATATATATATATATATATATATAAGTTACTCATCTGTATCCCTAATTTGGGCTGGACACCTGTTTCATTAAATCTGCATGTCTGTAACCAGTCACTGAAGACTGTCTAATAATAGCAACCAGTCACTGAACACAATCTAACAATGCTAAAGAATCACTGGATTTTCACACTATGAGGCATATTGAGTATATGATGTTAGCCCGATATATTCAACCAATCAGAACTCAGTGGATGATGCCACCTTAGCTTCCTAGAAAACTTCCTGGTACTCATTTTAGACTAGGTCAACCTGTGAGTTCAGGTCAATGACAAATTGCCTACCTTTCTAGGGATTCAAACACATCATGTCCAGAGAGACAGGCACATATGCTGGCCTTAGTGTCACCACAGTTCCCTAATCACTGAAAACTGTCCACTGATAGTAACTCATACTTGTAGCAGCTTTGAGTTATAAGCCATCACCTGTCACAATCCTTGCTGCAAAAGTTGTAGTGCCTTTGAGTGATTAGAAGGCAGTCATCAGAAGTGGACAGTGTTATGCAGAAAAGACACAACCAAATTCACAAAACAGAACTGTGGTATGTGCCATGTTTTGACATCACTCCTGCTTGTAGTGGAAACTGCCCACTCCACCTCATCATGCCCTAGCCTAGTATATGTGAAACCCTCTACAGCAGTGTCTGCCAGTATATGACCTTTACCTTCATGTGCTGTTGATCTAGGGAGTTCAGCAGATGAGGAGTCTGGAGCTGGAGTTTCTGACTGATGATGCTCCTCCACCAACGCCCTCACCTGCAACCTCTCCACTGGACTCAACTAGCCCTGCGGTGACTGCTGCTGCTACTACAGACCCCTGGGGACTTGCTGCTACTGACACCTCAGCCAGTAAGGGTGAGTATGTGTGTATGGGTACATTCCAGTTAGATTCATGACAGTGTACTGGGTACTGCTTTGACCTCCAACTTCTTTTTTGAGATCAGTTTCAGCTTATTGTCTATTCCAGCAAGGTTTGATCAACAGGATTGTGCACTTGAGGTTTTCACTGCCCCTTCCCCCCTTCCTCTTCCTTTCCACACCCACCCTTTCTGTACACCCACCCCACCCCCGTGTGTTATTTTATAGGTCACTCTACCCCTTTATGGTTTTATTTTGTAGGTCACTCCACCCCATCATGGAGTTAATTTGAATATGTGGAGTAGGAGAAGACTCTTGACAAATATCCATGGCAAATAGCATAGGAATGTTGACAAGAACAAAACTGTGTAATGTATACTGTAGGAATGTTGAGTGGAACAAATATGCTTGTGATGTGCTCTGTAGGAATGTTGAGTAGAACAGATATGCTTGTGATGCACAATGTAAGAATGTTTAGTAGAACAAATATGTGTGTGATGTGCATTGTAGGAATGTTGAGTAGAAAAAATATGTGTGTGATATACACTGTAGGAATGTTGAGTAGAACAAATATGCTTCTGATGTGCACTGTAGGAATGTTGAGTAGAACAAATATGCTTCTGATGTGCACTGTAGGAATGTTGAGTAGAACAAATATGCTTGTGATGCACAATGTAGGAATGTTGAGTAGAACAAATATGTGTGTGATGTACACTGCAGGAATGTTGAGTAGAACAAATATGTGTGTGATGTACACTGTAGGAATGTTGAGTAGAACAGATATGCTTGTGATGCACAATGTAAGAATGTTGAGTAGAACAGATATGCTTGTGATGCACAATGTAAGAATGTTGAGTAGAACAGATATGCTTGTGATGCACAATGTAAGAATGTTGAGTAGAACAGATATGTGTGTGACGTACACTGTAGGAATGTTGAGTAGAACAGATATGCTTGTGATGCACAATGTAAGAATGTTGAGTAGAACAAATATGCATCTGATGTACACTGTAGGAATGTTGAGTACAATAGATATGTGTGTGTGATGTACACTGTAGGAATGTTGCGTAGAACAGATATGTGTGTGATATACTGTAGGAATGTTGAGTAGAACAAATATGTGCATGATTTACACTGTAGGAATGTTGAGTAGAACAGATATGTGTGTGATATACTGTAGGAATGTTGAGTAGAACAGATATGTGTGTGATGTACACTGTAGGAATGTTGAGTAGAACAGATATGTGTGTGATATACTGTAGGAATGTTGAGTAGAAGAAATATGTGTGTGATGTACACTGTAGGAATGTTGACAAAAACAAATGTGTTTCTCTCGCCAGCGCCTCCTACAAACTCATCAGCTCTGGATGACTTAGCTGGGATACAGACCGGCTCATTCCCTACAAGCTTTTCTTTGCAGTCTGGTTTTAGCACCAGTTTTGTAAGTTGTCAATGTGTCTGGGAGGTTTGGCTTGTATGGCCGGCTTGACAGTTAGAAACGACATCACTATGACATATGATTACAAACATTGACATTTGACTTTGCCTGGGGGTCTATGCTGGGTCTAGACCCAGATGTCACATCTACATAAGTGGATATTGGTGTGCAACAATTAGTCTGTCACATCCAAGCAGGTTTGGCTTGTGTGACCGGCTGGACATAAACCACATCACTGTGAGACATGAAATGACAACTTGAGGTGTTTTAGGTACACAGTGCTAGGGCCTCCATGTTTTTATAGAGAATTGACACTCGAGGGATGATGTGATCTGTATGACATCATCAGCCGCCTTCATTTCCAAAGACATTTCCTAGCACCCATTTTAGACTGGGTTCACCTGCCACCCAGGTCCATTTTAAAATTCCACCTCAATTGCCAACTCAAACCCATGAGCTCTGGGCTGGCAGATAAGCTTGGTCACCCTGTCATTAAAGTTAGTTGCATATCCTTTACAGGACGTTGCAGTCAACACCAGCATTTTTGGCTGTTCGTGATCTCTTGGCAAGTTTATGTTCTGCAGTTTGCCATTTACCAGAGATTCGATATGCTGATGATACAGTATTACTATCCACAACACAGACTGGTATAGAAAACTTAATAGCCTCAACCCAATTGAATAGTGATAATCACAACTTATATCTTAACATAGCGAAAACAAAGATAATGCATACAGATAAAACTACTATGGAGAAAGAAATATATGTTAATGAGGAAAAATTGGAGGTGGTGGAAAATTTTGAATATCTTGGGTCATTGATTACCAACAACGGTGACACAATGAAAGAAATTAAACGACGACTATCAATGCTCTTCAATGCCTATCAATGCTCTTCAAAGACTAAAACAACTGAATACATTATGGAATGGGACAGACAGAACTACAGAAATTAGATTTTTAAGAGCATGCATCTTTCCCATTGCAACATACGCCCGTGAGACCTGGACACTTACTAAACAAGCTGAACAGCGCATAAATGCCTTTGAATATAAATGTTATAGACGAGTTCTAAGAATATCTTAGGTAAAGAAAAGAACAAGAGCTGAAAATTGAAGAAGGTTGGCTAGTAAAGACGATAAATCAAAGAAAATTGAAATATTTTGGTCACTTAAAACGTCACGAAAGTTTGGAGAAAACAGTAATGGAGGGGTATATGCCTGGAAAGAGAAGAATAGGAAGGCCAAAGAGAAGATGGGTGCAGGATGTGGTGGATGATCTCCAGATGGGTGTATCGAATGCAGGACATCTTGCTTATGATCAAGAGGTTTTCCAGAAGGTTGTTATGTAGCGAGGTTCTGCAAAGGACATGCTACTGAATGAATGAATGAATGAATGAGTTTGCCATTGCTTTCTGAACGACCGGCACTCATTCCATTTAGTAAAAAACCAACGCAACTCGGTCTGCTACCAAATCACATGCAGCTGTATTTCAAACGCAGGTCACCCTGTAGGCTTGTGTCACATAACATAAACATTTACATCATTACGTCTCCGTGGCGAAGTGGTCAAGCCGTCTGCCTCATGCTCTGAAGGTTGTGGGTTCGATTATGGGCTACATCTTCGATTCATGGGCGCATTTTTCTCAGAGACTCCTGAGGGTTGTCGTTGGAGCTGTGGAGTTTGTGCTTTGTGTGACACTTTCGGCAGATCATCCTGCGGAAAGAGACAGAGCCATATGGGATCAAACCTGGTGCAATGAAATCAATTCTCTCGACTTTTGAGACTGTTTTTCCTCCTTCTCTCTGTCTTCTCCTTCTCCTGCTTCTTCATCAAGTATTTTGCTGTGTTGGCAATCATGTCACTCCATTATTCACATTCTCTAGTACTGTTTGTTCATTTATGTACTGTTACCTTCCCATTCTGGTCAGCCAAACTATCTAGTATTTGTTTTTCTCTGCCATCATCTATTTCTTTTTCTGCATTAATTCAACCAGTTTTGTTTTTACAGCATATATCAGTTTTCAGTGCTCACACTACGGCAAAAGAAAATCAACCACTTCCTTCATCTTCTTCTTCTTTTGCTTTGATCCCCCAGTGGAACATAAACCCTGAGCCAACCCACGCCAAGCTCTTCTGTCCTTAGCTATCTCCTGCAGCTGCCTGCATGTCCTTCCCATATTATCCACCTGTCTCTAAATCTCTTCTATGTGTAATTTAGGTCTGTCTCTCTTTCTGTTGTCCTATGGGTTCCAGAGGAAAGATTTCCTATTGTGGTGTCTAACAAACTTCCTTCCTAACCTCTTGTTGAACACACCCATTATTTGGCTTCACTGTCAATCATTAACTAGACATCGTTGTCACTTCACTTGTCTTTCAGAACCCTGGTTTACCAGCAGGCAGGGACTCATTTGGCAGTGATCCTTTCAGTTCCCTTGCAAACCGGTCATCAGTAGCTGCTGTTCCAGGTCCTCAGCCACAGTCGTTTCCAACTGGTTTTACCATCACAAATCCGTTTGGTTCAGAATTGAGTCAGCCCTTTGGGATGCCAGGAGTACCTCCAAGACCCGGTGCACCGGGAGTACCTCCAAGAACAGGTGCAGTGGGAGCCTACAGCATGTTCCCAGGTGTAATCCCCCATGGAACTACATCTCCACCAGTCGTGGGAGGTGGTCACAATCCTTTTGCTGCTCAACAGCCTTCAGGTCTTCAGTCGGGGAATCCATATGGAGATAACGGTTCTAATCTGTTTCAGACTGATAGAAAAGATCCTGGAGGTGATTCAAAAGCAACAAGTCCGGAAGTGCTCAATGCCAGGGCAAAGTCTCCCCATGATCATCTGTTCAGCGATCTCCTGGATATTAAACAGCCCAGTGTTCCTAGAGCAAAGTCACCCAGAGACATGTTTGCCCAGGCTGCTACAGCAGACAGGAAGTCCATGAATGATTTGATTGCAGCATCTCCTAGAGCTTCACCTGTGCCAGCTACCTGGCTGAAACCTGGCTCATCACCTCGAGCCTCGCCGGTCCCAGCTGCATTGCTCAAACCTGGGACATCTCCTAGGGCCTCACCCGTTCCGATGGTTCAGAATATTCCAACCTCACCACTTGTGCCAGCCCAAAATGTGCCAACGCTGTTTCCTCAGGCCTCAGCAGACCCATTCCTGCAGGCGGGCCCAACACAGGTAAAGAGATACTTATGTGAGCACATGGCTTTTACAGGTAGTATCCACCCACAACATGATATTGATATCACAACGGTGTGATATTGATACTCACAACAGTGTGATATTGATACTCACAACAGTGTGATATTGATACTCACAACAGTGTGATATTGATACTCACAATGGTGTGATATTGATACTCACAACAGTGTGATATTGATACAACAGTGTGATATTGATACTCACAACGGTGTGATATTGATACTCACAACAGTGTGATATTGATACTCACAACAGTGTGATATTGATACTCACAACAGTGTGATATTAATACAACAGTGTGATATTGATACTCACAACAGTGTGATATTGATACTCACAACAGTGTGATATTGATACTCACAACAGTGTGATGTTGATACTCACAACAGTGTGATGTTGATACAACAGTGTGATGTTGATACTCACAACAGTGTGATATTGATACAACAGTGTGATGTTGATACTCACATCAGTGTTATATTGATACTTACAGCGGTGTGATATTGATACTCACAACAGTGTGATAATTGATACAACAGTGTACTCTCTCAATGAATTTAAACACAGAAGCCACAAACACAAATCACATATTGATATCACATGTGATTTTGTAGCATAGTTCTGATATCACATGTGATTTTGTAGCATAGTTCTGATATCACATGTGATTTTGTAGCACAGTTCTGATATCACATGTGATTTTGCAGCATAGTTCTGATATCACATGTGATTTTGCAGCATAGTTCTGATATCACATGTGATTTTGTAGCGCAGTTCTGATATCACATGTGATTTTGTAACACAGTTCTGATATCACATGTAATTGTTTTTTTTAGCACGGTACTGATATCATGTGCAATTTTGTAACACAATAATGATATCACGTGATATTATAGAACTGTTCTGATATCAGATGTGATTTTGTTGTGTGCACAAACAGAATCTACATTGGAAATATATTTTTGTGGGCATGTTTTGTAATTCTGAAATTTAGCTTTGACAGCAACATGTGCAGACACCTTTGTTTGTTTATTTCCAACCACCAAACTTTTTTTAATGTGTGTGGCAATGTGCATATTCTCTCTGTATTTTTCATCTTTCTCCAAGAAGAGGTCACCTGTGGCTTAGAGGTAATGAGTGCATTTGCACATTCATGACATCTCAGGTTTGAAGTCAGCCACAGGTGTATATTGATTTTCACAAGGCTATGAGTATTGGTCCCTCGGAAAGTGATGGCAAACTACTGAGAGACAATCACAAACAGCCAAAATATGCTGGGGTTAATTGCGACATCCTGTAAAAGTCATGCAACTAACTTTAACTTGTTTATTCAGGAAGCGTATTTTGTATCACTCTGACATTTATCGCTGTGAGGTTTATGAAATGTGAGTGTTAGTTTGATCACACTGAGGTGTATTATTAGTCTGAGGTTTATAGAGTGTCAGTGTTATATTTATCTCTCTGAGGTTTATGGAGAGTCGGTGTTATTTTTATCACTCTGAGCTTATGAAGTATGAGTGTTATTTTTATTCTGTCCATCATGTGCCATGCCGATAAGCGTGGGCGGTCATGTTTTGCTATCTCACTCGATCACCAGAGTCGTGGATCAGCTCCGTGTTTCTGTCTCGACCATGCCACGTGGCCAAGCCATCCAGGTATTTAATTCTTGGTCTTCCCCTTGGTCTCTTCCCTTCGATATTGCCAGTTGTCACCAAGTTCTCCAATTCATTTCTTCTCATAACATGCCCAAAAACTTGTGACTGTCTATGTCTAATGTCTCTAATCAGTTTACGATCTTCATTTGTTTCTTGAAGGACTTGTTCATTGGTTTTTCTGTCTGCCCATGGTATTCTTTGCATTTTCCTTAGAAACCACATTTCCACAGCCATCAGATGTTATTCTGCTTGTCTGCTCATTGTTCATGCTTCACATCCATACAAAAGTACTGGTTCTATATAGAACTTCAACACTCTTTTTCTCGTTTCAATTGATATCTTTTTATTTGTCAGTATGTTTTTCATCTTGCAAATGGCTACCTTCGCAATGACAATTCTTGTTCTAATCTCTTCAAGGCATCTCCCATTTTTATTACTCTGAGGTTTATGAACAGTGAGTGTTATTTTTATTACTCTGAAGTTGATCACTCTGAGGTGTATAAGTGTGCTAATGTTGTTCTGTTAGAACACACTGATACACCTCATTGTGTAAAATATGTCTCAGGTTTATCATTGTGCAATGTCAGGCTGATCATGATGACTATATCACTGTGACGTTTATCACATGTTTTCTATTTTCTCTCCAGGCTACACTTTTTGATGATTTCTTTGGTGGTTCCACAGAAAACCAGGTCAGTGTTTACTTTAATTAACATCAAGCATAATCTTCTCAACCGTTTATTTGTTCCTGGTGTTCATCCATTATTCCATTCTTTCAAATTCTTTCATTATGTAGATGTAGTTATAATGGATGCTGCCACTTATTACTTCATGCCTTGTTTCTTTGTTTTATTTACACACATATTTGTCCCATCTGGAAATTCTATCTCAAGATGTCAATGATCAATGTGAAATATTGAAGAACTCAGTCAGCAAGACTGCAGAAGCAACTATACCAAACATTAAGATAGAGGGACAGAAGAAATGATTGACGGAAGGAATTTTGAAACTATTGGAAATAAGAAGAAATAACAAAAATAACCATGGCAAATATGAAGAGGTTCACAGGAACATTAGGAAAGTGTGCTAAGAGGCAAAAGAAATATGGCTTGAGGAAAACTGCAGGGAAATTGAAAGCCAACACAAAACACGAAATACCAAATTAATGCATAAAAGAATTCATGACATCACTAAGAAAGAAAAAACAACACATCACCGGGTTGCCTAAAACCTAAAGCTGGCAAAATCATAATAGAAACAGATTTTACATGTGTGGTCAGATTATGTGAAAGACCTTTATGATGATACAAGAGGAGAAGAGTATGATATTCGGAATAATAATGACAGACCATTAATTTTGATCATGGAGGTTCAGGTTGCTCTTAACCATACGAAAACTGGCGAGACCCCAACAACATCACAACAGAAATGATCAATGCTTTAGAAGAATATGGAATAGACCAGGTCACCAGATACAATATATGATACTGGAGATATACCTCCTAAATTATGTAAATCTATATTTATTGCAATCCCAAAAAAAATCAGGAGCATTGGAGTGTAATCAACATCGACACACCAATTCGAGGGTCCACAATCAGCTGCAGACAATTTGAAACCAGATCACTTTGCGTTGATTGTGATTAAATGAGGTGTCAGTCAGTCAGAAAGCAATGATAAACCACTGAATGTAAAATTGCCTAGAAAATCACACATAGCCAATAAATGCTGAGGTTGATTGCAACTCATCTTTCTGAAATGTCACTGTTTGAATGTTTTTTATCCCTTCACATAAACCTTTCACATTTATTCAACTCTTTTCATTTTGCCTAATAAACAGCTTAACAGATGTTATAATGAATGATAAGTGAATCTGATCATGTAATTAACATTTATAAGTAATTGTACTTTCTTGTATTTCAGGTTGCTGAAAAGTCCCTGTTTGACTAATCGTTACTTGTCACGCAAAGATTTCATAATTATATAAATGTTTCATTTGGTTGAGTTACCAGTATTACTAATGTTCACTATCATTGATACTTATGTGCATGTTAAGTTTCAATATATTTGTCGTATAATAAACACATATAACTGCTTGTATTTGCCACACATATTTCCTCGCCGGTAAATGATTCTTGGTTTGTACAATTTTGAATCAGATGCCTCCAGGTTTCTCTCTCAGATCACACAAGGAGAATCTCAACACAGTTCACAAACTCCATTGCAGGGGCATGGATCCCCTTGTGTGTCATCAAGAACCACGCATGCTGTCAATATTCCCTTTCAGGGTAGCTTGTTTCAAAGTTTAGCCTGGAAAGCAACTTATTGGGCCTACTCTGTTTTGAATTTTCTTCGTTCGCTTGAAATATGTCTATAACTGCAGTGTTGTCTCTTGTATGAATTTTCGTGGACTGTGTGGGTGAACATCTAGGAAACATCCAGATGGGAAAATGACTGCCGATTCCATCAGAGATGAACTGGATGTTTCGTGGGGGACTATTGTGTTGACATTCTGGCGGCGGCATTATGCACAGTGTATCTGTGCGGGCTGTTGTTTGTCGAGACTCCTGTCTTTTCCACTTTTAACATTGGGCAGTGGGGAGCGTTTTGTGTGATATTCACTGGCACAGGAACGGAGCATAATGGGGACGACCCGTTGCCGTGAAGTTGGAACCGCGACTATCTATCTATCTATCTAACAGTCTTTTTTAGTTCACTCAGCGGTCCATAGAGTTTATCTTCCACTGTTGTCTCTCTAGGCCAGAAGGTTCGCCTGGATATGTTGTAGTTTGGGCAGTCCTGGAGTATATGCTCTGCCGTCTGCGACGCCAAACCACATGTGCACATGGCTGAGTCACCAATCTTGAATTTTGTATACATGTGGTTGCGTAATCTATTGTGTTCTGTTCTGAGATGCAAAATAATGACCTATTCTGGTCTGTCCACAACGTGGTAGTCGTCTTCAGTAGGGTTTGGTGGCCTTCTGACTGATTTGATCATTCTTTTCTTTTGGTGGGATGTAATGGGCACATCAGGCTGTTCTTCTTTTGCTCCTTCCTTAGCCAATCGATCAGCTCTGTCGTTTCCGGGTACTCCACAGTGGGATGGTATCCACTGTATGGTGACCTTATGCTGACTGCTAAGTTCAGAAAGTAGTGTCCTTAGAACTGGTAATTTCCCAGACAGGAGCGCCTCTATTACTGATTTTGCATCTGTCAATATCACCACAGGTTGTCTACCATGGCTAGTATCTCTCTATTGCTATCTTGATTGCCTCAATCTCAGCATCATAGTTATGGCAGTACTTTTGAATTTTAACTTTTAAGGTATCTTTACGGTTTGCTACATTCACACGAGTTCTTGTTATTCTTTATCTGAGAAGATTGTGCCACTGATCTGTTCCATGGAGAATGTTACATGCTCAGTTTTTTTTTTTTATAAATCCACCAGTCGTTTAGTTTAGTCGTTGGATCAACATCACGGCACACGGTTTAACCCATAAGTGCTCCGTTTTTCTCCCAACTCAAACCTGAGTCTGGAGAAACTCAGCTCAATGCACGAACTCCGTTGCATCGGCGAGGATCCTGAAATACTTTGGGTAGATTTTTAACTCGAAATTTTGCCCGGGCAGCGCAGTTAGGCTACTCTTTTTCGATTTCCAACTGCCAACGGATTTTTTACGTGCGCAACAGTACACACCAGTGATTTGTATTACCTGGTAATAGTATAACTAGACAGCTCTTTGTCTACAACTCACATGGCCAGCGAATTAGACGGAGATCTAAAAATACAGTCAGAAGATAATTAGAGGCAGAGGTGAACAATATGGGTCAGATGTGGGAAGCAGAAAGCCATAGCAACGGATAGGACAACTTGGCACCTGTTGGTCGAAGGCCTCTGCTCCAATGGGGGGGGGGGGGGGGGGGAACAAGAAAATACCAACCCACTGCCCCAATTATGTGTAGTTACACCAATGGATGAAAGATGAGGACAAACATAGAACTGATACGGATGTATACACATCCGCCAGTTGTTGATGTGTTAGTAAAGAAGAGTTTAAAAATTGGATGCAAACAGAGTGACAAAGGCAGTATATGTTGAACAAATACAAGCAATAAGATTAAGATGGCATCCATCAAGATGAGATTTTTGTATTTTGTGCCCGCTCACTTTGAACTCAAGTGTAGTGCTGAACTGAATTTTGTGTGTGGATTAGCTTTCCTTATTAACAGTGTCCCTCGCCATCAGGTGAACCTACTCCGACTTCAGAGGTGCTAGTAATTATTGTCCCCAAGTCAAGGACCATAGGTCAACATTTTAGTCCAGCTGTCCGGTGCAGGGGTTGAACCCCTTACTTCAACATCACATCAGCACACCGGATGTTTAAGAACAGGTTCTTATCCATTCAGCCATGCTGACCTACAAATGAAGACATAATGTAGAATGAGAGGAACTTCAATGGAGTGTCTAGTTGGTTATGCATCGAAGTACACTTGCTCCTGCAGTGAGGCACTGTCGTCATTTGGAGGTGACAGGTTCGAATCCTGATAGGTATCTACAGCTTTCAAATTTTTTGTCGTCTAGTGCATCCTCTAGTCTCTACTTCCTTCTTCTCCTTCTGCGAGCACCAAACAATACTATGTGTTTGTTTATGTAACTGGTTCAGTGGGGAAAGAAAGGAATGGACACAGAATGTGTGTGAAAGAACTGTACAGGCTGAATGAGACCTCCTCGTAATTATCTTGAGAAGCTGAAAGTGTAGGCAAGTGAACACCACTCCCCATGCTTTGTGTCAATAAGTGAATGCTAAATTCACCAATCTGCGTGTGCCAGACCCAGCTTGCTTTAGGTCTAAATGTGCATGCTAGACGTGTGAGAATTCACCAAGGTTTTACTTGTATTCGACCAATTTGGTTTTTTGCGTTCACTCGCTTTGACCTCAAGCGTTATCCACACACACTACAGTAGTGATGAACTGAATTTTGCTTGTGGGTTAGCTTTCCCTATTAATAGTGTCCCTCGCCATTACGAACCCACTGTGACTTCAGAGGTACTTATAATTAACGTCCCCAAGTCAAGGAAAACAGGTCAACATTTTAGTCCAGCTGACCGGTTGAACCACTTACCTCGGCATCAGCATACCGGATGTTTAAGAACATACGTTCCCATTCAATGCAACCAGTTCTATATATATATATATATATATAGCGTCTGCATGTGGCTCATAAACATCCAGTTAGAAATACAAGAACAGGAATTATATGAATCCTCTATCAAATTGTGTTTCTTACATAGGACAATTAAACAATGGCTAAAGCAACATTCACCTTCTTCATTGATCATTCCTTGCTATGCATCAACTCCAGCATGGGTGGTGCTCTTGAAATATAGTCTGCCTTGGAGGGTGGTTCCTTGAGGCTAGACTTGCTCTCCTTGCCTGACAAAATCTGGTCTGTCTTTACGACATGCTGTGAAGTTGTTAAGATGCTCCAGTTTGTTTTGATTCTTCACACTGGACCAGTTCCATATTCAGTTCTTCAAACATTTCCTTGTATACCACCGCTGCCAATTGTTTTACGAGTCTCCTTGGCGAAGTGGTCATGCCGTCTGACTCTGAAAGCATGAGTTTGAATCTGGGCTGCGTCCTTCAGTTCATTAGTGCATTATGTCTGAGACTCCTGAAGGTCGTCACAGGAGCTAGAGTTTGTGCTTTGTGTGACGCTTTCCACGCTGCGGAAAGAGACTGAGCCAAATGGGATAAAAACTTGGTGCAATGAAGTCGACTTTTAAGCAAGTTTTTATTTTTTTTTTATTTTTTTATTTGCTTGATTCCCCCAGTTTAACTGTCCTATCCTCAATTCCTATTTCCAACAGTCCCATGCTTGATTCCCCCACTTCAACTGTCCTATCCTCAATTGCTATTTCCAACAGTCCCATGCTTGATTCCCCATTCCTATACTCAATTGCTCACTCCAACAGCCATAATTGAGAAGACTCATCAAGAGAGATGTGTTGCCATGCATCGCGCTATATTTGAGTACCTGCACCCAATTCTGTGTAATGTTTCAGTGACAGATATACACTGGTGTACAAGCATATTTTTCTAAGGTCGTTGCATGGGGGAAAACAGTATGCAAGTAGAGGAAAATAGAAAGGTGCATGTGGAAAGCTTCAACAGCTGGGTATAAGCAACACCAACTTCATCAGAATATCAAACAAGACTGGACTCATCTTACCACTGTTGGCTCTAGAACAGTGGTTCTCAAGCTTTTTGGCCTGTGCCCCCCTTCACCATATTTTCAGGTCATTTCCCCCCCCCCCTTTCATATTTCCTACCTAAATATTTGGCCCGTGCCCCGCCACTTCCCCCACCTAAAAATCCTGCCCCTACACAGTATACGTAATAATGGAAGCTAAATGTAATATCACATACTAAAACAAGTCTAGATGTCCACATAATACATGATTTGTGGGTTTACTTTATAAATTGAATTTTAGAAGGGTGAGACGTACAGAACCGTACAGTATGCAGTATGAAGGGAAAAACAATATCAAGTAATGGGTTCTTGTATTAACACAATCTTGAAATAATCTAATTCTCTCCTCCCCCCCCCCCCCCCAAACCCTAAAATTCCCCACCGGTTGAGAACCACTGCTCTAGAAGGTATGTTCTCATTCCACTGGATGTGCACAATGTCTGGAACTTGTGTGGTCTATATTTCATGTCCATCATATTTTAAGAGAATATCCTATATAATGAACCTTTTAATTGAGATCATGTGCAGTTAATGATGGTTGGTGTTCAGCTGGTTTACTTGGCTCATTACTTCATTTATATTGTTTGCGTTCTAACACGGAGTTGACTGTGTTGCACGATTTATTGCCTGGACTATTTCACTGCATCTCATCAGATACACAGCATATGATATGCTTTTCTTTTATTCTATAACCTCATAAACTACCAGGTTGAAAAAAGGAAAAGTGTTCCATGTTCTGTATTCCAGGAACAATAACCAATTGCTTAAATATAGTGAGACCTCAGCAATTAGGCGGTTCCAGCCAGTATTGTGCAGTGTTTTAAATTTGAGATTACCCTGGGGATAACATTTTATCAATACCTGTGACTGTGTTTTAAATATTTCTACCAAAGTATAATTCATTTATTCACTTCAAATGATTTATATAACTGTGCAGTGTGCACCTGATGAGATGCAGTGAAATAAGCCAGGCAGTCTGAAAATGTTATGTACTGCTGCAAGTAGACTGCTAGATTTCAGTAGATACAATAAAACACAGTATATACATTTATACAGACTAGTATTCCATTTGTTTGTCCTGTGACATAATTTGCTTACTTTACAATATTTGAATATAAATGCGCGTGGTTATTGCATTGACTAGCAGCCACATAATGGTCGCAGTTCAATTCCTATAGTAGCTGATCAGTTTCCAGTGAGTATGAACCCAAAGGTCAACCCAGGCTGGAAAATCTGACATTTCTCCGTGAAATTACAGAGTGACATGCTGATGTGACTTCAACACCCATCTTTAGACTTGATTGATGTGAGGATGTTGAACTATCAACTTAGGAACACTTGACAACTCATTACACCAGATACTATCTGATGACTAAACTGATTCTGGTAGGAAATTGGCCAGACGATTGAGGTTATGTTGTCTGTCTATAAGCTGGGTTACTCACTGGTGAATAACAAATAGCAACACTGAGGTTCAATCAACAAAAGAATAGAAACAAATACTGAGAGAAGAAAGACACTAAAATGGCATTAGTAATATACCACTCTCAAAACAGCATAAGTAATATACCACTCTCAAAACGAAAAGTTTCCAACCAAAATTTAATACCAAATTGTTGCGATCACATACGGTAACATGTCATTAAAGTCAGTAATATGCATACGTACTGTAACATCATGGCATTTCAGTCTGTAATATGCATTTCCATACAAAAAAATCACAATGTTCTGCCTCAATAGCAATTCAGCTTTGTTGAAAATAATGTGTTTCCATCTGTCACATATTTCCATCACATAAAACAATACATTCAATAAAATATTCACAATAAAATCACTGCATAGTAACAGCCAATCATCCAGCATTCTCCACCAAATATAAATACATCTAAGCTAACAATGAATGAATCCTGGCATGAACATCATCAGTTCATAAAACCATGAATAAAGCATGTCAGGAAGTAGTGCACAATGGAGTACAACCGTGATGAGAACACAACAAGCTAGCAGTATTTATGCCTCTACAGCCCAGGGTGCACGAGAAGCAGATAAAAAAAGTACAGGGTTTGCCAACATCATCTTCACTTGTTGCCCAGCATTGAACAGGATCAATATCAGCAGAAACACTTATCCTTGCTCCTTGCAGGTTTATAACTTTCAACAATGTGATATTGCAGCATGCAAATAATCAGCTGGACAGAAAAGACAATTTTGTCAGGTGTTACAAGTAGTCTAGATTATTTCTTCCCAACAAACTGGTCCAGATAATTGTTGGGCCATCCTGTACAATATTTGTGCAACTACACCTCAGGGTAGAAGAGGAGTAAGAAAATATATTAACTACTAATTTGTTTACAATAGTTCACAGAGAACAGATGACTAAATGCTGTGACAGACATCATACAAACTTTGGCCATTACACTCAGGTCTTCCTATTTGTCACGCTACCAAATAAGTTGTGCATACATGCAGTTACAACAGAACACCAGACAACCTGCAGACCGCCACCATATACCAAGCACACACATACACACATGTCATGCATGCTTACACAATTTACCACCTCACGTGAGAATGAAAATACAATTTATGGCATCATGTCTACAATTCATCCTTCTCTGGTGCGTCAGCATCTTCAGCGTCGTCTTCTGGCTCTTCGTCCTCATCTTCATCCTCCTCATCTTTACTAGGTTCCTCCTCTTTCTTTTTCTTCTCTTCCTCCTCTCGACTTTTCCTTTCCTCTTCTTCCTGAGCTTCTTTCATTTTCTTCTCTGCATCCTTTGTCTTTCCCCATGTCTCTTTACCAAATTGCTCTGCGTAATCGACGTCATCTGTAATGAGGATGTTGTCAAAAATAGTTCCAGACTTGACCTGCAAGAAACAAAGAAGAACACCTTCAATCTGCTGCATATTCTGTGCCTTGCTATCTTAGATATTGCATCTATACTTAAGGTACTGTGAGCAAATAGGTTTCTTAAATCAAGTGAGTTTTGTTTTGCTACACGAACAAAGGCAAAAAGATGGACTTCATTGTACCAGGTTTAATCCCATGAGGCTCAGTCTCTTTCTGCAAAGGAGGCTGCTGAAAGTGTGGCATCACATCCAAGATGTCTCCAGACAAACTGCACTCGTACACCGAGCAACAAAGTCCCAAAATAAGCCCACGACCTTCGGAGCATAAGGCAGATGGTTTAGCCACCTTAAGTGGTTTGCAAAATGATCAAATCAGCCAAAAAGCCACCAAAACCTGCTAAAGACTACCATCACCTTATGGACAGACCAGAACAAATCATCATTTTGTGCCTCAGAACAGGACACAATAGATTACGCAACCACACGTATACAACATTCAAGATTGGAGAATCAGCCATGTGCACATGTAGAATTGTGCCGCAGACATCAGAGCACATACTCCAAGACTGTCCAAAAAGATGGACTTCATTGTACCAGGTTTAATCCCATGAGGCTCAGTCTCTTTCTGCAAAGGAGGCTGCTGAAAGTGTGGCATCACATCCAAGATGTCTCCAGACAAACTGCACTCGTACACCGAGCAACAAAGTCCCAAAATAAGCCCACGACCTTCGGAGCATAAGGCAGATGGTTTAGCCACCTTAAGTGGTTTGCAAAATGATCAAATCAGCCAAAAAGCCACCAAAACCTGCTAAAGACTACCATCACCTTATGGACAGACCAGAACAAATCATCATTTTGTGCCTCAGAACAGGACACAATAGATTACGCAACCACACGTATACAACATTCATTCAAGATTGGAGAATCAGCCATGTGCACATGTAGAATTGTGCCGCAGACATCAGAGCACATACTCCAAGACTGTCCAAAATACAACATATCAAGGCAAACCTGGCCTAGAGAAACAACAGTGGAAGATAAACTCTACGGACCACTGAGTGAACTAAAAAAGACAAATTCATTCAAGAGCAATGCAGTTATAAACAAATTTCAAGCGAACGAAAGAAGTCGTTTGCACAACCCTCCAAGTATCAGCCAGATAATTTATGTGGCTATAATGAAAGGAGATGATTTAAGGACAGATTAGACAATACAATAACTGAAAGCTACAGGCACACTGGAATTCAAACCTTCCAGTTCCAAATGAGGACATCACCTCACAAGGGGACCAAGTGTACTTTTGACGTAAGGGTCAATTATTACCCATGATTACAAGTACATTTGTTCCTTCAGCAAGGTGCCGTCGTCATAACTTGGAGGCTGCAGATGTCAGTCTCAGCGTGCCTAAGATTATCAACTGTTATGTCCAATGTGCCCACTAATCTCTATTTCTTACCCCTCCTGACCGTGGGCATTGATCAGTGCCTATGACTGATTTCTCAAAAGCTATTGGTGTACGTGTGCACTGTTGAAAACACACTGCCAAACTAAATTTTATGAGAACTTTGTATGTTACATTTACTGGACAACTAGATTATACACACATTACACAAACAAATGTTACATATAGAGGACAACTATATACAGACATTACATAAACAAATGTTACATATAGAGGACAACTATATACAGACATTACATAAACAAATGTTACATATAGAGGACAACTATATACAGACAGTACATAAACAAATGTTACATATAGAGGACAACTATATACACACATTACACAAACAAATGTTACATATAGAGGACAACTATATGCAGACACACAAACAAATGTTACATATAGAGGACAACTATATACAGACATTACACAAACAAATGTTACATATAGAGGACAACTATATACAGACATTACACAAACAAATGTTACATATAGAGGACAATTATATACACAATTACACAAACAAATGTTACATATAGAGGACAACTATATACAGTCATTACACAAACAAGTGTTACATGTAGAGGACAACTATAGAGGACAATTATATACACAATTACACAAACAAATGTTACATATAGAGGACAACTATATACAGTCATTACACAAACAAGTGTTACATGTAGAGGACAACTATATACAGACATTACATAAATAAGTGTTACATATAGAGGACAACTGTATACAGACATTACACAAACAAGTGTTACATGTAGAGGACAACTATATACAGACATTACACAAACAAGTGTTACATGTAGAGGACAACTATATACAGACATTACATAAATAAATGCTTACCTGCCACAAGTCAAACCCAATGGCACCAAAGTCAGGATAACTGTGCAGTTTTTCATTTGGCACATATTCTGGGTTATCAATTTCAGGATGGACCCATTTGCCCTTGTAGTTTGGATTATCAATCAGTTTTGGCTTCCATTCTCCCTGTAACAAAAGTATACATGACATGTAAAGCCTCTCTCTGCAACTGAATTCACTTGACTTAATGAACTAAATAAGAGACAGAATGGCGTTAACCTCTAACTTTGGCAAACATGAATGCCATTCAGTGTGTGGACTATATTTTTATACACACACCTAAAGAAAGTCCTGGCTGTAGAGAACAACTGTCTCATCTATTTAGCTTCTACCTTTATCTCCTGCTGGAACTCGTCCTTAACCAAGCCCTCCTATCAACACCCCCCCCCCCCCTTCCTCCCAATATCCTTTTTGTCTTTCTTTTTATTCTGCATTCCTTCAGTATTTTTTGTTACATTTGCGTTGTTCCTTCTTACAGCAGGGCTGCAATGTTTGTGAATGTCGCCCAAAACATCCAACTTTTCCTATTTGTTGCCCAGGTTGTCTGCCTGGCTCATGTCCATTTTTTCATACTCATATAAATATAAATCTCATTTGTACAAAATATACAACCGTTGATTGCAGGAAACAGAAAATGTCCAAGGCTGTGCATGCTATAACTCATGTGTAGTACGCTCAGCTGTACACTATTAAATAGTGTCACAGCGATATAGAAAAGAAGCCCTGTATGAAAGTAGGGACAAGACTGCCACTGACCTTGTATTCAGGATTGTCAATCATGGGTGGCTCCCATTCTCCGTCCATCTCATCATCCCAATCGTCTGGCTTCTTGGCATCTGGGTCGGGGATGTGTTCAGGCTTGTCCCAGTCTTCGGGCTTGGTGTCTTCTGGGTCATCAATCTTTTCACGCTCGTCCCAGTCGTCTGGCTTCTTGGCATCTGGATCCTGAAAACAGATATTCACTTTAAAAACACAGCCTGGGAAAATATTTCGGACTAACATACTAAATATAACTGCACACAGTACAGGAATTGTAGTTTATCTCTTATTGTACAAATAATCCACTGTTTGAGGCTGAAAATATAATTTTTTTGCACCCTAACCCAATAGAGCAATGCCGACACTCTCTCTTATTAGCTCCAATAAATTTATGAATTGGTTTCTTCTTCTTCTGCGTTCATCCGGAGTTGTTTTTTTCGAACGTGATTGCGTTGTGCCTGTTTACAGCAGAGCTGGGTTCTTGCGCCATTAGGCGGACACATCCGACTTCTGCGGGCATTTGTTGACCGGGTTAACCTTCCTGGGTTTAGTTTTGTGAAGTATATGGAAATATTGTTTCTCCTCAAGAGACATATCTGATATTACAAAATTTGAAACTATTTTTACGGATATAAGCTTACCAGAGTTTCCTTTGCATATGAAAGTAACTTACCGGAATCGTCTTTGGAGGCAAGAAATCCCAATCACTTTCTAGGCTTCCACTCTCAACCTTCTCATTGTCGATCTTGACCTCGTATGTGTTGTCTGGTCGTACAATCAGTGTGTACAGGTGGGTGTACACGTCATCCTGAAAGTATCATTGTATGCTACAGCAACCATTTTACTCTTAGTCACAGACAAACATGTGTCTCTACATATATTTATCACTCTCTTCCACGTTACAAACATGTGTCTCTACATATATTCATCATTCTCTTCCACCTTACAAACATGTGTCTCTACATATATTCATCATTCTCTTCCACCTTACAAACATGTCTCTCTACATATATTCATCATTCTCTTCCACCTTACAAACATGTGTCTCTACATATATTCATCATTCTCTTCCACCTTACAAACATGTGTCTCTACATATATTCATCATTCTCTTCCACCTTACAAACATGTGTCTCTACATATATTCATCATTCTCTTCCACCTCACAAACATGTGTCTCTACATATATTTATCATTCTCTTCCACCTTATAAACAAGACCTCTCGCAGGAACCTGGGATAGGTGGCCTAAAACACCCTTGTTCACTCAGCCCATTGTCAGCGCAACATTACATCTTGGGGTGTGTAGAAAAAGCTGAGTCTTGTAGAAGCAACATAAATACACAGAGAATTTGTCTGACAGATCAAGAAAACAGAACCTGAGACACACATCAGAAGAAGACAAGTGTACAACACCACCATATAAGTACAAAGTCAATCTCAAATGTGGCAACTATAATTTAGGATTGTTATTATAAATTATTTTTAATATAAAATTTCAAATATTTCTCATGTTGATTGACTCTTCTAACACACAAGCTCCCCTGAATGGGTCTCTGGGCTGGCAGTCACCGTCTTCCACCACTCCACATGCATCAGCACGACAATGTCATAGCCTAACCATTCCTTAAATGTTGTCAGTCCAAGATTTCTCATCTTTCTAATATCATTAGAATACTCTTGAGCATAGCCTACGATGGGTAGCGTTGTGATATTCTGTTGTGATAATTTGGTGTGTCCAGTGTGTGCCGCGTGGTTACACATCTGCTTCACACGCGTGAACCGGGACTGTTTCCGGATCCGGTCAGGGATATGCACTACTGACGAGCTCAAACGAGGGCGAAACTCGAGTATAGTGCTTCCATATTGACGTGGATAGGCCTTAGGTTCATACCAGAATGCGATCGGCGTTGCCAGTAGTGGTGGGTTGTGCTCAATATTTAAATTTCTAATATCAGTCCAAGATTTCTCATCTCTCTAATATCAGTCCAAGATTTCTAATCTCTCTAATATCAGTCCAAGATTTCTCACCTCTCTAATATCAGTCCAAGATTTCTCATCTCTCTAATATCAGTCCAAGATTTCTCATCTCTCTAATATCAGTCCAAGATTTCTCATCTCTCTAATATCAGTCCAAGATTTCTCACCTCTCTAATATCAGTCCAAGATTTCTCATCTCTCTAATATCAGTCCAAGATTTCTCATCTCTCTAATATCAGTCCAAGATTTCTCACCTCTCTAATATCAGTCCAAGATTTCTCATCTCTCTAATATCAGTCCAAGATTTCTCATCTCTCTAATATCAGTCCAAGATTTCTCACCTCTCTAATATCAGTCCAAGATTTCTCATCTCTCTAATATCAGTCCAAGATTTCTCATCTCTCTAATATCAGTCCAAGATTTCTCATCTCTCTAATATCAGTCCAAGATTTCTCACCTCTCTAATATCAGTCCAAGATTTCTCATCTCTCTAATATCAGTCCAAGATTTCTCATCTCTCTAATATCAGTCCAAGATTTCTCACCTCTCTAATATCAGTCCAAGATTTCTCATCTCTCTAATATCAGTCCAAGATTTCTCATTTCTCTAATATCAGTCCAAGATTTCTCATCTCTCTAATATCAGTCCAAGATTTCTCACCTCTCTAATATCAGTCCAAGATTTCTCACCTCTCTAATATCAGTCCAAGATTTCTCATTTCTCTAATATCAGTCCAAGATTTCTCATTTCTCTAATATCAGTCCAAGATTTCTCACCTCTCTAATATCAGTCCAAGATTTCTCATCTCTCTAATATCAGTCCAAGATTTCTCACCTCTCTAATATCAGTCCAAGATTTCTCATCTCTCTAATATCAGTCCAAGATTTCTCATCTCTCTAATATCAGTCCAAGATTTCTCATCTCTCTAATATCAGTCCAAGATTTCTCACCTCTCTAATATCAGTCCAAGATTTCTCACCTCTCTAATATCAGTCCAAGATTTCTCATTTCTCTAATATCAGTCCAAGATTTCTCATCTCTCTAATATCAGTCCAAGATTTCTCACCTCTCTAATATCAGTCCAAGATTTCTCATCTCTCTAATATCAGTCCAAGATTTCTCATCTCATCACGGCTCACCGCCGACTGTTAATAGGAGAGTAGTTGTCAGCAAGGAATCTTACTGGGTGAAATAGTCAAACCAGGCAAATCATGGAAGTGTCAATAATGACCAAGACATGACTTAAGGTTGTATACTGGAAGTATGTTGTTTAATGTTTACAATCACGCATAAGACGTTCCCTAATTTCTTGTATATAATTTACTGAAGGTAAGATCCTCTGGTCAAATTCCCATTCAGTTCAGCACTTCCCACTGGATTGAAAGATAAACTAGCAGACAATCAGAATTACCTTGCAACGAATGTCCTTTTTAACTAAGAGATTCTTTCCCTGGTAGCTGAAGATGACGTGAACTTTCTTGGTTCCCGGTCCACAAATGTCAGGCCCTGTGAATGGTGGAAATAAACAGGTACAACAAGAAATACTCCAGCAGCGTTCAGAAATTATCTAACATATAAACCATGCAACGTACATAACTGCATTTCATATACTTAACACAATTAGGTTCTCTGAAAACGCACACACAAGAGGTAAATGTTTACCACAGAGTTTTACAAACACAACATGGTTGCTAGCATCACTTGACAGGTTGCGAGCGCACACTAGACTTTCTGCGCAACGTAATCAGGCTAATGGATTTGCTGCTGCTGCTGCCTCTCTGGACGACCAGCTACTTTATGATAAAGGCGATGTGAGGAATCTGGGATCAGTCGGACAGTACCGCATGGAAACTCTTCAGGTGTTTAAAGAGGAGAATGGAGCATATGTTCAAAGTGCAATGACACATTCTTAAGTATTATTACTTAGTTGCATATCCTTTACAGAACATCAGTCAACCCCAGCATTTTTTGGCTGTCTGTGATGTCTTGATAAGTTTACGTTCAGTAGTTTGCCATTGCTTTCTGAATGACTGGCGCTCACACCATCGTATGAAAACCAATGCAAGGCAGCCTGCTGCCAAATCTCCGGCAGCTGTGTTAAGTATTACAACATGGTTCTAATGTAGAATCCCTACATAAACACGTGTGAGCTGTGACACAATGTTGTGACTAGACGTCCAGCTGCGGACCCCGTGGTCACATTGTGATTACACTAGGGCTTGTGAATCACATGCTGGGGATTCACCACTGGGATTCACCACTGGGATTGCTAGTCTGATGTGCCAGTGATACCTGGGAGTCTACAATATTCTGTAACATGTGACGGTGTACAAACATCTCGAAACAACTTACAACCATTCTCTAACTCCGACAACTTTATATTTCTTGTCGACAACAATCTGACCTGACATCTAATGGATTCTTATTTTTCTCTGCACTCGACAAACACTGTCTTTGTTGTTTCGTTACTGCAAGTTTATAGTCAAGCTGTCTTATTTGCATCTTTCTGTCGTCACATATGACCACCACCATGATATGAAGGCGTGACCTATTGTGCTTTTTTTTTTTTTTTTAGATAACGAAAGGGCTTCTTTTCAATCATGGTCATACAGACAACAGACGAAAATGTTTTTTACATGTTTACCACAACAAAATACCAAACATAATGTTGTATGGTGTATCGCCAAGCACATCCTTACAGACAACAGATGACAGAATGTTCTATGACAGAATGTTCTACAGTGTTCACCACGACCACATACCAAACATAATGTTGTATGGTGTATCTCCATGCATGTCCTTCTGTTTTAGGTTGCTGGGGAAGATTTTCACGTAGCCTCCACCACAGTCAATGTTTTGTTCATGCTTCACTGTGTACTGCACAACCAGCGTTTTGTCTTCGTTGCTGAATTTATCAAATTTGCCAGACAGGGCATAAAACCTGGCATCTTGAGATGTTTGTATTCCTGGGCAGCGAAGTAGAGAAAAATAAAACATTCATTAATTCAAGCACAGCACTAGCAAATGATGGCATGTTTGTATTTTAAACTGTATTATGAGATTGGGGATCTATTTTTTTCTCCTCGCTTTTGTCTTAACCCTTTACCGGGTGGAACATCCATTTCCGTCCGATCGCTTAAACGGGCAGACCGCCCGAACGCGCCCGATACTATTATGCACTGTAAAAACGCGATCTCTCGGCTTTCTGATACTTCCAAGGCCTACTTTTGCTTTTGCCGATAGCTTGACAACGTGGCCGCCATTTGCAAGCACCTACTATGAATTTGAACAGATTTTTTTTATGGTTTTCGGGGTTTTTACGCTTAGTTTTTCAAAATGGATTTCTGCGATTCTTCAAGTGATAGCCAAGATTTCGCTAGGTTCAATTTAAGTGACATTAAAGGGCACGAAGTTGACTATTAATTAGAGCTAGATATCAGTGCAAAGCGTTACTTTGCATTAGCAGTCGTGAGTCGGACTTTAAAGAAAGTGATTATGATTCTGAAAATATGTTTGTAAATTGCCGTATAGATGACTGACAATCACAAGCACTAACTGTATTTCGTAAATATTTGTGTTCATATACGGATAACCGGCAACAATCACGTGAGTAACATATTCTGCATGCTTTTCCCTTCATTGTGTTGTTTATTTAACTAACATCGGTTGACCAACACATTATTTGTAATGTTTTTACTAACGCGACCCAAAATTTTACCGAACCTGAAAAAATCTTGCCCGTTCAGGGCTAAAAAACGGACAAGCGTCTGCCCTGTAAAAGGATGTTCTAGAACTATTCTGTCTTCATCTTCATGACATGTTTCCCAGACATTGATTCCTTTAGTAATCTTGCCCAGACTTCCTGTTTCAGATACAAACTTAAATGTTTTGAGCACACACATATGTAGCGTGTTGAGTGGAGGTACCCTTAATCAAACAATACATTGTGAGAATGTCACCAACCAGTAGTTTACTGTGAGATTGTACTCTTACACTGTACCGCCCCCACCTTGATACAAGGCTACAGCATTCTCATAGCAGAGACAGTGCTACCGCTGTGAAATACGACGACATTCATAACAACAGCTCTCTCAGGCAGAATGACAAGTCTCGTGTTTACTGGGTCCTTTCCACATGAAAGCATGATATACATGCAAAATGTGAGAAGAAAAACATGAAACTTGTCAGGTCTAGTCGTTACTGTTATCTAATAAAAATAAAATGTTGCCTAGGTTACATTAGAAGTCAAGAACCATGTCTGGAATTGTCAGTTCCACCAATTGCACAGACTGTCTTTGCTGTCACTATTACCTCAGAACTAGAACCAGTGGTTCTCAACCTTTTTTGGCCCGTACCTCCCTTCACCATATTTTCAGAATGTTATTCCCCCCCCCCCCCCTTTCGTATTTCCTACCTAAAAATTTGACCTGTGCCTCCCTTCACCATATTTTCACAACATCACCCCTCCCCCTTTGTATTTCCTAACTAAAAATCATTCCCCCCCCCCCCCTTACACAGTATACGCAATAATGGAAGCACATACCAAAACAAGTCTAGATGTCCACATAAAACGTGATTTGCGGGTCTACTTACTTTATAAAATGAATTTTAGAAGGGTGAAACGTACAGAACCGTAAAGTATGAAGGGAAAAACAATATCAAGTAATCAGTTCTTGTAATAACGCGATCTTGAAATAATCTTCATTCCCCCCCCCCCAAACCTAAAATTCCCCCTGTGGGAGGGGGAATTCCCCACCAGTTAAGAACCACTGGGCTAGACCAACCACTATCAGTGTCTTCATGCCAACTGTGGCCTCACTATCATCTTCACTATTACACAAAACTAAGTGGGCAGTGAGGCACTGCCAGTATCACCCAGCCAGTGCCGACTGTCTATGACAATAGTGGTCCAGCACCATGCTGTGTGAAAGGTTGCTGTACTCAGTCTATACCTAGAACAACTTCCCTGCCAGCACCGAGGTAACACACTTCAAGAACTATGTTCTGTTCATTAGTGTCAAATCCTTCTTTTCAAAATGAATCTCCTCAGATGTACTGAAGGCCATCAAATCAGATTTTCTGGAACTCTTCCTACTGTGAAGTTTATACTGTTACCGTAAGAAACCACAAGATCTGGTGTAAAACAGACAGACTCAATTAGCTCCTGTGAACCTGCACAAGCTGATTTAATTAGTTCGTCATACGAGTTTCGGTGTGAGCACCAGCAAACAATGAATGACAGGGCATACAAGTTGATACAATATGATACTTGCCTTTATCTTTTTCTGGGTCGCCATAAAATTTGCCAGCCGTCCAAACAAATTTGCCTAAATCAGACTTGTGTTCGGACTGCACCCATCTCTGTTCCCAGCCTTCTGAAACACGAGAAAACAATTGTGTGTGTGATTACTTATAGTCAATCCAGGAGTGTGAAACACACCAGCATGCACATAAACATTACTCAAGCATTATGTACATTTTCTTCACGGTTATGCCGCCTGCCTCGCACTCCGATTGTCACGAATTTGATTCCAGGCTTGTCATTCAGTTCAAGAATGCAATTTTTCAGAGACTCCAGGGAGTCGTCACTGGAACTACATTTTTGCTCTCTGTGCGACACTATCTGCAGGCCACTGTGGCAAGAAGCCGAGTAATATGGGATGTTTAAACCCTTTTTCTAAACCTGTCAGAAATCTGCTAAAGAAAGTTTAGACAAATCTGTCACTTCCGTGACAAATGGCAGCAAAATTAGCTGCTTATTGCTGATCAATCTAGAGATTAGAGAAACACTGACAGTACTGACAGAACGTCCAGGACTGACACATCAGTTCTACCCATGGTTCTCTCTGTAAAATGAAATGACATTCCCATCATTCTATTTTCTGTATGATAGGGAGTGTCAGCGGGATCTTGTCCCCAGGATATACCGGTGTGGTGGGAAACGAGACAGATTGGCTGGGTCTGCAGGGGAGGGGGGGGGGGAGAGAGAAGAGGAGAGGGTCCTTAGGTATTGGTGCAGGATAAGGCAGACGTCATGGCAGTTTGGATCACTTGAACAGCATGGAAGAACAGATAACTCATCGTAGGCTGAAGAGTGTCTAGATGATCTGGTCGACACACCGCACACCGAGGATGATCAGATGGACATTTAACCAGACTGCAGCTGATACTATTGGTACTGGGACTCATCACTGGCTGTTGAAGATGAGGGCGGAGAATTCCTAGAGTGCTGTAATGTCAGTTCTTGACTCAACGCAGTATCCTGTAACACAGTACATTGTACGAGGGTACAATGACAGCCACTGAACTAATCATGGAAGCTGGAGTAGAGCCATGGTTAGTGTATCAGCCTCCCTGGTGGTTGTCCTGGGTCAAGTCCAGCCAACTTCTACCATCAGGCATGGCTGATACAATCTGATCAAACGGCAGACAAGTAATAGTCGAATGTCAAGGCAAGCGGGAGACTGATACTGTCTTTATCAATGTGTTATTGTATTTGTCCTTTTGTTTCTTACATGATAGCTTCTGTTTCTCAAGAAGTATTTTTTTTTTCAGATGCTATTTTATTTACCATATCATTTACCTAAAACATACGGAAATGAGATTCCTGAGAAGAATAATCATCAAGAAAATCAGAACTAAAGTGGACGCTATTGCAGCGCTTTTATTTTATTAGAAAACAGCAAGTTAAATGGTTCGGCCACATAACTAGGCTACCAACTGACAGTATACCACAAGCAATGTACGGACCACATTTTTTTTTCTTTTTTTGCGCTCGCTCTGAACTCAAGCGTAGTCCAAACACGCTATTTATAGTAGTGATGGACTGAATTTTGAGTGTGGATCAGCTTTCCCATATTAACAGTGCCCCTCGCCATCAGGCGAACCCACTCCGACTTCAGAGGTACTTGTAATTAACGTTCCCAGGTCAAGGATGACAGGTCAACATTTTAGTCCAGCAGTCTGGTATAGGGGTTGAACCACCACCTCGGCATCAGCACACCGGATGTTTAAGAACACGTGTTCTTACCCATTCGGCAATATGGAACTGCTACGAACCAAATGAAACCAGAAGAATCGGCCAGCCATGTAAACGATGGACAGAGGAAATACCTGAGTAAATGGGAAGTTTTGATATATGAAGCCCATGTTTATTCTTGACCCTGACAGTGCAAGGTACAAGAGGGATGAGATGAGATTTACCACATCCCAAATGCATCTTGTAATTATAATAATTATTATGAATTCTTATTCTTCCCTCTGTCAACTAGTTTTTGTTCTATTTCTGAACATGAAATTAATAATTAAGGGAAGGTTCCTCAGGAGGACACACCCTCACTCACGCTTAATCAGCTTATCAATAAGATAGTCTAGTAGGTCACTGGCGTTCATCTGGAGGGAGGGAGACGCTGAGAATATTCTGAGAATATTCGGAGTGCGAGGCAGGGAAAACCTGAAAGCTAGAGACCGGTATAGGACTGGCTCTCTGAATGACAGGACGGCTTCTTCGCTTCACCGGTGAGGTGCCACCCACACCGTCCGTCGACCATGGCTGTCATCGAATCAATTTGATTGAATTATCATGACCAAGTACGGTTAGTACCTGACCTGGTCAAGCTGCCGGCCCCGCGTTCCAAAGGAGGTGGGTTCGTTTTCCGACTTTGGTATTCGGTTCATGAGCGCAATTTTTTCGGAGACCCCTGGGGGTTGTCGCTGGAGCTACAGAAGTTTTGTTGAACAAAGCTTTTCGGAGGGCCGATATGAGGAAAGGGGCCGGGCCATCATATGAGATCAAACTCGGTGCAATTAATGTTGCCTTTAAATTATTAAGTCACCTCTAAACGGTGATTATTACGTTCACCACACTTCCTAGACTAAACATCATACATAGTGCCACCTAGAAGACGCATACGTACATTTCATACAATCATTCAAAGAGTTGAAGTGTTAACATTGTAATTTGTACGTACAACATCATACCGGGACACGGACACTCACTAATTTATCAACAAATATAAAAATTGAAGCTGAAAACTTACCATCAGCGAATTTTTCCTCGAAATAAGTCGTTGGATCGGCATATGCAAGACCTAGCAACAAAACTGCTAGAAAAGCTCTCATTTTATGAACTTGTCTCTCCGTGTATCAGTAAAATATAGAAAGTTTCACCTAGGAAAGTTGAGGGAAAGACGACTTCGTGGACACGCCGGCCGCCACTTCTGCTAGATAAATACGGCTGCAGACTTGGCAAGTCTTCACGTGACCTCGACAGCTGTCTGCCTCTGATTGGTCCCTATAAATATCTACCAATGAATGTTCACCACGCGCTGAGGTTCGGAAGACCCCGCGTGTTGCCTTCCGATGGAATGACCCGATATCCTGCAGGGGCGGTAATCGATGGAGATTGCGGGAGGTAATCGATAGATCTTCATCATTATCATCATCATCATCATCATCATCATTTGCCATCTCCGCATCGAAGGTTCATTTTAATTACTATCTTGCATCCTCTGTTTTGTTGATTTTCGAGAATTCGCTAGACGGTGACGCGGTCATCTACACAGATGGGTCGGTCGTCCGACATGTGAGAAGCTCATGGGCCTTTACAGCTCGGGCCGGAGGGAGAATTGTGAAGGAGGACTGGTGCTTTCACTGAAACCACAAGTAGCCTGACCATGGAAGTCATGGCAGTAAGTAAAGCAATAACATGGCTCGAGACACAGACATTCACTAGGGCTTGTTTCCTTAGCGACTCAATGAACATGATCAAGAGGATATAGGAGGGGTCGATCCGAAGAGAATGGTTGCTGCCTTTGGAGCGGTCTCGACTGGCAAAGATTAGTTTCATCTTCGTGCCAGGGCATGCGGGAGTACAAGGAAATGAGCGGGCTGACAAGCTCGCAGGTGAGGCTACTGTGGAGGGCGGACGCGCCATGGACCAGGCTGACATTCTGAATGCTCTACGAGAAGTAAGACTTTTGCGAGAACCAAGTGATGACTGTGAATCTACAACAATGGCCAGACTGCGAGAGCAGCAAATTAAAAGAGGGGTGGCCAAACAAGAACACTACGCAGGAAGCCAAAGAAGATTGATAAACCAACACAGATCTGGCGTCGTTAGCCGCTACACGCTGCGGGATTTGCTGAGGAGGGGATCCGAGCACTTATGGACTGAATGGTTCGATGTGCAATGAGGATGATCTGTCGACTAACTAACTAACTAACTAACTAACTAACTAACTAACTCTGTTTTGTGTCTTCACGGTGCATTCATTCATATTTCTTGTGTCTTTACGGTGCATTCATTTCACCACGGCTACATTTATGATATGTGGAACATAATTTTGTTTTTTTCGCCCGCATATCCTATTTTACAGGACATCGCTGTCAACACCAGCATTTTACCGCTATACTATTGTTGATGTTTTGGCTAGATTAAGCTCAGTAGTTTGCCATTGCTTTCTGAGCGACCGGCTCACATACCCCCGTAAGTAACCAACGCGATGCGATCCGCTACCGACTCTTGCGCAGCTGTGTTCCCCCACGTAGATATACGGGATTACGGAGAAAGTAGTTAACCCCATCGCCAGGGAGACGGCGGTACATAATATAGGTATGCATATATTGTAGCATAAATGTTAATATATATTTGTTATTTACATAAAGTTTTCGGAGTGTTTTATATTATCCTATACAGTGTGTTTTAAAACTGTGTCCATCCATATTGCTGTACAATACTTATTATGGTAATTATCTTCTACGTGTAAACACGTAACCCCTCTATGTTTCTCTCAAACACATCGTTGAAGTTCCATAATATACACAAACAGCAAAGGAAGATTTCACGGGCATTGAACCAGAAATGTTATCATCATAACTGCGCCCGACTTTTGCAGAACGTGGCTCTATCTCGGCTCACTGGAGGAACTTTAGCCAGTTGCCTTCATTATCCTGTAGCAGAACATTATTCTGTAGCAGAACATGATCCTGTAAGAGAACATTATCCTGTAGCAGAACATTACCCTGTAGCAGAACATGATCCTGTAAGAGAACATTACTCTATAGCAGAACATGATCCTGTAAGAGAACATTATCCTGTAGCAGAACATTATCCTGTAGCAGAACATTACCCTGTAGCAGAACATTACTTAAGTCGGAGTGGGTTCGCCTGATGGCGAGGGACACTGTCAATAAAGAAAGCTAACCCACATGCAAAATTCAGTCCATCACTACTATAAAAATAGTGTGTATGGACTACGCTTGAGTTCAAAGCGAGCGAGCGCAAAAAAATAACATTACCTTCTAGCAGAACGTACCATGTAGCAGGTTCTCTGCAGAACGCTGTCGTCGTTACCGCCCACCGAAAAGTGTCTCGATCCCTGGCCAGCTCACTGTCTCAAGCACCCTCATGCTCAGGTTTCTGCAGTGTCCTGTGTCCATTTTCAAGCTGCCCCCCCCCCCCCAATTCTTCTTACGGGGACCAGGCCTCTCATCACGGTTCTCCCCAAGCCATTGTGGCCTTTAATGCTTCATGTAGCTAAAGTATGTAGTTTCCGACCTAAGATGGTGTTTATGAGCGTTATCTTCGATGGTCATATTTTCGAGTATGTCAGTGTTTGTCTTGTCTGTAGTATTGTAAGTTCAAAGACCAAATTCCTCTGGTTCCCATGCATCATGTATTTTCTTACCCGTGTATCTTTAATGCCTCGTGCTCTCCTTTGTTTTGGTCTCCCAACGCTTCACTGTCTCCTTTACTGCATCTAGCCAAGCTCCCTGGGTCGTCTTCTGTCCTTGTATCGCGAAGTTCTCAAGGAAAACGCTCTGGCCGCTGGTTGATCTTTTTCCATCTGATTAAATGTTATAACCATTTAATTCTTTGGTGTTTTATAATGTCGGTAATTGGTGATTGGGGGGTACGGGATGTCAGGCATTGGTAGTACCTTTGGTAAGGATGACTCTTATGTCCTTTTCAGGACCCATCCCCCTCTGGTCCAAGCCTGACATCTTGCTCAAACCTGTGGCTCCTAGTAGCTGTCAGCATGCGACAGCGGCCACCCCCCGGGCAACAGCTGTGAGAGGCTGGTTAAACCAGGCGTGGGTAGCCGATTTGGTGTCAAACCAAGCGGTGAACTAGTGTATGCCTACCCAGCATGTGAAGATGGGATTCGGCAGACTGCGCGGATGAAATCACTGATGAATCAACGGGCAAAACGGCGTTTACGTGCAAAGCATTGTGGAACGTAATGAGCACGGCAAAGCACGTAGGGCGCACTGGTCATCCACTGCACCTGTATTCGTCTCCAGTCGTCTCGACTTGTCTTGCCACTGGACTCAGATGGGCTCAAACGAGAGAGTGAGGTCGACGAATTGCGCAACTCTTCCTCACTTTAATCCAATTCATCGCGCAAGTCATTCTTCCTAAAGCTTTCGGAATTCATCTTGACACCTGGGAGACTGCTGCTAAAGACCGTAATTCGTGGCGTACATCATTACATAAGGGTGCAGTCACTTGTGAAGCAACCAGGACTGCAAGAGCTGTGAAGAAAAGGCTGGACAGAAAAACCACTGCAGGAAATCCTCCTCCTGGAATGTCAAGCAATCTTTGCCCATATTGTCAAAGAACATTTCGAGCCAAAACAGGCCTTATCAGCCATCTTAGAACTCACGGCTCCATACTTTCAACCCCACTGGATGAAATAAATAGTCATCATCATTCTTGATGGACAAACAACAATTGGTGATATCCTTACACTTGTCCTTAGTTTCTCTCTCTCTCTCTCTCTCTCTCTCTCTCTCTCTCTCTCTCTCTCTCTCTCTCTCTCTCTCTCTCTCTCTCTATCTCTTCATGTTTTTCCCAGCTGCATTTCTTAAGCATCTCATGTCACATGATGTGTGTTACTAGGACTGTCCATGTCTGGCATTGGTAACACTGGGTTGGGACGAATAAAGGAAATACTTTGCGTGCACTTTGATATTTGGATGTGTTAGGATGGGTGCTATTTAGTAGTAGATGATTGTACAACCTCACGGAATGACACTATCCAGTGCCGTCCACCGGGCGCTGGAACGCAAATTATTCCTCCCCACGACGCTTGACGACAGAAGTGGAAGATGATGATGATGATGATGATGATGATGATGTTTGCTTTCTGTATTCTCGTGTTTATTTCTCTATCCAGTCTTCCACTCTCCCATGATTGCGGTCGGACGAGGTTAGATTCCTGCGCTCGTCGTCCAACAGAGGTCAAGACTGGCCACCTATTACTCCGTGAGTTCAGGCCTACAGAATGTGACGGTCCTAGCTCATCGTAAATCTATCTCATCATAAATCTATACCAGGACATTGTCTAGGGACATGTTTTTGTCCCTTATAAGGGGACAATTTGGAATACCCAGGTTGATGCCGGTTTTACGTAACTCCTCAGAATACTTCAGCCAGACGTCCTGTGGTGCACCAAGGGAAAATAGCCTGCACATGTTTCAACCGAACACTGATTGGGAATTTCGGAATTGGTGGCCTCTAGACATGCAGTAATCGGATATCTTTCTGGCACTCATCAACCTCCCCATTATACCCCCAAAATACTTTAACCTCCTTAAAAAAAACACTCACCCCCCCCCCCTTTTAACATATAAGGGCTACAAATTCCGTACTGTGATATGATCTTGATTGATTGATTGATTGATTGATTGATCTAGGAACCGACATCACAGCATTCGGGACATTCCCATAAGCTGATATGATCTTGAATGTTGAGGCAACTAACATTGCATCTATGAAGAGTTCTATGTTTGTCTCTTTACTGTGTCAATAGTAGCATTCGTGCTTCAGTTTTCCAGGCCCCTATCTCTCTACACTGAAGTCATGTAAAGATGTTCTAGTTACTACTGACGGTATATTGTTTGTCATATTTTTTTTTCAGTTCAGAATGTGTCTGTCTCCATTCTCTATTGCATGTTTCGCAGGTCGAGCTGTACATGCACAAGTCCAGGTGTTGCTTGGGTAATGTTCGCCAATTCTTCACGTCATGCGTAAAATAATGAATGAACCAAATCAACAAAGATTCAACCAAAGCAACAACAACCAACGTTCGACTACAATCACACAAGAAGTACACAATAGATTGCCCACAATGTAATACCTGGTTTATTTCGCTGCATCTCTCATCTTGTACCTTGCGGTGTCGAGGTGAGGCATAAACATCGAGAGAGAGTTCGTTTATGGACTTCATATATCAAGATCCCCGTGAACTCTGGTATTCCCACTGTCCATCGTTTACATGGTCGGACTCCCCTTCTGGTTCCATTTAGTCTGTTCATCATTGCTTGTTCTGGTACACAGTCAGTTGATAGCTTAGTTACGTGGCCGAACCATTTCACTGGCTGTTTTCGAATAACATCTAGCGCTGCTACCATCCCAACTTTAGTCATCTCATCATGTTCCTCTTGTACCTTGCGGTGTCGAGGTGAAGTATAAACAGCGGGAGAGTGCCCGCTTACGGGCTTCATGTATCGATATTATCGTGGTCGGCCTCTTCCTCTGCTACCATCTGATCTGTAAATAATTGCTTGTTGAAGTATACTGTTAATTGGTAACCTAATTGCATGGCCAAACCATTCAACTTGCTGTCTTCTAATAAAATCTATGAATGAATCACTGAAAAACGAGAAGTAGGTTGAGAGCTTTACCAAAGCACAACTACAAAAAACAATGAACGTTGCGGCCAAAGCCTTCGTCAGCACAGAACAAACAAACAAAAATCGATTAAACTAATACACGATCAACACTACATGAATGTCTAAATATCAACTCATCTGTGTCGAAGCTTTAGATTAGACGGCTATCCATGGCTGGAATGGAACGGATGTTGTGTTAAAGGGGTCAACTGCCTAAAGGTCAGTACAGCCAGAAACTCGGTGATTAGTTAATTCAACCGGTGAGGGAACCCGCGTTAGGGGGATCAGGGTGCGCCCAGGAGAGCGAATGGAAAAATATGGATGTGTCACTCTGAGGCGATGTAACGGGTGCAGTACGCAATTCCGCCAAGTTCGAAACGCTGCTGTGGGCAATATATGTGCAGGCCAGCAATCGTTTGCTATCAAAAGGTAGCACAAGTGACGGTAGTTCAGAACGCAATGAGAAACGACCCCATGCAAACCAACCAAGAAGTCACAGAAAGCAGAGATAATGCTGGTGGTGACTCCCACGTCCTGCGAAGGACTTACAACTGGCTATGAAGTTGACTATAAGGTAGCGGAGATGGAGGGGGGGGGTTGTGGATAAGGGGCGTAGGGGATTTAAATAAAACTGTGTTGGACATTGAGGCCGTGAGGGGAAAGTGAACCCAATTGGAAGATAAGACGGTTTTCCAATGTCTTACGATCGCGTTCGTGAGATGTGCACGATTTTATCGCCGTAATACGTATGTCGGCAACCCCACAGTGGTCGGAACTGTTGAAGTGTAGGGGTACCGGTTTCTTGGCACCACTGTCGATATCGGATAAATGTTGTCTAAATCTGTCCGCAAGACGAAGACCCGTCTCTCCAAGATACCTCATGTCGCAACGTGTGCAGATGATCGCATAGATGACGTTGCGACTCGTACATGAGAAACCTCCCGGATGTGGAAAGTAGTCTTAGGGAAAGTGAGACTTGTGGTTTGAAGGACATATGGACAAGTTTTACAACGAGATCGAAGACATGCAGTTGTGCCAGGAAGAGACTGATGGGATTGTGATAGAGTGCTATGAACCAGCACATCCCTCAGGTTACGATCACGCCTGTATGCCACAAGTGGGGCTTCTGAGAAGACACCGCGAGTGGCCGGGTCTGCCTTGAGGATGGGTAGATGCCTCATGAGAATATTCTTGGCAGCAATATTATGAGGATAAAATCTAGCGCAGCTATAACCCCCACTTTAGTCCTAATTTCTTCATTTCTGATCTTGTTTCTTCTTGATACATTGAGTATTCGTCTCAGGAATCTCATTTCTGCTGTTGTGATGTTTCTTTTCTCTTTTTCTGTCATTGTCCAGGTTTGGCATTGGTAACATAGAGTTGGTAGGAAGATTGTGTTGTAAAATGCTTTCTTTGTAACTATTGATACATGTTTGTTCTTTAGTCTCTGATACTGTTCAAATGTGAAACTTTGTCATCCCTGCCCACGGTAATCTCAGACTCACCAGCAGGTGGAATGAAACATCCAATGACAGTTCAAGTTAGTTGCATCTCATTTACAGGACGTCACAATCAACTCGAGCATCCTTCAGAAGTGAACATGAATGGCCGGCGCTCATAACAATGTGAAAATCAAAGCTAAGCGAAATGCTACCAAATCGTCTGCAACTGACTTCGAAACACGTAAGCTGGACTTGTGAAGCTGCATGTCCCCCCCCCCCCCCCCCCAGTGACTGTAGCTTCGGCGAACATTTGTTGTTGTTCACTGATTCTTCTTTTTCTTTCCCCCTACTGTTTTTGCTGCGAAGTGTCGTGGAGAGGCAGGTGTAATTTTCTGTTTTGCTTGTCTTGTTGCGTGAACTAGCGTCACATTTGATTTCTTCAATGTTTCCTGCACTCCATCTAACCAACTCTTCCTGGGCCCTCTCGTATCATATCCCGATGTTCTCATTAGAACGCTCTAGCTACTGGTTGATCTTGTTCCAGTCTAGCTAAATGTTAGTTAGTTAGTTAGGCGGCGCATAGGGCTGAAGTCATGGCTCTCCATGTCCGGTGGTGTCGCTGCTACCTGTTATACTCTATAGATCTTGGATATTTACTTGGCCATTGAATAAGCCTTCTCTAATGATGGTTCTACGCAGGGCCTCTCTTGGTCTTCCCCGTTTACTTTTCCCAACCGGTGACCATATGAGGGCTTGGTAGGGGAGTCTTGTCTTGTCCATTCTGAGTACATGTAATAGTTCCAACGGCGTTTTCTTATAAAATAAAGCTAAATGTCCCAACCATTTATTTCTTTTGTGTATAACTGGTATTCTCTCTCCTACACTCGTTCTTAGTTTCTCATTTGCTTCTCTATGTCTTCTCATTGTTTCATCTCCGTTTCTTATGTATCTCATCTCGCATGATGTGATCTTATGCTATGCCTGTGTGTTTTCAGGACTGTCCATCTCTGGCATTGGTAAGACAGCATTGGGAGGTTTAATGTGTCCATCAACTTCTATTCTGTGTGCATAGTTTGTTTTATTTTTGCATTCGCTCGACCTGAACTCAAGCATAGTTCTTACACGTACTAATTCTAGTGCACTGTACTGTTTGCATGTGGATTAGCTTTCCCTTTACCAGTGTCCCTTGCCATCAGGCGAACCCACTCCGACTTCTGAGCTACTTGTAATTTATGCCCACAAGTCAGTGACGAGAAAACATTGTGTCCAACTCACCGGTGTAGGGGGTTAAACCTGCTATCTCGTCATCAGCACATTTTGATATTTGGATGTTGCAGAATAGTTACTATTTCTTCTTCTTCTTCTGCTTTCATTGGGAATATTTTTTGGACGTCATTGTGTTGTGCCTGTGTAAAGCAGAGCTGCGATATTTGCACCTTTCAGCCGACACATCCGACTAGTTGCTATTTGATAGTTAATGTTATTGGCTTTCGGTATTCTTTTTGCTATTTCACTATCTTGTCTTCCAGCCTCCATGAACTGCCAAGACACTTGTACTGTCTAACTTGTTCAATGATTTTCCATGTATACTTACAGTATATTGTACAGGTGTTCGCCAAATTGTCATAAATTGTGTCTTTTCGATGTTCACCTTCATATCAAAATTCTGACAGCAAATGGCAAGGCACAGATGCAATTTTTGCTCTTAGACAGCTTATAGAAAAATCAATCGAATTCAATGAAACACTCTACTTAGCCTTTGTCGACCAAGAAAAGGCATTCGATAGAGTAGATAGAAACAAGTTGTGGCAAATCCTTAAACAATATGGAGTGAGTACACATCTAACAAACCTATGTAGAAGTTTATACAACAACAGTGAATGCATAGTGAGAGCAACTGGAGGACACTCAGAACCCTTCACCATAAGATCTGGAGTACGACAAGGTCGTGTCCTGTCCCCTCTCTTGTTTATAACATATATAGACAACATATGTAAAGAAACCAGCCAAGCAGAGATAGCAAGAATACCACATGACGAGAACACAGAAGAAGAACCATGTGCAAATCTAACCATTAGAGAACTCCTGTTTGCGGACGACCAAGCACTAATAGCAAAATCAGAAGCTGAATTACAAGACCACATGAATAGTCTAAACGAAATGTGTAGGGAACATAACATGAAAATTAGCACAAGCAAAACAGAGGTAATGACTATAACTAAAGAAGAACAAACAACAACAATTCACCTAAACGAACACCCTTTGAAACAAGTAAAGAGTTTCAAGTACCTGGGAAGTATATCATCATCAAATGGCAGATCAGAAGACGAGATCGAAAATAGGTGCAATAAGGCAAATCAACTAATTGGACAATTGGTACCAATACTAAAGAACAAACATGTATCAGTAACTACTAAGAAAGCACTTTACAACACAATCTTCCTACCAACTCTGTGCTACCAATGCCAAACCTGGACAATGACAGAAAAAGAGAAAAGAAAAATCACAACAGAAATGAGGTTTCTGAGAATACTCAACGTATCAAGAAGAGATAAGATCAGAAATGAAGAAATCAGGACTAAAGTGGGGGTTAAAGCAGCACTAGATTTTATTAGAAAGCAGCAAGTCAAATGGTTTGGCCATGCAAGTAGGTTACCAGTCAACAGCATACCACAACAAGCAATGATGTACAGACCAGATGGAAACAGAGGAAGAGGCCGACCACGTAAACGTTGGACGGAGGGAATAGCAGAATCCATGGGAATGTCGATATACGAAGCCCATAACCGGGCACTCTCCCGAAGTTTATACTTCACCTCGACACCGCAAGGTACAAGAGGAACATGATGAGATGAGATGAGAATGGCAAGACAGTTCATTGAATACAATATCGTACTGTACTAGTTTTGTCTTCAAGCATTATTATTTTGGGAAAATAATGTGAGCAATCTGGACATTTTGAGGGAAGCTAAGTCACAAAGAAGATTTATCACAAACATCAGAAAGAGACCGTCGTTATTTTTCGACCATATTATGAAAAGGCAAAAACTGGAATATGAATTGATCCATGCTGTCGGAGACGACAATTTGTGGAGACGCATGATTGCCTATGTCAGCTGGCAAGGCACTTGCTGATGATTGTACCTAGTGCCACTAACAAAATCCCGAGAGAAATATGAATGACACCCAGACAAACATCAGCAGGGAAAAACAGATAGAAGATCCAACCACTACAAATGCCACCACGAGACATGTCAGTCCATCAGTGCACAGACATTTAAAGACACACAAGTCATACCAAGCAGGCTTTGGGTATTCCAGTACATCAATACAAGAAGGACACAACAAGTACTAAATAAAGAGCCTGATTGGCTGCTCTAGCTTTGCATGGAGCTAGAATCAGTGTGGAAAGAAAGTGGGCACATCAAGGAGGCCAATGAAATAAACATGTCCTCGAAAGGTTAACCCGGTCAACAAATGCCCGCAGAAGTCGGATGTGTCGGCCTAACGGCGCAAGAACGCAGCTCTGCTGTAAACAAGCACAACACAATCACGCCCACAAGAAATCTCCAGGTGAACACAGAAGAAGAAGAAGAAGAAGAAGAAGAAGAAGAAGAAGAAGAAGAAGAAGAAAAAGAAGAAAATGAAGAAGAAGAAGAAGAAGAAGATGATGATGATGTTCTTCTGAGACAAATGTAACAAACACACACAAACATAGCTGTGACCAGTTTTAGAAATTTATTTGAATTGAACAGAAACCAAAGGCATCTTTTTTGTTTGTTTGTTTGTTTGTTTGTTTGACTGTCTGCTTCCCCTTGGCAACAGTGCAATCAGGCATTGACAGTGCAGCACCTGGTCATGGGGTACTACAAACACACACACACAATAATCAAAACATAACGAGGTGTCCAGAATTCCATGGCCGACATTGCGGAGGAAGTGTGTAGCAATCACACGGCTTCACATACCTCACTCTGAACTGAACACAGTTTATGTTCAACACAGGCAGCAATTATAAACTGAATTATACACACTACACCTGTGTTGATGACTACATAGCTCACTTTCTTCATTCTATACCTGTCAACTCCTATGATGAACTCCTCATTCTATACCTGTCAACTCCTATGATGAACTCTTCATTCTATACCTGTCAACTCCTATGATGAACTCTTCATTCTATGCCTATAAGTGTGTATGATGAACTCTTCATTCTATACCTGTCAACTCCTATGATGAACTCTTCATTCTATGCCTATAAGTGTGTATGATGAACTCTTCATTCTATACCTGTCAACTCCTATGATGAACTCTTCATTCTATGCCTATAAGTGTGTATGATGAACTCTTCATTCTATACCTGTCAACTCCTATGATGAACTCTTCATTCTATGCCTATAAGTGTGTATGATAAACTCTTCATTCTATACCTGTCAACTCCTATGATGAACTCTTCATTCTATGTCTATAAGTGTGTATGATGAACTCTTCATTCTATACCTGTCAACTCCTATGATGAACTCTTCATTCTATACCTGTCAACTCCTATGATGAACTCTTCATTCTATACCTGTCAACTCCTATGATGAACTCTTCATTCTATACCTGTCAACTCCTATGATGAACTCTTCATTCTATACCTGTCAACTCCTATGATGAACTCTTCATTCTATGTCTATAAGTGTGTATGATGAACTCTTCATTCTATACCTGTCAACTCCTATGATGAACTCTTCATTCTATGCCTATAAGTGTGTATGATGAACTCTTCATTCTATGCCTATAAGTGTGTATGATGAACTCTTCATTCTATACCTGTCAACTCCTATGATGAACTCTTCATTCTATGCCTATAAGTGTGTATGATGAACTCTTCATTCTATGCCTATAAGTGTGTATGATGAACTCTTCATTCTATACCTGTCAACTCCTATGATGAACTCTTCATTCTATGCCTATAAGCGTGTATGATGAACTCTTCAAAATACACCTATTAACACACATGATGAACACAGAGCAGGACTGCAAACTTCATTTTTTTTAAATGCTATACCTATGAACTAATATGATAACCTCTCCATTCTATATCTATAAACCTGGTGAACTCTTCATTCTATACCTATAAACTCATATAATAAACTCTCTATTCTATACCTGTAAACTCATATAATAAACTCTCTATTCTATACCAATAAACTCATATGATAAACTCTCCTTCTATACATATACACTCGTGTGATAAACTGTCCATTCAATACCTACACACTCGTATGATAAACTCTCAATTCTATAATTATAAACTTTATGATGAACTTTTCAAGATATATCTATGAATTTGTATGATAAAACAAACTAGGACTAAACTCACAATTTTCTTCAATCTTATTCAAGCAATCCTAATATTAGGTTGTGATTACATGTACAAATTGAGTTCCATCATTCAATATCCAACAACTGTCACATCCAACGATGACTACAATTAACCACTCACATTTCTTAATTTTTACCTAGCAACTTGTACGACAAACACTGATTATGACTAATCATCCAATTTTCTCAATCCCTCACCAAGTAATCTATTTAATGTTGAGCCTTATTATGTGTAACAATCTAATTTTCTTCAATCTTTACCATGCAATTCAAATGTTGAATCTGACCAAGTGTAAACATAAAATTTTCTTCAATTTTTAACCACACAATTCGAATGTTGAATGGGATGCAGAGGTGTTTCCAAGGCACCAGGGTGGGTTTTATACTGGCCAAGACCTAATGACGCGTCCTCGCCGAGCGTCCTGGGCAACAGGCCCCTTCGGGGTCCTGGCTGAAATCAGTAGGATCGTGGATTCCTCCGAAGTCAGTGTGTCTGCCTGCACGGCGAGGAACCACCAGTCTGCACACCAATAAGCCAGACATGGGACAATGGATACTCACGCAAACCTCAGGTCCTGTATGACATCACACTGATGTTGTCAACAGGATGTCTTCATCCGACATACAGGACTTCACGCTGGAGTTCACAGTCAGCGAACGCAAGCAAGCAAGCAAGCAGAATGTTGAATCATGACCAAGTGTAAACATCTAATTTTCTTCCAGCTTTACCACACAATTCAAATGTTGAATCATGACCAATCATAAACATCTAATCTTCTTCAATCTTGACCAAGCACTACACATGCTGAACCCCCACCTACATGTAGAAATCTGATGTTCGCCAATGTTGACCAGATAATCCACGGAGTCAGTCAAGTACAGGACACTTTCACACCCCTCGATGAGCATCCGGTATATGGCGCTACACCCAAATCTGTATTGACCAATCAGCTCTCTGTGGCTGATGTGGCTGGTATCACATCGGCTGACTTGACTTGCCGAGATATTTCCCCGATATTCAGATTAGATTGGGTTGACCTGGAAGCCAAGGTCACTTTTGAAAAGCTGAATTTGCAAACAAATCTTACGCTGAACCATAATTACATGTACATATCTAACTGTCTTCAATCTTTACCAGCCATTTCACATGTTGAATCCCCGAACCCAGGAATGTTAACCTGGTCAAAAATGCACAATAAAGTCGGATGTGTTGGCCTAAGGGTTTCGGCCCAAAGGTGCCTAACCAGACACACAATTACATCTGAAAAAACACTCCGAATGAACGCAGAAGAAGAGGAACCCACGAACATGTGTAAAAATATGATTTCATGAATTCTTTACCATGTAATTCATATGTTGAACCGCGCTTACATGTAAAAATCTGGTAGTCATTTATATAAGTTTACATGATAGTGTCACTAGTTAACGTCTTGAACATGCACCAAACATTCTAGTCAAGACTAACAAACAGGAATGAGAAAAGCTACATTAATGACCCCACAATCTCCAGAAAGCTAACAGAAAATATATGGAACCTGGAAAAAAAAACTATCTGGAACATGGAAAAACTATGAGGAACCTGGAAAAAACTATGGGAACGGAACATGGGAAAACTATGTGAAACCTGGAAAAACTATCTCATAGAGAGAATTAGGTGTGCATGTTGTACATGAGTAAAATTACTTGTTCCTGCATGTCAAACGGACGAAATACGAGGTAGAAAATATGCATCAAAGAGAAGACATTACTGCCTCGGGCACATTTATTTTAGCTGTAAATAACTAGACTGGCCCTGCCTTAAAACCTGTTCACAGAAAGTGGACCTTGCCATGTGGCCTGCCACATGAAGGCCTATTGACCAGATGAGAAAGTCAGTCAAGCCACACGAGTGGTTGTGCAAACAGCATTATTCATCGCAATTGTGTTTTGCTATTTTCAAACTGATGACATCTGTAAGTAAGTGTGCAGGTTAGCAATATTTCTTCTTTTGAAGACATGGAGGCTGCGGTGGTGTAGTGGCTAGACACTCGTCTGTCAGCCTGGTAGTCATGAGTTCAATCCTCATTTGGGTGGGTTCAGATTTGGTTAAACTGCCCTGGGCTGCCAGGTTGGCCCGTCCCAGAATGATGACCTAGAAATCTCTGGGGAAGTAAAGGCACCTGGCATGATGACCCCAGTGATTGCTGATTGGTCTATACAAATTTGGGTCTTGAGCTGTATGCCCAATGGGCCTTAAGGTAGGTAGGTACAAGGGTCCTCTACGTTTACTACTTATATCTATATATATATATAACTATATATATATATATATATAAGATATAACAGTGAATTTGTTCTTCAGTGGTCCAGCGAGTGGCCTTTTTTTTCGCTCGCTTGCTTTGAACTCAAGCGTAGTCCATAACACTATTTATAGTAGTGATGGACTGAATTTTGCGTGTGGATTAGCTTTCTCTGTTAACAGTGTCCCTCGCCATCAGGAGAACCCACTCCGATTTCAGAGATAGTGAGTGGTCCTGTATATGTCTTGATACAAAACTAGCCTGGTGTGTTTCAGAATACAAACAACCCAATGCAGGCGAAGTTATAACTAAAAATCTAAAAATGCAACTGTGCATAGTTTCAAACAAGGGCAGCTACGACACAGAAAGCAATGACTGCTCTCATGAATATTGCAGGAACAGTTAAGCGTGTCATGATCTCTGAAGACATAAGGATGTTTAGATCAAATGCACCAGAGAGAACAATGTAGTCGAGCTGATGCCAGTAACCTGCGGTCAGTAAATATTATGGTAGGAACAATTTTGCTGACATAGATAATCCTTGCGCAGGTGAAGAATATGGCCAGCCAAGCGGTGGATGGTAGATCCTTATCTCGTCAAGAATGTAATTAAAGGGTGGAGTCCATGAAAATACAAGGACAAATTACCTTGGTGAAATGTCAAATAGCAGACATAAAGTGATTGACAGGTTTAATGAGGATATTACAATGATCAGATGGACACAGCTATAATACTTCAGATTGCAAGTATGTCAGACCATCAGACAACATGCTCCAGGCATGTCAACTTTCAAAATGAGCGAGGTGAATAGTAATAATGGAGGAAAATGAGGAAAGGTATATACTATCCCGTATATTATTCTGAAAACCCCCAGGAAGGTTAACCCGGTCAACAAATGCCAGCAGAAGTCTGATATGTTGGCCTAACGGCGCAACAATGCAGCTCTGTTGTAAACAGGCACAATGCAATCTTGTCCGAAAAAAAAACTCAGGATGAACGCAGAAGAAGAAGAAGAAGAAGTATTCTGAAAACAGACTCTGATTAACAAAGCCAAGTCTGTAAGACGTCGAATGATGCAAGAATAGAAAATCTCACCTGGTCTAATTACAACAGCGACCATGATCAGAAAAATTTGCTTTTTCCAGGTAAGAAGAATTACTGTCATTCATGATTTGCTGTGATAGAGCCAGGATTTCTCGTTCTATTGCTGAATTCTACATCGCAATCATGAAATATCTTCATGGTCACTCAGTCCGCCTCATGAGAGTTCTTGTACATGTGGAGTTCTGTTTCTAGTTTCCTGTATCCAGTTTACCTACTCAGGTGCTGATATATATATAATATTCACAGAATATACTGCCTTCTACTGCCTATGGTACCTTGCAGTGTAGGACAGGGGGGTCTTGAGCCTGAGGAATTAAATGGCCGCCAGGCTAATGTAATCGCTGATACAATTTTACCAAAACACATGTGGTAAATGTTGTTTTAACAAGACCACATGAGTTGCCTACAACTAAGGAGAATAACCACCCAGGGGAATTCCTGGAGGAGAGAAAAGTCTGCTACTGATACCAGTAACTTGCAAGCAAACACAGTTGTACCAAGTTACCATGTCTTCATTATGAGAGACAGAATGCCAGCCACTCCACTCACCCTGGCAAGACAGAAGGGAAGGATTGTGTAACTACAGCAGCTTTTTCTGACAAAACAGAGGCAAAGAGATTAGTCCCAAGCAGAACAGAAATGAGAGCCACTGTCAATTAATGAATATATATATATTCATGAATAGGGGATAGGGGATACATAGACCTTGTTATTTTGTATGGATGTGAAACTTGGACAATGTGCAGTCAAGCTGAAAAACATCTGATGGCTGCAGAAATGTGGTTTCTGAGGAAAATGCAAAGAATACCATGGACAGACAGAAAAAAAACAATGATCAAGTACTACAGGAGACAAATGACAATCGTAAATTGATTAGAGAAATTAGACGTAGACAGTCAAAATATTTTGGACATGTTATGAGAAGAAAGGGATTGGAGAACTTGGTGACAACTGGCAAGATTGAAGGGAACAGACCAAGAGGAAGACAGAGGAAAATACCTGGATGGCTTGGCCACATGGCATGGACGAGACAGGAACACTGAGCTGATCCACGACTCTGGTGATCGAGTGAAATGGCGAGTCATGACCGCCCACACTTTCCGGCATCACACATGATTGATTGATTGATATACATTGACTGTGGCTCCCGCGCGCGCGCGTGTGTGTGTAAACAAAAGGGACGGTACATACTTGTTTGTTTTTGTTAGTTCTCAAAGGAAGAAAGAACAGAGCAGACAGCTTGGAGGTGAAGGGACTGATGGCCCAAGTAGAAGCCATGATGTCGCCAAGCTGGAAGCTTAAAATGAAGATTGGAGCATGTTGTATGACATGTTTGTTCCAGGGTTTATGTGAGCGTGATTGTAACACATCAGTGAAACTTGCCATGGGGGGAAGTTAAGGCCGTGTATAAAGGGATGCCCTGTACCAAACCTCATCTGCCAACCAGCTCTGTGCTGGTTTTATGAAACCCCTGGCCAGACTTCTGCCATACCTCTACGTTGTACACTATGTATAAATGGCCATCACTGGCCTAAACCGAACTGGCAGGGCATCTCGGAGTTGGTGACCCCAAGAGATGCAGTGTTCAGAATCGCATCTAACACTCACCGGCACACCCCAGATCTGGGTAAATGATGTCTGCTGAACGCACACCCAACTGAATTGATAAGGTAGTTCTAATGTCCACCAAGTTCAATTCCTACTATACAACGGGTTCAAATGTCCACTGAAAGAAAATCCTACTAAATGACAGCTCAGCTCAAGTGTCCATGATGTGTAGTAAACAAAATACTGGTGATGCCCCAGGTCTGCCCCTGCCTTCCCTTGAGGGCTGACGGGCATGCATATGGCTGTCTCCAATGGGCCAGTGGCGCGTCAACAGTGAGTAGAGGGACAAAGATGACGTAAACGCATATCGACTGCGGATAGTCCTACGAAAAACCAGGAAGGCTAACCCGGTCAACAAATGCCTGCAGAAGTTGGATGTGTCAGCCAAAAGATGCAAACATTGCAGCCCTGCTGTAAACTGACACACTGCAATTACATCCAAAAGAAACAAAAAATATCGGTCGAACGAAGAAGAAAAAGGAGGAGGAACATGACATGTGACAAACCAACCATGCTCTCACCATGACTTCCTGAAAAAAGCCCATCTCATGACTCCACAAACTCCTCAATTATCATTTCACCCTCATCCCAACATTGAGTGTACTTTGAAAGGTGTTTGATAGATTTCAATAGACTACACAGTGCTTTGTAGTTGTTAACTCATAGTTTAGTTAACACATTTTCTAGATGCATGTGGGGGGTTTGAGACAGCTCTTGTCATTCACTATGGGAGGGACATACTGGCCACCTGTTCCTCCCTACACTCAGACCCACAGAAAAGTGAGGGTCCTCACACTTCACGCAGCCCCAGGGACTGATTTGTATCTGTACATACAAGTGTATATGCTTAGAATACTTGCAGCACATATCTGGTGGGAGATTATCATAATTACAAGGAGTACAAGAAGTAAAAGGGTTTTGGGGGTGAGCCTTCTAACTGCCATATGATAAGATCTCAATACACAGATACTCTCACTACACAGATACTCTCTCACTACACAGATAAACTCTCACTACTCAGATAAACTCTCACTACACAGATAAACTCTCACTACACAGATACTCTCTCACTACACAGATAAACTCTCACTACACAGATACTCTCTCACTACACAGATAAACTCTCACTACACAAGTAAACTCTCACTACACAGATAAACTCTCACTACACAGATACTCTCTCACTACACAGGTAAACTCTCACTACACAGATACTCTCTCACTACACAGATAAACTCTCACTACACAGATACTCTCTCACTACACAGATAAACTCTCACTACACAGATAAACTCTCACTACACAGGTAAACTCTCACTACACAGGTAAACTCTCACTACACAGGTAAACTCTCACTACACAGATAAACTCACACTACACAGATAAACTCTCACTACACAGGTAAACTCTCACTACACAGGTAAACTCTCACTACACAGATACTCTCTCACTACACAGATACTCTCTCACTACACAGATACTCTCTCACTACACAGATACTCTCTCACTACACAGATAAACTCTCACTACACAGATAAACTCTCACTACACAGATAAACTCTCACTACACAGATAAACTCTCACTACACAGATAAACTCTCACTACACAGATAAACTCTCACTACACAGATACTCTCTCACTACACAGATACTCTCTCACTACACAGATAAACTCTCACTACACAGATAAACTCTCACTACACAGATACTCTCTCACTACACAGATACTCTCTCACTACACAGATACTCTCTCACTACACAGATACTCTCTCACTACACAGATACTCTCTCACTACACAGATAAACTCTCACTACACAGATACTCTCTCACTACACAGATAAACTCTCACTACACAGATAAACTCTCACTACACAGGTAAACTCTCACTACACAGGTAAACTCTCACTACACAGGTAAACTCTCACTACACAGATAAACTCACACTACACAGATAAACTCTCACTACACAGGTAAACTCTCACTACACAGGTAAACTCTCACTACACAGATACTCTCTCACTACACAGATACTCTCTCACTACACAGATACTCTCTCACTACACAGATACTCTCTCACTACACAGATAAACTCTCACTACACAGATAAACTCTCACTACACAGATAAACTCTCACTACACAGATAAACTCTCACTACACAGATAAACTCTCACTACACAGATAAACTCTCACTACACAGATACTCTCTCACTACACAGATACTCTCTCACTACACAGATAAACTCTCACTACACAGATAAACTCTCACTACACAGATACTCTCTCACTACACAGATACTCTCTCACTACACAGATACTCTCTCACTACACAGATACTCTCTCACTACACAGATACTCTCTCACTACACAGATAAACTCTCACTACACAGATACTCTCTCACTACACAGATACTCTCTCACTACACAGATAAACTCTCACTACACAGATAAACTCTCACTACACAGATACTCTCTCACTACACAGATACTCTCTCACTACACAGATACTCTCTCACTACACAGATACTCTCTCACTACACAGATACTCTCTCACTACACAGATAAACTCTCACTACACAGATACTCTCTCACTACACAGATAAACTCTCACTACACAGATAAACTCTCACTACACAGGTAAACTCTCACTACACAGGTAAACTCTCACTACACAGGTAAACTCTCACTACACAGATAAACTCACACTACACAGATAAACTCTCACTACACAGGTAAACTCTCACTACACAGGTAAACTCTCACTACACAGATACTCTCTCACTACACAGATACTCTCTCACTACACAGATACTCTCTCACTACACAGATACTCTCTCACTACACAGATAAACTCTCACTACACAGATAAACTCTCACTACACAGATAAACTCTCACTACACAGATAAACTCTCACTACACAGATAAACTCTCACTACACAGATAAACTCTCACTACACAGATACTCTCTCACTACACAGATACTCTCTCACTACACAGATAAACTCTCACTACACAGATAAACTCTCACTACACAGATACTCTCTCACTACACAGATACTCTCTCACTACACAGATACTCTCTCACTACACAGATACTCTCTCACTACACAGATACTCTCTCACTACACAGATAAACTCTCACTACACAGATACTCTCTCACTACACAGATACTCTCTCACTACACAGATAAACTCTCACTACACAGATAAACTCTCACTACACAGATACTCTCTCACTACACAGATAAACTCTCACTACACAGATAAACTCTCACTACACAGATAAACTCTCACTACACAGGTAAACTCTCACTACACAGGTAAACTCTCACTACACAGGTAAACTCTCACTACACAGATAAACTCACACTACACAGATAAACTCTCACTACACAGGTAAACTCTCACTACACAGGTAAACTCTCACTACACAGATACTCTCTCACTACACAGATACTCTCTCACTACACAGATACTCTCTCACTACACAGATAAACTCTCACTACACAGATAAACTCTCACTACACAGATAAACTCTCACTACACAGATAAACTCTCACTACACAGATAAACTCTCACTACACAGATAAACTCTCACTACACAGATACTCTCTCACTACACAGATACTCTCTCACTACACAGATAAACTCTCACTACACAGATAAACTCTCACTACACAGATACTCTCTCACTACACAGATACTCTCTCACTACACAGATACTCTCTCACTACACAGATACTCTCTCACTACACAGATACTCTCTCACTACACAGATAAACTCTCACTACACAGATACTCTCTCACTACACAGATACTCTCTCACTACACAGATAAACTCTCACTACACAGATAAACTCTCACTACACAGATAAACTCTCACTACACAGATAAACTCTCACTAGACAGCTCACACCTGTATGCTACATCTTGGGACACAAAGTTCAGGAATTCTACATTATCGTTTAACAAGCCAAAACTAGGCTGATTCTTGAGTATCTGAGGACTCTGTCTGTTGATTCTCACTAGAAGAGCCTGCGTATCTGGGGAATTTATTAATTCTCACAAGAAGAGCTTGCATACCTGGTTACTTTATTAATTGCTACTAGAAGAGCTTGCATATCTGGTTACTTTATTAATTGCCACTAAAAGAGCTTAAGTATCTGGTTCATTCATTCAGTAGCATGTCCTTTGCAGAACCTCGCTCCCATAATAATCTTACGGAAAACTTTTCGATCACAAGCAAGATGTCCTGCGTCTGATACACCCATCTGGAGATCATCCGCCACATCCTGCACCCATCTTCTCTTTGACCTTCCTCTTCATCTCTTCCCAGGCATATACCACTCCATTATTGTTTTCTCTAAACTTTCATGACGTTTCAAGTGACCAAAATATATCAATTTTCTTTTTTTTAATCGTCTTTAATAGCCAACCCTCTTCAATATTCAGCTCTTGAGGTATGGATGCATTTGTTCTTTTCTTTACTCAAGCTATTCTTAGAACCTGTCTATAACATTTATATTCAAAAGCATTTATGCGCTGTTCATCTTGCTTAGTAAATGTCCAGGTCTCACAGACGTATGTTGCAATGGGAAAGATGCATGCTCTTAAAAATCTAATTTTTGTATTTCTATCTGTCCCACTCCATAATTTATTCAGTTATTTCAGTCTTTGAAGAGCAACTGATAGTCGTCGTTTAATTTCTTTCAAAAAGTATCTGGTTACGTTATTAATTGCCACTAAAAGAGCTGGAGTAACTGGTTACTTTATTAATTCTCACTAGAAGGTTTGAGTATCTGGGGACTTGGTCTAGCATTTCTCACTAGAAGGTTTGAGTATCTGGGGACTTTGTCTAGCATTTCTCACTAGAAGGTTTCTTCTTCTTCTTCTTCTGCGTTCATCCGGAGTTTTTTTTCGGATGTGATTGCGTTGTGCCTGTTTACAGCAGAGCTGCATTCTTGCGCCGTTAGGCCGACACATCCGACTTCTGCGGGCATTTGTTGACCGGATTAACCTTCCCGGACTACTAGAAGGTTTGAGTATCTGGGGACTTGGTCTAGCATTTCTCACTTGAAGGTTTGAGTATCTGGGGACTTGGTCTAGCATTTCTCACTAGAAGGTTTGAATATCTGGGGACTTTGTCTAGCATTTCTCACTAGAAGGTTTGAGTATCTGGGGACTTTGTGTAGAATTTCTCACTAGAAGGTTTGAGTATCTGGGGACTTGGTCTAGCATTTCTCACTTGAAGAGGCATTAGACCTAAGTTTACTCACATTGGTCAGGAGTGCAATGGAACTGTACCCATGTCTACCACTGAATGCCAGAGTGATCAAAACACAACGTGACACGTTCTTCACACAACTAAACACAACGTGACATGTCCCTCACACTAAACACGTGACATGTCCCTCACACAACTAAACACAACACAACATGTCCCTCACACAACACGACATGTCCCTCACACAACTAAACACAACACAAGAACATTTTATGAACTGAAGACACAGCATGAGATATAAATATAAAACCAAGAAACAAAATAATATCAGGCATGACAACTAAAACATACAAATCATGTGAGTGAGACGACTTAAATAATAAACATAAGGCATTGTGTGATAAACGACGTACAGTGTTAACCATAAAACATAAATGTAGAGCGTTTTACAATATAAACTGACTTCAGTGTGATGTACACATTTTGTCAAATCATTCATTCAATGTACTGTACTGTGTTAGTCTTTGTTGTCAGCCGTACGTGACCTTACACATATCTTGTTATCCTAAGAGCATCATCCTTCCACTAAAACTGATTAATGTAATCAATTCTCACCAAGAATAATCATATTCAATGGATTAAAATTTTGCCAATTCTGCTTACACGTTCTTCAGTGAAAACATTCATGAATTCTATATAGCAGCCATTTTTGTGCTAACAACCAATATTTTACTGTAACAACAATCATCTCTGTGTTAAAAATATTCCATTGTAGTCAACTGTTAACAAGAATCATTCTTGTGTTAACAATGGTTACATTAACCGGTTAGTAACTCTTGCCAGTTGCTGGCAGTTGTTACGTTAAAGTAATCAATAGATGGACTATAGAAGAAGTTAAAGTTATGGTCGAGTGAATTAAAGTGACAACTGGGAATGAATGGTTAAAATAACAGCTGGCTGGGACCAAAGGCATGATAGTAAAAGCTAGGATACAGAGGGTTAATGTAACAACTGGATAGGACATGAGTTAACACAAATAATCCTTGCTGATACACATTTTTACAACAATCATTCTCAAATTAAAACGGCTATTCATTTCACTACTGAAAAAACTGACGCACACACACATTTGTTATCTCCCTGTAATCTTCAACACCTGAGCATAACTTCCCCTGGCAACACAATTTTTTTTAAAATGGCCTGTGTAGGTACTAGCAGATTGTTTACACATATGCTGACACACTTACTACCATATACATACACAACAGATGCTACTTAAAATGCTCTAACACAGACCTGTAAGCAATTGACATCCACACAGAGCTATCTTACACAGGAAATGTCCACCAGTCACACAGACTTGTCCCATACTGAATTAGCTAACTATAGACTCTACCGCTCCTCCAGTATCAGTGTTTCCTGGGGGTACAGCTTTAAAGCTTCTAAGGTTGACGCCGTGTCCAATACAGAAACCTGAAACATCCAAGACAGACAGTCATGTTTTCATGAGTCTTTTATGTGACGCTGTGTCCAATACAGAAACCTGAAATGTCCATTAGACAAATCACCCATGTTTTCATGAGATTTTAAAATAAAACAGGAGTTCAAAGGCTCGAGGATCAACTTCATTGCACTGGGTTTGATCCCACATGGCTGTGTCTGTTTCCACGGAATGGCCTGGTGAAAACAACACAATGATCACAGCCTCTGCGTCGGAATACAAGGGTCTCATAAAAAAAAAATTGCACTTGTGAACCGAATGATGGGAGTCCATGGCTCTTGGTTCATGAGGCAGGCGATTTGCCCACTTCACCACAGAGAGCACCCCTGTCTTTCAAAAATGGGCATGAAATTGATAGCTGATTTCATCAAGGATTTTTAGATTGAATATCATCGAACTTGCAGCACATCCACATGTGCCCAGTCTCTCTTAGTGGATGTACTCGAAAACTAGATTTATACCAAGTCATCACAGGAGTTGCAGTGACACAGAGGCTAGCAGGTTGGCCCAGTGGTCCTGTGTTTGCATCTCCCTCCAGCGGAGACTTCTTGTCTTCTTGTCACAGAGGCTAGCAGGCTGGCCAGCTGGTCCTGTGTTTGCGTCTCCCTCCAGGGGAGACTTCTTGTCTTCTTGTCACAGAGGCTAGCAGGCTGGCCCAGTGTCCTGTGTTTGCATCTCCCTCCAGGGGAGATTTCTTGTCTTCTTGTCACAGAGGCTAGCAGGCTGGCCCGCTGGTCCTGTGTTTGTCTCCCTCCAGGGGAGACATTGTCTTCTTGTCACAGAGGCTAGCAGGCTGGCCCAGTGGTCCTGTGTTTACGTCTCCCTCCAGGGGAGACTTCTTGTCACAGAGGCTAGCAGGCTGGCCAGCTGGTCCTGTGTTTGCGTCTCCCTCCAGGGGAGACTTTTTGTCTTCTTATCACAGAGGCTAGCAGGCTGGCCCAGTGGTCCTGTGTTTACGTCTCCCTCCAGGGGAGACTTCTTGTCACAGAGGCTAGCAGGCTGGCCAACTGGTCCTGTGTTTGCGTCTCCCTCCAGGGGAGACTTCTTGTCTTCTTGTCACAGAGGCTAGCAGGCTGGCCCAGTGGTCCTGTGTTTGCATCTCCCTCCAGGGGAGACTTCTTGTCTTCTTGTCACAGAGGCTAGCAGGCTGGCCCAGTGGTCCTGTGTTTGCGTCTCCCTCCAGGGGAGACTTCTTGTCTTCTTATCACAGAGGCTAGCAGGCTGGCCCAGTGGTCCTGTGTTTGTGTCTCCCTCCAGGGGAGACTTCTTGTCACAGAGGCTAGCCTAGTGGTCCTGTGTTCTTCTTCTTCGTTCATCCGGAGTTTTTTTTCCGGACGTGATTGCGTTGTGCCTGTTTACAGCAGAGCTGCATTCTTGCGCCGTTAGGCCGACACATCCGACTTCTGCGGGCATTTGTTGACCGGGTTAACCTTCCCGGGGGGTTTCTTAGGACGTTAGACTCTCACTGTTGTGGTGTTATCCCCCATCCCAGCTGGTCCATATAGAACAGCCAAAGGCATCCTGGTCGGCCCTCAAGGGAAGGCAGGGGCAGACCATGGGCATTCCCCGCCATCCAAGGAGGCTTCCATAATTGCAGAGCCATCACACAACGCTCTGGTACTGGGCTCACCCAAGGAATCGTCACGTCCTGCACATGGCTGCTTAGCCTCACTTCCGTATATTGGGCCTTCCGTTCACCATAGGCTGTTCTTCCAGAAGCCAGAAGAATGCAGTTTGCAGATGACATCCACACAGTGAGCTTTCGATTCGGACTTTCCACGTAATGGATTTGCTATCCAAGCAATATTCCATTTTGTGCCACTAGGACACTTTTACCACCTTTTATGAAGCCCACACAGTGAGCTTTCGATTCGGACTTTCCACGTAATGGATTTGCTATCCAAGCAATATTCCATTTCATGCCTCTGGGAGGCTTGTGTAACCGACATGCCTATGGTATGAAGTGTGGCAGTCTAAATACTTCTTCATGTATATTTAAATGTCAACCTGAATACAGTTAAAGTAAGCTGCAGTCGACTTGAGCTTGTTGATATCTCCATAGAGCTTGTCCTCGAATGAAGCAGGTGTGGGCCAAAATATCTTTCTCTGTTCTGCATATATTGGGCACTCTTGCAGCAAATGTTTAGCTGTCATTTTACCAGTTCCATAATTACATTCATCTGTATCTCCTATCTTTAGTTTGTTGAACAAGTGGTATTTCAGCCTGTTATGTCCTGTGCGGAGTCTGAAGATTGCTACTTGTTCTCTTCGGTCGAGTTTGTAATATGCATCATCCTTCTGGTGGCCTGGATGCTCTGATTCCCATTTGGTTCTATAAGTGCTTTTTATCAACCTCTTTGCCTCATTATAGGTTATGTCTATGTCAGGCTGTGGTAGTCGTCCACCCTCTTTTGCCAGTCTGTCAGCCTCTTCATTTCCAGGTATACTGCAATGTGATGGGATCCACTGTATTACAACTTTTTTGGATTTCTGGCATAGACCATGGAGTGCTGCTCTTAGGTCAGCTATTTCTGTGCTGTTATTGCTCTTCAGTATTGAGATAGCTGACTTTGCATCTGTGAAGATAGCTATTTGCTTCTCTTTATTTTCCTCCATCGAGAGCATTTCTGCTGCAGTTTTCAGAGCCTCTACCTCCGCTTTGAAGTTACTTGAAAACTTTCCAGTTGCCACTGAATGTGTTTTTTTCCACTTTTTAAATTTAGGAGAATTCCTCCTCCTCCATTCTCTACTGAATTTTTGGCTGATCCATCTGTATATGCATGGGTCCAATTGCTGCTTGGGTAATGTTCTTTTATGTAGTTTAGGGTTATTTCTCTTCTTTCGGTTTCATGCTGAGTGTTCTTTTTCTCAATACCAGGAATGTTTTCTATCATCTCAGGCAGTTGCTACTGTCTCCAAGCTGGGAACTTGTCTGCATTGTAAATGGGTTTGACTGTTGATATGTTAAGTATGGGATCTGCCCTAATCTTTTGTTTTGCAGTTTCTACAAAGTTGCTACGCTTCAGTCTTCCCTTTCCAAAACCACTAAACCTTTTATACATAGGGTGGTCTGTCAATCTTCTAAATTTTTCAGCTTGTTGCTGGGCTCTGCTATCTCTTCTATCCTGCATTGGTTGTAAACAAGTGATCTTTTCTAATTCATTAATAGGCGTTGTCTTCAGGCTTCCAGTTATGATTCGCATTCCTTGATTTTGGACTCTACTTATTTTGTTAAAGTTTGACTTAGCTGCTGTTGCCCAAGCTGCAATGCCATATTCCAGTACTGGCCTCACCCGTCCAGTATATAACTTCTTGAGAACTTTCTCATCTGCTCCCCATGTTGTACCAGCAAGCTTTTTCATGATTGCCATTCTTTGCCTTGCTCTTGTTCGATTTTTCTCAACCTGTGTCTTCCATGTCAGGCGACGATCAAAGGTGACTCCGAGATAGTTTGGATTTTCTTCATGGCGCAATATTTTTCCATTCAATACCAGCTTAGGTTGCTGAGTTTTAGTTGAGAGGGAGAACACTGTGCATGTTGTTTTCTCCTCACTTATCTTCACTAGCCATGATTTTGACCAGTCCTCTAGCGCTAATAGGGCTTGCTGTATTCTGCTGTTAGCTGTACTAATATATTCTTCAGATGTCCATATGGCTAGGTCATCTGCAAAGGATGATGTGTGTACTCTGGCTGGAAAATTTTCCGTGATGTCGTTTATATATGCTAGGAATAATGTTGGTGAAAGAACTCCTCCTTGGGGGACACCTTGCTCCAATAGCATCATTTTGCTGGTTTGTCCTTGTACTTTTGTCCTGGCAGTTCTGTTCTCAAGGTAGTGGCTGATCCATTTGTACATTTTCCCACAAACATGCATTTTTTGCAGTTTTACTTTCAGTCCTTCCTTCCATACTTTATCAAATGCTTTTTCTAAATCTATCCAGACCGCTAGTGTGTGCTTTTTCTCTTGGAAGGCATCCTCTATTTCCTGGGCTATATAGGTTATTTGATCTTCAGTGGATCTGTACTTTCTGAATCCTGCTTGGTGAGGTGTTAAGAGTTGGTTTTCTTCCAGATGCCATGTTAGCCTGCCATTGATAATGCGTTCCATTAATTTTCCTACACAGCTAAGAAGACTGATAGGTCGATAGCCATTTGGTTCTTCCAGGTCTTTTCCTTTCTTTGGGACTGATATTAGTATAGCTTCCTTCCATGCCTGTGGGACTATTCCCCTATTCCAGCTGTAATTTAGGACTGCTAGTAGTTTCTTTTTTGCCTTAGTGCCTAGTCCTATTAGCATTTCATTTGTGATTCCATCCTTTCCTGGTGATGTCTTCTTTTTTAGGGTATTCATTGCCTGTACCATTTCTTTCATTGTTAGATTTGCCATCATATATTCTGCTGCTGTCTCTGTATATCTATGATGTATCTGTTTATCTTTGATTGCTTTCTTCTGTTCGGCTGTAATATCAATGTGGTTTGCACTGGCATAGTGTTCCATTAGTGCATTTGCAGCCTTTTTTCCTGTAAGCAAGGCATTTCCTTGTTTAATTGTTATTTGTTTGTTTCTAGGTCCTTCATTGTTCATGGCTTTCACTAGTTTCCATAGTTTGTTTCCATCCCTGTCAAAATTCAGGTTTTCTGTTTTTTTCCTCCAACAATCTCTTGTTGTTTGATTTACTGTTCTTTTATATTTTGCTGAGATGGCTTTGAGAGAGATGTTCGCTTCAGTTGTTTGTTCTCTCTCTGCGGTCTTCCTAGCATCTTCAACTTTGTCCTCCAAAATTTGTAGTTCTTCAGTCCAGTATGGTTTGTAATTTTTCCTCGCTCCTCTTGGAATAGACTCAGTGGCCGCCTGTATTATTGCTCTGTTTAGACTTTCCACCATTTGCTTCATGTTGCCATATCGTGTATTTATGTTTTCACAATATTTGTCTGTTAGTATGGCAAATCTGTCCCAATCTGCTCGTTTGTAATTCCAACGGGGCAAAGGCTTTTGCTCCTGTGGAACATACTCCATATTTATTACAAGCTTGATTGGTCTGTGGTCACTACCTGCTAATTGGTCAAGCACATGGCGATCGATTTTGTGGAGGATGTCTCCTGTGCAGAAAGCTAAGTCTGGAGTAGAAGTGGTAATCCATCTTCTGGAGTAGAAGCTCGGTGTGTCATCCGCTTTGTTGAGTAGATGGAGATTTGAGTCTATTTCCCAGTCCTCCACTTCATCTCCTCTTTTGTCAGTATCTGGGTATCCCCATCTTTCTGAACGGCTATTAAAGTCTCTGACAACAATGCAATTTGTGTCAGTTATTTCCATGTTTGAGAGTGTAAGATCCTTATCTGCCGGGCTATACAGATTGTAAATTCTTATTTTCACGTCCTTTATCATTATATCAACACCTATAATTTCCGTTTGGTTGTCAGAGATCACAGATACTTCGCTGCAAGGTATTGTATTTCGTGTAAGTATTACAACTCCTCCCTTGTGTCCTTCACGGTCGAAACGTGTGGCCTGATATCCCTCGACTGAAAATGTGCGATTGGCGTTGAGGTGTGTCTCTTGAATGCATGCCACATCTATTCTATCTTTATGAAGACGCTGTGTTAGGGAGGCTTTCTTGTTATAAACTCCTTCTGCATTCAATTGTAGTATGTTGAGTGTCCGGGGTGTTTGGTCAATAGCTCTTAACCTACTCCTCTGTACCTTGACTCCACAGCACAGGGGAAGGTGACCACCAGTAGTCATGGGTGGACCCCCTCGAGGCAGGGGGCCCGGCACTATCACCGCCTGATGGGACTTCACGGGATTAGCACCATAACGATTAATTTTCATCTGTGACATCATGAAATGATAAAGTTACGTTGCACTTCTTTGTCAAGCCTGTGGCTCAGTACATCCGATTTTGACAAGCATTTGTTCGGGATGCTTTCCCTAGCCTTTGACTGTCCCCAGTCTACCTACAAGGCAGCAGGTTTGTACGTCTCTTCGTCTGGTCCCTCTCCCTTGACCTGTCCGACATGGGTGACCCTACCAGTAGCTGTGCTACCGTCGGCATAGCTCTTGGGGTCATTGGAACGCGCAAGCCCCTCTACCTCGTCAAGGTGGACGCACGGCAGAGGGGGGTCCTGTGTTTGCGTCTCCCTCCAGGGGAGACTTCTTGTCATTGACCTAGGATCCCGGGTCAGCCCAGTCTAAAAATGGATGCCGGGATCATTTCTGGGAGGTATAGGCGGTCGACATGATAGTGACCCATCACCCGTAGAGTTCAGACTTGCTGTTGCAGTTATAGAAATCATTTCTCCCAGGGAAGATTAACCCGGTCAAGAAATGCCTGCAGAAGTTGTATGTGTCGGCCTAACGGCACAAAAACGCAGTTCTGCTGTAAACAGGCACAATGCAATCACGTCCGGGAAAAAAAAAATCTGGATGAACGCAGAAGAAGAAGAAATCATTTCTTGTAACTGTTTCATTTTCAGTGATCAAAACCACGTCATCAACATAATGCAGGTTGTTTGGATTCATTCAGTTCACCAATGCAATTATTTTACGACGAAACCCCTGAGGGTCGTAACTGAAGCTATGGTATTGGTGCTGTGCACGATGCCACAAAATTCTGGAGTTGCCTGCAACATCCTGTAAATGATATAACTTAAGGATTCCAATAACATATGGGCATTAGAAATGATAATGACAGCACAATTTCTGCAAGTATGCTAGTATGAAATGACAAACATGTTTGGCTATACTCACATCTCTGCGAGGGAACGTAGTGAGAACTTTGTAATCCTCTGTATGATACCCCTGGGATGTTAGGAAGTTTAGCAAATCTCCTAGGGTATTTTCTGCCAAAAATCTTCTGGTGATTATCTCGCCCTTTGGCGCTCGAAAACGCAGGGAAGTGATGCGGGCACCGCTGTCTTCTGCTGGTTCATCTGGGACTGTTGTAGCAATGGATTTACTGATGGCCTAGAGGGAAATGTTTATAACCATGTAAATAAACATTTATCATAAATCATACAACTGGTAGTGTTGGCCATCATAGTTTTCAGTGAAGATATAATCTGACTTATTTACCATGTTCACGATTAGCTGACCTGCGACACAATAAAACGTTAGTTACTTATATATTTTTCAGGGCGTTGCAGTCAACCCCTGCAATTTTTGGCTGTTTGTGATTTCTTGACAAGTATGCGTTTAGTAGTTTGCCTTCGTTTTCTGAATGACAGGCACTCATTACATTATATGAAAAAAAACACAAGGCAATTACAAATTGCCCGCAGTTGTGTCTTGAACGCAGGATGTGAGATTGCAAATTGCATTTGAAACCTCTTCGTCCCTTTACCTTGATTAGCTGACCTTGACTTTACCTATTGGTACTTGTAAAATTAGTACAACATATTTGATTTCATTCATTATTTCATACTACTAATGTAGTCACGGTGGCATGGAGGAATATCAGCAGCAGAGTTGATCCAGAAAACCAAAGACTGAGATCTGTGGAGAGCCATGAACGCCTATGACAGCTGGCACGGCACTTGATGATGATGAATGTAGTCACTGTAGTGTCATCCACACGGTTTGTACGTTGTTGTGCTTTCTTATTCTTGTTTGCTGATGAAGGTTGTTGCCGCAACAAATAGTTTCAGTAATTGTATTTGGTAAAGCATTACACTTCATGTTTTAAAAAACTGTTTACATTTTCACAGCTTTACCACAGTTTTAACACATTTAATTTATTTTATCTGAGAGAACACTCAAGATGGAGTACCCGTTTAGCCTCCTGATCAGGGTTATGTGAAGCTATGGGTGCAGGTGCTGGATGAGGTTGAAGAGCAGCCGAGAGCAGCCGACAGATAGTTGTGGGTTATGGTCTCCAGCTTCACGACAGTAGGCAGAGGATCTCTTTTTTGAGGAGACAATGGCTACAGTCATTGACCAGTATGGTCACTGCTAAGAAGGAAAGCAAAGGCAAACTACCTTTTTTACAGATGCCAAGAACATTATGTTTTGCGATATCATCAAACGGAGCTGATCCACGATTCTGGTGATCGAGTGAGATAGCAAAACATGACCACCCACGCTTATCGGCATGGTACATGATGGATGGATGATAGGTGGATGGAGAGAACACTCATTAATGTTATCAGACAGAACATTCTTTATCTTATCTTATAGAGCTCCCGAAAGTCTTCATTTCTAGTCACACTTGAGATGAGAACATCTTAAAATGTGACAACCAGAAAGAGAGACAGAGGAACACAAAGAAGAAAAGATTCCTGACAGCCTTGTGTCAAGGTATGAAAGAGTGTCGAGTGCATGAACTGATACATGCTGTAGGAGATGTGAGGAAACATGATCACCCGTGCCAGTCGGCATGGCACTTGATGATAACAATGATAGAAAACTACATTATCTTACAGAACACAAGCATACAACAGTTGCCATAAATATCATGACAGGACACAAGCATACAACAGTTGCCATAAATATCATGACAGAACACAGGCATACAACAGTTGCCATAAATATCATGACAGGATCACCTCAAATTGTTAATGAAGCTAGCAAGAGCATACCAAGGAGAAAAAGCAACAGATGTAATGTGATTCAGGGGGGGACATCAGTCATTGTCATGCCAATCGATGACATTTTCTGTACTTTACTGCAGCCTAAAGGTTATAAAGTCCATCTCTGGCTTGTCAGACTTAGCTTGTTACAAGATCCAGGCTGTGTAGATTGTAAAAATAAAATACGACAAGACGACGAGACATCCATTACTGACCTCTTTAATCAATTTCTCTTCTTGTTTCTGGTTTTCCACCTTCCTTTGTTCCTCAATAAGTCTCTCCATCTCTTCCCTTCTTTTATCGTCTTCCAACTTTTGTGCCTCTGACTGTGAAATGGACAGGATTTTGATTACAACAAATTTTCACAGACAATCCCAAGTAGCTGCATACAGAAGGTGTTAGGGACACCAAAACACTGTGGTCCCTGGCCATAAGTAATAAAAAGTAACAAACTCTTGTATACACCTTAAAGACTCATTGTACTTACAGTGCTGGGCCCACATTTGTAGAGGTCAATACGGCACTCGGTGCATCAGTGGTCAGTGTCACACCAACTGCCTTGACTTCCCAAGATGGCATGTTGTTACATACTGAGTTTTACTTAGTCATTTTTATAGTATAAGGAGCATTCATTTGAAATCCGTTCGTGCCGCACTGCACGTAATTGCATACGTTGAACATGATCATGTAATTAGTACTGACCAATGAATAAAAGAGCATGTGCTTATCATCCCATGATGCATAGGTTCTGTTTCTGTTGAGAAAATGGCCGGGTTGATCCAAAATCTGCCCAAAGAAGCTCAAAGAGTGGTGATTCAGTTTCTTTCATTTGATGGATGTCACCAATGGACATTCATCGAAGAATGCAGGCAGCGTACTGTAACAAATGTGTGTCGAAGACAACAGTGACAGACTGGGCACAAATGTTGTGGAAAGGACGTCGGTTCACGACGGCCGGGTCAAGCGCATGTTGCAACAGAAAAAACCATCGCCAAAATTGACACAGAAGTACAGATGAACCGTTGTCGAAGCATACGTTCACTAGTGAAGGAATTTGATGTGCCAATTCAAAAGGTCGTTCGTAAGAAACTGCAATATCGGAAGGTGTGTTCACAGTGGGTACCACGGATATTGATCGACCACCAAAAAGAGGAACACATGGGATGGTGTTTGAACCACTTGCTGCGTTACAGAGTGGAGGGTGATGCATTTCTCTTCCGTATAGTGGCAGGCGATGAATCATGGTGTCACCACTTTGAGCCGAGCAGCAAAAGAGAGAGCATGCAATGGAAGCATGCTGGATCACCAAAAGCCAAAAAATTCAAGTTACAGGTTTCCGCTGGTAAGGTTACGCTGAGCGCATTTTTTGACCATGAAGGGCTATTGTTGGCCGACTTTAAAGAACCTGGTGTCAACATCAACTCTACTCACTACTTGCAAACACTAGACAAGCTGCAAAAAGCCATCAAGAATAAATGATCCGGCATGCTTTCTCGCAGTGTGATAATGCTCGTCCGCATGTCGCAAAGATTGTGCAGGGAGCATTACCTTGGAAGGAGTGGGAAATTCTGCATCATCCAGACTATAGTCCTGATTTGTCACCATGTGATTTTCATTTGTTCGGACCTCTAAAAATAGCTCTCAAGGGGCAACAATTTCACACAGATGCAGAAGTAATGAACACGGTAAACACTTGGTTCAGTGAGCAACCACAATCCTTTTTTTTGCGGACGGCATTCGCCGCCTACCTGAGCAATGGGATGCTTGCCTGAATGCCTACAGCGACGACTTCTGACCAAGCCATGGTGCCTAATTCATTCAAAATTAATGCTTTGTTTAATTCTACCACACCTGTTAATGTTTCTGTCACGCTTTTGTAATAAAGCCATTGGAACGGGTTTCAAATGAACGCCCCTTATATTTCCCCCCACTGTGATTTCTGCCCACCGGGCCTCAGTCTGTGTAAGATTAAGTTATTTTCATGACCCTTACACCTGGCCTCAGTCTGTGTAAGATTAAGTTATTTGCATGACTCTTACACCTGGCCTCTGTGTAAGATTAAGTTATTTGCATGACCCTTACACCTGGCCTCTGTGTAAGATTAAGTTATTTGCATGACCCTTACACCTGGCCTCAGTCTGTGTAAGATTAAGTTATTTGCATAACCCTTACACCTGGCCTCAGTCTGTGTAAGATTAAGTTATTTGCATGACCCTTACACCTGGCCTCAGTCTGTGTAAGATTAAGTTATTTGCATGATCCTTACACCTTGGCTCAGTTACTTGCATGTCCCTTACAGGACGTCACAATCAACCCCTGCATTTTATGGCTGTGATTTATTAGGCAACTTTACATTTGACATTGTGTCACTGCTTTATGAACGACTGACGCTCATACCATCAAAACCAATGCAAGATGGTCTGCTTCCAAATCCCCAACGAATGATTACAAACCCTGGACTCGGTGTGCCAGAGAATTGTGAAGCGTCTTCACCACCCGAAGCTACAGACGCCTGTAAGGCACAGGCACGTTCTTTCTGCTTGTTTCTGTCTCCACAGGATCTTAACATACCTTCTTTCTGTTGTGTTTTTATTTTTGCGCTTGCTCACTTTGAACTGAAGCATAGTCCACTAATACAACTTCTAGTAGTGGTGGACTGAATTTTGTGTGTGGATTAGCTTTCCCTATTAACAGTGTCCCTCGCCATCAGGCGAACCCACTCCGACTTCAGAGGTACTTGTAATTTACGTCCCCAACTCAAGGACGATAGGTCAACATTTTAGTCCAGCTGCCCGGTGTAGGGGTTGAACCCCTTACCTCAGCATCAGCACACCGGATGTTTAAGAACACGCGTTCTTATCCATTCGGCCACGCTGACCTACTATCTTTCTGTTTCATTTCATATTGTCAAACAGGATGTACCAGTCACATTAGTCCCAGCTGCAGTCTGTTTGTATGGAACCAACAGTTGAGTTGAGTCAAACACTGACACGGACATTCCCACACATGTATCATTCTCATCTTCAACAGCCAGCTAAGAGTCCAAATACTAATATTATCAGTAGCAGTCTGATTATGTGTCAGTCTGGCCTGTCCTCACTGTCCTGAGTGTCGGTCAGATCCTCTGGTCACTCCCTGCAGCACCATTCTCTCCAGGTCGTGATGATCTACACATACGTCTGCTCTATACACACGATTCGAAAGGGCATCGACCACAGCTGCCTTATCATGCATCAATACCCCACTAAGTGGTGGGAGGACAAATTAGAACCGATAATTCTATACAACAAAGACACACAATAACAAACACAAAAAAGACCTTTTTCCTGTCGGCAGCAAGAGATTCCTCATAGGCCATATCCTGCTCTTGCTTGATTCTTTCCCTGGCCTCTCGTTCTTTCTGTGTAAAGGTTAGAATTTATCAACATCTTTAAGCAGCCTTTATAACATTCAATGCTTCCATTATTTATAAAGTGTTTTTCTAGCCGTCATCTGCTAGACTCATTTACTAATGTAGCTGTAAATTTACGAGACAAACTATTGTATTTCTATGCTCACATACGCTGGTCTCTATATAACCCCGGGAAGGTTAACCCGGTCAACAAATGCCCGCAGAAGTCGGATGTGTCGGCCTTACAGCGCAAGAACGCAGCTCTGCTGTAAACACGCACAACGCAATCACATCCGGAAAAAAAACTCCGGATGAACGCAGCAGCAGAAGAAGAAGAAGTCTCCATATAAAACATGTTAATCCAATCACATCTGTGGCCACAAGGTTGAGAGATGCTAAACGTTTACATAAACTAGAACTGAGAGCAAAGTCTAGAATCTATTTCACTGTTAGGTGAATGCTATTGTGCCTTGGATTCAAACCACCGACAACAACAATGGAAGATTGACTATGTGCACCAGAACAACATTGTGCCTTGGATTCAAACCAATGATAACAATGGAAGTCAAATTATAGGTGGTTTGGCAGCAGACTACCTTGTGTTGGTTTTTTCATAAAATGGTATGGGTGCCGGCCATTCAGAAAGCAATGGCAAACTACTGAACGTAAACTTGCCAAGAGATCACAAACAGCCCAAAAATGCTGGGGATGACTGCGACGTGCAGTAAAGGATATGCAACAAACTTTTTAACCGACAGCAAGACAGGTGGAAGTACACAGGTGTTTGGGCTTCTCTGGGGTAGAAAATAGGGCAAGGAAGGGGAGCTAACAACCTGACTATATAACAACTTGATCTAGTATATATGAAGGTCAATCAGTTTATACATGCACAGTATTATCTGCCAGGAGATACCCTTTATGCCAGACATAAATGTCCTGTCAGAATTTGCTGTCACCAAGAACCATCATTTCTACAGCAATCTGAATAAAAAATGGGGCAAGAAAAAGAGTTATTGAAAAGAAGGCAAGCCCAAATTGAATGGAATGCGCAAGTCTGGTCTCTGAAGGTGCAGCCTGTGAAGAACTGGAGGTTCAATGCATGGAATTGAGGGTAAGCAGACGCATGCAGGACATGACGATTTCTTGGGTGAGCCCAGTAATAGAGCGTCATGTCTCAGCTCTACATCCATGGAAACCTAAATGGATGGCGGGGAATGCTCACGGTCCACCTCTACCTTCCCTTGAGGGCTGACCTACATGCATGCATCCCTTCCAGACAGGCCTGTTAGAGGCCACTACCTACAGATGAAACTGCAAACACAAATTCGTCACACTAACCCATGGGATGTCCTAGATAGTTGCTTGGCCAGGCTAAACTGGTTAACAAATGCCGGAAAGAAATAGGATGTGTCGGCCAAAAGGAGCAAACATCACAGCTCTACTGTAAACAAGTTCAAGACAATTACATCCAAAACAAAAGATTTTGGATGAATGAAGAAGAAAAAAAGAAGGCCCACCCTGAGGAGACAAATCAATAAAGTAGCTAGAGTATTCCCCTTTACAAGAAATATAGGGAGACACAGAGAAAAAAAGGAATATATGAGTAAAAGAAACGCAAAGAAGACACGAATGAAATAACAAAGATGACATATGAAAACATGGAAGGAAAAAAGGAAAGAAAGCAAATGAAAGGAGAGTGTGACATGAAAAAGTTAAGGGTCTATGCTTCCTGCAGAACTAAGGAGCCCCGGGAAGGTTAACCCGGTCAACAAATGCCCGCAGAAGTCGGATGTGTCAGCCTAACGGCGCAAGAACGCAGCTCTGCTGTAAACAGGCACAGCGCAATCATATCCAAAAAAAAAACTCAGGATGAACGAAGAAGAAGAAGAACTAAAGAAGGATTCTATGGAACACTAAATGAACTAATAAATACAGTGAGTCATACAAGAGGCAACATTGCAGATATAGACAAATTTCAAGCAAACAAAAGAAGAAGAAGGAACGAAGGAAGGAGGGGCAGGATATTTTCAGCACAATCTTGACTGTTCTGCGTATCAGTTCTATGAATATAGCAATGGATACTATTTTGTACGTGCATCACGACACATACCCCTTCGTTAAGCTCGAGCTCCTTCTGTCCCTGAAACACCTCGACGGCATGTATCAGCCGCGTCATCATCTCGTCCAGTGTAGTGTGACCTGTGATCACAAATGATACATTGGTGTCAGTGTCAACAACAGACACAGGAAACATGCACGCGAACAAACCAAGATACAGATATCTACAGTAAACAGAAACACACACAATCAAGATACAGGTAACACAACAGGAAATAGAAAAACACACACACACACTCACAAACCAAGATACAGGCAACATAACAGATAAACAGAATTACACACATACAAATAAAGATACAAGTAACACAACAGTAAACAGAAACACACACACATAAAGGTATAGGTAACCCAACAGTTAAAAAAAAAACCCACACACACACACGCACGAACACACCCGCAATACAGGTAACACAACAGTCAACACTGCCACATGGCCGTACAATGAAAAGACTCAACATGTAACACAACAGTCAACACTGCCACATGGCTGTACAATGAAAAGACTCAGCATGTAACAGCCCAAAGTCTGCCCTGGGCATTAGTCTAGTAGAGTCTGTGGACATTAAAAACTCTCGAACCTTTGAAGAAATCACTGCCAACCTGGCCCGAATCCCAGCCAGTCTGTTTGTGCTGTGCTGAATCATCAAGTGGCTACAATCTAACTTGCCTCTCCACAGATGTAAAGTTTCAGTACCAGTCTTCCACACCCCATTAGTTTGTGAGCTTAAAGAGGGGCTCTCAACAGATGTAAAGTTTCAGTACCAGTCTTCCACACCCCATTAGTTTGTGAGCTTAAAGAGGGGCTCTCAACAGATGTGAAGTTTCAGTACCAGTCTTCCACACCCCATTAGTTTGTGAGCTTAAAGAGGGGCTCTCCATAGATGTGAAGTTTCAGTACCAGTCTTCCACACCCCATTAGTTTGTGAGCTTAAAGAGGGGAAGGTGAGCTCTGCAGCAGTGTCCCCCTGGCACTTCAGTACCAGGTCTGGGGGACAGTCTCTACATCAACCTCACCCGGACTGATGCCAGCACTCGGATTCAGCAGGAGATCAACATGCTCATTCTTTAACACTTGGTGTGCTGATGTGGAGGTAGCGGGTTCAAATCAGAAGTCAGAGTGGGTTCACCTGATGGCACAGGACACCGGTAATAGGGAAAGCTAACCCACACGCAAAAATCAGTAGTATCATGTGTATGCACTACGCATCAGTTCAAAGCGAGCAGACGCCCCACACACACACAAAAAAAAGATTCAGCAACAACCAGACCAAGGAATGATCAGGTCTGCATAGCCAGTTCCATTCCTCTTTGTATCGTTTCTTCTCAGAGAACTTTAGTATCTATTTTACTAGGTTGAGCCAACATCAAAGCTGTACATCACTAGAAACAAAATTCCACCCTCAACTGAGGTTTGAACTGGGATCTTGCTATAACTAAGGCAATGCACAAACCAGTATGTCACTGCAGCTCAAACAGGAGACTTCACAATGTTGAAACATGGGTGCTCTTATGCAATCAAGATGAAGAACTGCTTTAGAAGTCCAGAAAATATGCACACTGTTGCTGTCGATACACAAATACTGGTGAGTTGTCTACTCCTGGCAGTCCAATACTAGTGAGTTATCTGCTCTTGGCAGCCTAATGTTGATGAGTTGTCTATTCTTAGCAGCCCAATGCTGGTGAGCTGGTGGGTAAATTCCATGTGCCAATTTTAGAAATTATCAACCAAGATAAGACAGAATATATGGTAATTTCAAGAGAAGGAATGGCAAAAAAACTCTGGCCACATACAAATAGATAATATGACCATTAAAAGAACGGAAACATACAAATACCTGGGTACAATCTTCAACTGCTCCAACATCATAAGGGAAGAAATACAAGCTAGAATCAACTCTGGAAATAAGATATACTATGCACTACAACACCTGCTAAAATAAAATGTGCTATCTCGTAACACCAAGGTCACAATTTACAAATCACTTATCAGACCAGTTGTGCTGTATGGCTCTGAAACCTGGAGTACAACTAAAGGAGACGAAGCCTTGTTACAAACCTTTGAGAACAAAGTCTTAAGACGCATCTTTGGGCCCATTAGGGATACACAAAGTGGAGAGTGGAAAAGAAGAAGCAACAAAGACATTTATGATCTGTTTAAGTCCCCGCTAATCACTGGTATCATGAAGGCTAATAGACTACAATGGCTGGGGCATATAGAAAGAATGGAAGATAATAGGGAAACAAAACTCGCTTACACTCAGGAAATAAATGACCGTAGACCCCGAGGTAGACCAAGAAGACGGTGGAGAGATAATATTTATACAGACCTACAAGCACTTGGAATCAACGAGAAGGTCCACCAGAGAGACGAATGGAGACGGCTTGTATCTGCAGCAAAGAACCTCAATGGCTCGGAATGCTGAAGAAGAAGAATTTTAGAAATATCTCTAGGTAAAAGAAAGAAAATCTGCGATTCAGACTCCTTGTGGTTGTCTCCACATGTGACACACCTCTTTCAGTAGGGCCTCCTTTCCTCTGGGTTGGCTTGATTATTCTTAGTTTAGTTTACTTTAGTCGACGGATCAACGTCACGGCACACGGGTGTAACCCACAAGTGCTCCGTTCTACTCCTAACTCAACCTGAGACCGGAGAATCTCAGCTCAGTGCACAAACTCCGTAACACCGGCGAGGATCCTGAAATACTTTGGGTAGATTTTTAACTCAAAATTTTGCCCCTGCAGCGCTGTTAGGCTACTCTTTTTTGATTTCCAACTTCCAAGGGATTTGTTACATGTGTCTGTCTGGCTTTTGATCCTCTGGTCACTCCCTGCAGCACCATTCTTTCCAGGCCGTGATTTCTATCTATTCCACACTATACCCACGATTCCAAAGGACAATGACCATGCCTGCCTCATCATGCACCAACTGCCCTACCGAGATATGCAGACCCAGCCAATCTGTCCGCCTGCTTGTTTCCCGCTACACCAGCATGTCTGGGGGAAATAATCCAACGGATGCTCTCTATTTTGGATTGATGAATTGCAGCCTGCCACTCTGTCCGAAGCATGCCTGTCTTCACCTTTCTCATCATACTCTGTGAGTCCTTTACAATGTCCTATTGTGAGTCCTTTACAATGTCCTATTGTGACATGTCAGGTTACAGTGCATGACTAATCTCTGAGGGTCCCAGTAACACTTGTATGCAGAGCCACACCGATAAGAAAAAGTCATCCTGCCCCTGCTGAGGACCGAACTCAGGCCTCTGTCTTGAAAGGCAAATACACTAACCACCAGATAATGTTTGGTACAAACTATCAATTCTGAAGTTCGCAATTATTATACAAATTCACAATACAAATGTTCCCCATGAAACACCCTTATATAAAACTTAAGATTTAAAAAAAGGAGCAAGTAAGACAAAAACAAAGAAACAAGCCACAACAAAGAAAGAAACAACAGAGAAACAAGTCACAACACAGACAGAAACAACAGAGAAACAAGTCACAACAATTGTCAGCACTGTACAGACCTTGAATTGCATCAACAACCTCATTGGACGATTTGGATCGAGATATAATTAACAGAGAAGGCAAGTGGTCAGTAGCGTTGCATTGCATCTGCGTCGTCGCTAAACTGCCGAAGTGTCGTGTTGCTGCTTGCATAAACCTGAACACAAACACAGGAAACATACATCAATGTTCTATCTGTAAAGTGACATCACTTGGTGAACTGCGCTGCTCTGTTTCGTCAAGTCTGTGATTGAGTCCGTCTAACTGACAAGTATTTTATCAAGTTTGCTTTCCCTAGTTAATTTCCCCCAGTCTACCTACAAGGCAGAAAGTTTTATGTATCTCTTCTTCTGGTTCCTATCCCTTGACCTGTCCGACATGGGAGGTACTACTAGTAGCTGCATTATGGTCAGTATTGCTCCTGGAGTCATTAGAACATGCAAATCCCTCTACCATGACTGAATGGTTCGATGTGCAATGAGGATGATCTTTCGACTAACTAACTAACTAAATCCTTCTACCCCTACAAGGTGGAGATACATCAGTGGGGCAGTTTGTGACGTCAGTAAATATGCCAACAGAATATTTATCAATGGGTAGACATGACAGAAAGTTAGCTTTATAAGAGCATTGCTTTGCTGAAACCTACAGCAATTAGAATCTTTATGGATTGGAACAGACAGAACAACAAATGTACTAACAGCATGCACATTTCCTGTGTCAGTGAAACAGTGTGAATTGTGGACATTTATTAAATTAGCTGAAAATTATACATGCACCTTGAAATAAAAGTGTCACAGAAGAGTACTGGAGTTCATTGGGTAGGAACAGATCTACCCAAAAAGGAATAAATACTGAAGAAGAATGGTCGTTAAGACAACGTAATTCACTGGAATGAGTTTAGTCCTCAACATGAACGCCACATTGGTGATTGGCTCGTAGTTTTATTCGCACCATTCTGTGCAGGCACCAGTTTACAAGGATGGAACTAATGTGCTTGTCTACAAGGATGGAACTAATGTGCTTGTCTACAAGGATGGAACTAATGTGCTTGTCTACAAGGATGGAACTAATGTGCTTGTCTGCAAGGATGGAACTAATGTGCTTGTCTACAAGGATGGAACTAATGTGCTTGTCTACAAGGATGGAACTAATGTGCTTGTCTGCAAGGATGGAACTAATGTGCTTGTCTACAAGGATGGAACTAATGTGCTTGTCTACAAGGATGGAACTAATGTGCTTGTCTGCAAGGATGGAACTATTGTGCTTGCCTACAAGAATGGAACTATGTGACTGTCTACAAGGATGGAACTATGTGCTTGTCTGCAAGGATGGAACTAATGTATGTATGTGAAGTGTTAGGACCACATTCTGAGCAATGATATATCACATCAAAATGTCACAAAAATCTTAAAAACTTATTAGAAAAACCTATGTCACATAAACATTTTGGACACATCCACATAACACACAAAGCATGTCAAGGATGTAGACAGCTACACAACAAACAGACCCAGACCTTGCAGTGTTGCCAGGCGCCGTCAGATCCCATGCCCAGGTCACAAAATGGACACTCAAATAATTTACGATTCCTTCGGCACACAAAAGTTGAGAGCAAAATACATTGGAAAATATGCTGTTGTCGTGATGGAGATAAACAGCAAGAAGCTTCCGCTGTTACATTAAAAACAAAAAAAAAGTAAATGGGAATTCAAAAAAAAAATCTCAGTTACTTTACTTTTTAATTATAGCAAGAAAGTAAATTGGAAGATATCTTCACAACCATATATTGACAATTTTGTAAATCAATGAATATTCATGACACACATTCTTATTGACCTCAAGAAATGAATTCACAATTCAAGTGAATTTTCATAAGACTACTATAAAAGCCTTGCCTAAAAAGACCCTTATAATTTTAAAATACTTGTAATTTCTCCGAGAGACACAACAGCCCAGTTGCCTGTCAGCCTTGTGACCCTGGGTTCAAATACTAATGAGGTAGTTATTTCTTGACAGGCTGTGTTGCTTATGAGCCAAACCAACCTCATAAAAGTGATTTCTTTACAGGCTGTATGGCTCAAACCAACCTCATAAAAGTGATTTCTTTACAGGCTGTATGGCTCAAACCAACCTCATAAAAGTGATTTCTTTACAGGCTGTATGGCTCAAACCAACCTCATAAAAGTGATTTCTTTATAGGCTGTATGGCTCCAACCAACCCCATAAAAGTGATTTCTTTACAGGTTGCATGGCTCATGGGCCAACCCAGTCAGATGTCAAAACTAATTTATTTGCCTTGCTGTAGATAATGCATGGAGCCACTGTAATATAGTGGTTATATGTTTGCTTACCAAAACAATGATCTGGGTTCAATACCTTGTTCTGACAGTGTTCTTTTCCCATCCAATAAAGTTCTGGGGTTGATTCAATCTCATAAAATGAGTAGGAGGATTGAGATGGTATGGACTTGAAGACGGCTGGTGCAGTCTCCGAGGAGGTTATGTCTGAGAAAAATTGGGTTTACCATTTTATGCCAGGACATGCGAGTATGAGAGAACACGTGGGTATGAGAGAACACGTGGGTATGAGAGAACACGTGGGTATGAGAGGAGTGAACAAGCTGACAGGTTTGTGAGTCAGGACACATGGGTATGAGAAGACACAAACAAGCTGACAGGTTTGTGAGTCAGGACACGTGGGTATGAGGACACAAACAAGCTGACAGGTTTGTGAGTCAGGACACGTGGGTATGAGAGGACACGAACAAGCTGACAGGTTTGTGAGTCAGGACGCATGGGTATGAGAGGACACGAGGGTATGAGAGGACACGAGGGTATGAGAGAACATGAACAAGCTGATAGGTTTGCGGGCCAGGTTACTGTGGGAAGCGGACAAGCAATGGACCAGGCTGGTATAGTGAATGCCATCAAAGGCAGGTTGACAGCAAATCTGTAACCTGGACCAGACTGCAAGAACATCAAGTGAATAAGGGTGAAAACACATGGGAGCACTATGCTGGGGAGAAAGAAGAATAGTTAACAACACGGAACTGGAGTCATCGAGCGCTGTAAGCTAAGGAAGATACTGAGGAGGGGACCTGAGTGCGCATGGACTGAATGGTGTAGGGAGGGTAATCTGACGGCCAACACTTATAATGAGTTAGTTGCATATCCTTTACAGGACGTCACAGTGAACCCCAGCATTTTTCGACTGTTTGTGATTTATTGGCAAGTTTATGTTCAGTAATTTGACACTGCTTTCTGAATGACCTGCACTCATACCATTTTCATGAAAACCAACACAAAATTGGGGGGGGGGGGGGGGGGGGGGGGGGGGGGGGGGGGGAGAAGAACACCATGTTCGGAAAAAGTAAAGGACATTTTCCCATGCCTTCAGGAGTATTAAGTATAAGATGCCAGTTCCATAATTTTAAAACTCATTGGCATTCAAAAAGTGATGTGGTCAATACCACACAAGCTGCCATACCTTTACTTCCCACGAAATGTCCTGGTGCCCGTTTGAGACCACACCCTATTTCATACCCATTATATTCTGGTGAGGTAAAGGCTCTGTCAGTGTGGTGGATTATAGTGTCCTGACTTATCAACAGGGTCCTCTGAGATCAATCCCCCATCAGGGTCCCCTGAGATCAATCCCCCACCAGGGTCCCCCTGAGATCAATCCCCCATCAGGGTCCCCTGAGATCAATCCCCCTGAGATCAACCCCCAAGTATTTGTTTCTGACCACTTGCAGGTTTGTGGAAAGACTGAACAGGACCTGAAGATACATCATATGTCCAAAGAGTGAAAGAATGAGAATGAACGAAGAGTATCTGTACTCACATGGGCAGGTCTGACGGTCAGGGACTCTCGTATAGCATCGTCCAAACTGCCAATAAAAAACTGTGGATGGCATTCTCCATATCTGTGTATGAAAATCAACAAGATTTGTAATAGACTCATCTGTGATGTACAATTTACCATTTCTCAACATACAACATTCTGGCAGCAATCTACACAACACTTGCACTCATCATACAACATTCTGGCAGTCATCGACACAATACTTGTACTAAACATACATCACTTTGATAGGAATCTATACAACACTTGTAATCATCATACAACATTCTGGCACTAATCTACAAAACACGTGTACTCAACATACATCATTTTGGCAATAATTATCACGAAAGTAACCTATACATTACCTTTTTGAGAACTCTTTAGTGAAGTGCTCAAGGGCTTCCCTATCATCATCAATACCTTCAGGCACTTGAAATAAGAGAAAACCAAACAAACAAATTAAGTCAACAATAAATCAACAACAGTTCACTGGTAACTAGCCTCTAAAAAAAGTAAGTAACAAGTTAGTAAAGAACCATTTTATATGCCTTAAGATGTATTGGATACACCCTCTCTTCCTTCCTCCTCTTTTCCCACATCCTCATTTTAGTGGTTCGCTCCAGATCATTTATTTTCTATAACTGATCCCTACTTTACTGTTCGCTCACCTGGATGCCTCTTCTCCCCACCCTCCCCCACCCAGAATTCTCCTCTCATGGTGCTATGGTAATCAGTGGACTCGTGGCGTTATCGACCTTTAGCCTCTTGACCCCTACTTTCCCATCATAGCCACATTTCCTGTCTAGCCGCATTGTTATAACCACAAACGCGCTATTCAATCCCACGTGTCCAGTCCACAACACAGAAACAAACGAGTAACTTTTGTATATACATTTCCATATAGTTGTATCGGTGCGTGTTTATTGTGTCTCTGCTGATGAAGGCTTTGGCCGCAACGTCCAGTTTTTTTACTTGTGACCTTGTTCTAGTAAAGCTAACAATTTACTTCTCATTTTATTTTGGTGGTGATTCATTCATTGGGTATATAGGCAGAGTTTGAAAGCAATGGAGATGTGGTTTCGGAGACGAACATTTTGAATACCTTGGGCAGCCAGACAGACATAGAACATTATATACAACATTAAATAATTCTGCCTCTGCTCAGAACTGAACACAAACGACTGTCTTGGTAGGTTAGCGCACTAACTACTGTGTCCCATGGGTTGGTGACCAGTACCAGACGTGATTCCCTCCATCACCAGCTGTATTCAAGGAGAGTCAGCAGAAGATGTGTCACTATGCACCAAGAGTTGATTGAGCCAAGAATAAACATCACAACACTCGGGACATTCCCATCATGCCCTGTCCTCTTCAACAACCAGTGATGAGTCCCAATAGTGATGGTACCAGCTGCAAAAGATGATGTCCGTCTGGCCTTTCCTCAGAGAATGGTGTCAGCCAGATTTTTTGGTTACTCCAGGCTGCATCATTCTTTCCAGGCTTTGATGATGCATCTGTTCTTCCATACCATATACAGAATCCCAACAGACTCAGACCACATCTGCTCCATCGTGATCGTGCACAAACCAGTGGTGCAGCCCCAGCCATACTGTCCACATGTTCGTTTCCCACACACCAGCATACCCTGGGTACAAGATTCACTATTCTGTAGGTGTCGATTATCGAACACACTATACCTCTTTGTGTGTACACGAAACAAATATGTGATAATTACTTAAGTGTTCCAGGCGGCGAGATGTATTGGGT
>OY992893.1:10864858-10957358 GCA_963921405.1 Cepaea hortensis | reverse complement strand
CCAGGACCACAATAACCCCGCCTCCAGGACCACAATAACCCCGCCTCCAGGACCACAATAACCCCGCCTCCAGGACCACAATAACCCCGCCTCCAGGACCACAATAACCCCGCCTCCAGGACCACAATAACCCCGCCTCCAGGACCACAATAACCCCAGCTCCAGGACCACAATAACCCCAGCTCCAGGACCACAATAACCCCGCCTCCAGGACCACAATAACCCCGCCTCCAGGACCACAATAACCCCAGCTCCAGGACCACAATAACCCCAGCTCCAGGACCACAATAACCCCACCTCCAGGACCACAATAACCCCACCTCCAGGACCACAATAACCCCACCTCCAGGACCACAATAACCCCAGCTCCAGGACCACAATAACCCCGCCTCCAGGACCACAATAACCCCAGCTCCAGGACCACAATAACCCCGCCTCCAGGACCACAATAACCCCGCCTCCAGGACCACAATAACCCCGCCTCCAGGACCACAATAACCCCGCCTCCAGGACCACAATAACCCCACCTCCAGGACCACAATAACCCCGCCTCCAGGACCACAATAACCCCGCCTCCAGGACCACAATAACCCCGCCTCCAGGACCACAATAACCCCGCCTCCAGGACCACAATAACCCCACCTCCAGGACCACAATAACCCTGCCTCCAGGACCACAATAACCCCGCCTCCAGGACCACAATAACCCCGCCTCCAGGACCACAATAACCCCGCCTCCAGGACCACAATAACCCCACCTCCAGGACCACAATAACCCCGCCTCCAGGACCACAATAACCCCAGCTCCAGGACCACAATAACCCCACCTCCAGGACCACAATAACCCCAGCTCCAGGACCACAATAACCCCACCTCCAGGACCACAATAACCCCACCTCCAGGACCACAATAACCCCAGCTCCAGGACCACAATAACCCCAGCTCCAGGACCACAATAACCCCACCTCCAGGACCACAATAACCCCGCCTCCAGGACCACAATAACCCCACCTCCAGGACCACAATAACCCCACCTCCAGGACCACAATAACCCCACCTCCAGGACCACAATAACCCCACCTCCAGGACCACAATAACCCCACCTCCAGGACCACAATAACCCCACCTCCAGGACCACAATAACCCCGCCTCCAGGACCACAATAACCCCACCTCCAGGACCACAATAACCCCGCCTCCAGGACCACAATAACCCCAGCTCCAGGACCACAATAACCCCACCTCCAGGACCACAATAACCCCAGCTCCAGGACCACATTAACCCCAGCTCCAGGACCACAATAACCCCGCCTCCAGGACCACAATAACCCGAGCTCCAGGACCACAATAACCCCGCCTCCAGGACCACAATAACCCCAGCTCCAGGACCACAATAACCCCAGCTCCAGGACCACAATAACCCCAGCTCCAGGACCACAATAACCCCACCTCCAGGACCACAATAACCCCGCCTCCAGGACCACAATAACCCCACCTCCAGGACCACAATAACCCCGCCTCCAGGACCACAATAACCCCGCCTCCAGGACCACAATAACCCGAGCTCCAGGACCACAATAACCCCACCTCCAGGACCACAATAACCCCACCTCCAGGACCACAATAACCCCACCTCCAGGACCACAATAACCCCACCTCCAGGACCACAATAACCCCACCTCCAGGACCACAATAACCCCACCTCCAGGACCACAATAACCCCAGCTCCAGGACCACAATAACCCCAGCTCCAGGACCACAATAACCCCGCCTCCAGGACCACAATAACCCCGCCTCCAGGACCACAATAACCCCGCCTCCAGGACCACAATAACCCCGCCTCCAGGACCACAATAACCCCAGCTCCAGGACCACAATAACCCCACCTCCAGGACCACAATAACCCCAGCTCCAGGACCACATTAACCCCAGCTCCAGGACCACAATAACCCCGCCTCCAGGACCACAATAACCCCACCTCCAGGACCACAATAACCCCACCTCCAGGACCACAATAACCCCACCTCCAGGACCACAATAACCCCACCTCCAGGACCACAATAACCCCACCTCCAGGACCACAATAACCCCAGCTCCAGGACCACAATAACCCCAGCTCCAGGACCACATTAACCCCAGCTCCAGGACCACAATAACCCCGCCTCCAGGACCACAATAACCCCACCTCCAGGACCACAATAACCCCACCTCCAGGACCACAATAACCCCAGCTCCAGGACCACAATAACCCCGCCTCCAGGACCACAATAACCCCACCTCCAGGACCACAATAACCCCACCTCCAGGACCACAATAACCCCACCTCCAGGACCACAATAACCCCACCTCCAGGACCACAATAACCCCACCTCCAGGACCACAATAACCCCACCTCCAGGACCACAATAACCCCAGCTCCAGGACCACAATAACCCCAGCTCCAGGACCACAATAACCCCGCCTCCAGGACCACAATAACCCCGCCTCCAGGACCACAATAACCCCGCCTCCAGGACCACAATAACCCCGCCTCCAGGACCACAATAACCCCAGCTCCAGGACCACAATAACCCCACCTCCAGGACCACAATAACCCCAGCTCCAGGACCACATTAACCCCAGCTCCAGGACCACAATAACCCCGCCTCCAGGACCACAATAACCCCACCTCCAGGACCACAATAACCCCACCTCCAGGACCACAATAACCCCAGCTCCAGGACCACAATAACCCCGCCTCAGGACCACAATAACCCCAGCTCCAGGACCACAATAACCCCGCCTCCAGGACCACAATAACCCCAGCTCCAGGACCACAATAACCCCGCCTCCAGGACCACAATAACCCCGCCTCCAGGACCACAATAACCCCGCCTCCAGGACCACAATAACCCCACCTCCAGGACCACAATAACCCCACCTCCAGGACCACAATAACCCCACCTCCAGGACCACAATAACCCCACCTCCAGGACCACAATAACCCCACCTCCAGGACCACAATAACCCCACCTCCAGGACCACAATAACCCCACCTCCAGGACCACAATAACCCCAGCTCCAGGACCACAATAACCCCGCCTCCAGGACCACAATAACCCCACCTCCAGGACCACAATAACCCCACCTCCAGGACCACAATAACCCCACCTCCAGGACCACAATAACCCCACCTCCAGGACCACAATAACCCCACCTCCAGGACCACAATAACCCCACCTCCAGGACCACAATAACCCCAGCTCCAGGACCACAATAACCCCAGCTCCAGGACCACAATAACCCCGCCTCCAGGACCACAATAACCCCGCCTCCAGGACCACAATAACCCCGCCTCCAGGACCACAATAACCCCGCCTCCAGGACCACAATAACCCCAGCTCCAGGACCACAATAACCCCACCTCCAGGACCACAATAACCCCAGCTCCAGGACCACATTAACCCCAGCTCCAGGACCACAATAACCCCGCCTCCAGGACCACAATAACCCCACCTCCAGGACCACAATAACCCCACCTCCAGGACCACAATAACCCCAGCTCCAGGACCACAATAACCCCGCCTCAGGACCACAATAACCCCAGCTCCAGGACCACAATAACCCCGCCTCCAGGACCACAATAACCCCAGCTCCAGGACCACAATAACCCCGCCTCCAGGACCACAATAACCCCGCCTCCAGGACCACAATAACCCCGCCTCCAGGACCACAATAACCCCACCTCCAGGACCACAATAACCCCACCTCCAGGACCACAATAACCCCACCTCCAGGACCACAATAACCCCAGCTCCAGGACCACAATAACCCCACCTCCAGGACCACAATAACCCCGCCTCCAGGACCACAATAACCCCACCTCCAGGACCACAATAACCCCACCTCCAGGACCACAATAACCCCACCTCCAGGACCACAATAACCCCACCTCCAGGACCACAATAACCCCACCTCCAGGACCACAATAACCCCAGCTCCAGGACCACAATAACCCCAGCTCCAGGACCACATTAACCCCAGCTCCAGGACCACAATAACCCCGCCTCCAGGACCACAATAACCCCACCTCCAGGACCACAATAACCCCACCTCCAGGACCACAATAACCCCAGCTCCAGGACCACAATAACCCCGCCTCCAGGACCACAATAACCCCACCTCCAGGACCACAATAACCCCACCTCCAGGACCACAATAACCCCACCTCCAGGACCACAATAACCCCACCTCCAGGACCACAATAACCCCAGCTCCAGGACCACAATAACCCCAGCTCCAGGACCACAATAACCCCAGCTCCAGGACCACAATAACCCCGCCTCCAGGACCACAATAACCCCGCCTCCAGGACCACAATAACCCCGCCTCCAGGACCACAATAACCCCGCCTCCAGGACCACAATAACCCCAGCTCCAGGACCACAATAACCCCACCTCCAGGACCACAATAACCCCAGCTCCAGGACCACATTAACCCCAGCTCCAGGACCACAATAACCCCGCCTCCAGGACCACAATAACCCCACCTCCAGGACCACAATAACCCCACCTCCAGGACCACAATAACCCCAGCTCCAGGACCACAATAACCCCGCCTCAGGACCACAATAACCCCAGCTCCAGGACCACAATAACCCCGCCTCCAGGACCACAATAACCCCAGCTCCAGGACCACAATAACCCCGCCTCCAGGACCACAATAACCCCACCTCCAGGACCACAATAACCCCACCTCCAGGACCACAATAACCCCACCTCCAGGACCACAATAACCCAACCTCCAGGACCACAATAACCCCACCTCCAGGACCACAATAACCCCACCTCCAGGACCACAATAACCCCACCTCCAGGACCACAATAACCCCACCTCCAGGACCACAATAACCCCACCTCCAGGACCACAATAACCTCACCTCCAGGACCACAATAACCCCACCTCCAGGACCACAATAACCCCAGCTCCAGGACCACAATAACCCCACCTCCAGGACCACAATAACCCCACCTCCAGGACCACAATAACCCCACCTCCAGGACCACAATAACCCCAGCTCCAGGACCACAATAACCCCAGCTCCAGGACCACAATAACCTCACCTCCAGGACCACAATAACCCCACCTCCAGGACCACAATAACCCCACCTCCAGGACCACAATAACCTCACCTCCAGGACCACAATAACCCCACCTCCAGGACCACAATAACCCCACCTCCAGGACCACAATAACCCCAGCTCCAGGACCACAATAACCCCGCCTCAGGACCACAATAACCCCAGCTCCAGGACCACAATAACCCCACCTCCAGGACCACAATAACCCCACCTCCAGGACCACAATAACCCCAGCTCCAGGACCACAATAACCTCACCTCCAGGACCACAATAACCCCAGCTCCAGGACCACAATAACCTCACCTCCAGGACCACAATAACCCCACCTCCAGGACCACAATAACCTCACCTCCAGGACCACAATAACCCCAGCTCCAGGACCACAATAACCTCACCTCCAGGACCACAATAACCCCACCTCCAGGACCACAATAACCTCACCTCCAGGACCACAATAACCGCACCTCCAGGACCACAATAACCCCAGCTCCAGGACCACAATAACCCCAGCTCCAGGACCACAATAACCCCAGCTCCAGGACCACAATAACCCCGCCTCCAGGACCACAATAACCCCAGCTCCAGGACCACAATAACCCCGCCTCCAGGACCACAATAACCCCAGCTCCAGGACCACAATAACCCCACCTCCAGGACCACAATAACCCCAGCTCCAGGACCACAATAACCCCACCTCCAGGACCACAATAACCCCAGCTCCAGGACCACAATAACCCCAGCTCCAGGACCACAATAACCCCGCCTCCAGGACCACAATAACCCCAGCTCCAGGACCACAATAACCCCAGCTCCAGGACCACAATAACCCCACCTCCAGGACCACAATAACCCCAGCTCCAGGACCACAATAACCCCGCCTCCAGGACCACAATAACCCCAGCTCCAGGACCACAATAACCCCAGCTCCAGGACCACAATAACCCCAGCTCCAGGACCACAATAACCCCACCTCCAGGACCACAATAACCCCAGCTCCAGGACCACAATAACCCCGCCTCCAGGACCACAATAACCCCAGCTCCAGGACCACAATAACCTTACCTCCAGGACCACAATAACCCCGCCTCCAGGACCACAATAACCCCAGCTCCAGGACCACAATAACCCCACCTCCAGGACCACAATAACCCCAGCTCCAGGACCACAATAACCCCACCTCCAGGACCACAATAACCTTACCTCCAGGACCACAATAACCCCAGCTCCAGGACCACAATAACCCCACCTCCAGGACCACAATAACCCCAGCTCCAGGACCACAATAACCCCAGCTCCAGGACCACAATAACCCAGCCTCCAGGACCACAATAACCCCAGCTCCAGGACCACAATAACCCCAGCTCCAGGACCACAATAACCCAGCCTCCAGGACCACAATAACCCCAGCTCCAGGACCACAATAACCCCACCTCCAGGACCACAATAACCCCAGCTCCAGGACCACAATAACCTTACCTCCAGGACCACAATAACCCCACCTCCAGGACCACAATAACCCCGCCTCCAGGACCACAATAACCCCGCCTCCAGGACCACAATAACCCCACCTCCAGGACCACAATAACCCTACCTGGAGGATCACTGTCCCAGCAGCAGAGAGTGTTACCCTACCACAGCACTGGAGTAATCACGTCTCAATTCTGCATATTGTCAACATTCTCCATCTTCTGAGTTGAGTAGAGTTAAGAACTGACATCACAGCGCTCAAGACATTCCCATAGGCACCTCATCTTCAACAACCAATGAAGAATCCCAATACTAATGGTCCCACTTGCAATTATTTGTCCATCTTTCCTTCCCTCGGAGCACTGAGTGTCAGCCAGATCCCCTGGTTCCTCCCTGCTACACCATTCCTCCCAGGTTATGATGGTGTATCTGTTTTCCCACACTCTACACATGGTCCAAAATGGCCCCGACCACGTCTGCCTTATCGCACACCAATATCACACCCAGTGTTACAGACCCAGCCAATATGTCGGCCCGTTCATTTCCCAACACACCAGCATACACTATTGAAAATATTCTTCATCTTCTATCTACATACAAAATGAATTTTCAGAAGGCCCCAAAGATTAACAGCCTGGTGATAAGAGACTCAAGACCTTTAATCATCTCGGAAATGCAGCACCCTGATTCTGGAACTGAACCACACTTCAACCAAGCACAAATTGAACACATGGAAACAGACAGGTAGCAATCCAACAAACAGATACCTCTGATTCAGGTTTGAGTGTGACGGCGGATTCAGATTTTGTAACTTCCAAGTCATGAGATGGGTAATTCAGGCCACATTCAAACAGTTTGTCCTGAAAGGAGAAAAACCACGGATGAAATCACTGTTACCATCCCTAATAACTCTACTCTATTCCCTCATCTAGAACATTTTAAACTTAATACATGCGGTACTACATTCTGACCACTAATGAATGCCCTAAAATGCTAGCACTGCTCTGTAACCTTACTGTCTTGACCAGATGACTATTAAAAAAAAAATAATAATAAACTCGCCATAGTACAAAGCCTGGGCTGAATTGTAGAGCCCGTGTGTTGCCTGTAAAAAGTATCAGCAAATGTGTAAATATTTGTAACTATTCAGCAGGCCTTGTTGAGACCATTGTTCTGCAAATGACCTGCTAAATGATAATGATATAAACATAATATGTGAATAGAGACATAACAACAGACGATAGTGTTGAGAGCGACAGAATCAGACAGGTTTCTAAGACAGTTGTGAAGTGACATATCCAAGAAAGATTCAGAAGGAAGATGACATAACATTTATAATCCTAGAAAGTAACGTTCGCTGTCAACAAACGAATGAGGCTGGTATTGTAGCTTGATTACAGATTTCTTCTTCTTCGTTCATCCGGATTTTTTTTCGGATGTGACTGCGTTGTGCCTGTTTACAGCAGAGCTGCCTTCTTGCGCCGCTAGGCCGACACATCCGACTTCTGTGGGCATTTGTTGACCGGGTTAACCTTCCCGGGTGATTACAGATATAAATGTCCAACTTCCAGCTTCATACGCGGGGAAGTCAATAAGGAAGTCACAAATGCCTGTAGAAAAATAACTAAATACAATAACTTGAAACTAGTTTATTTTTATACACACACTGTCCCTTTATTTCTCAACATAGTTTCCACCAAAATTGATGCACTTATCCCATCGTTGTATCAGTCCTCCCAAACTGACTGCATAAAACTGCGTGCTGTTTTCTAAATCATATTTTCACTTCACATTCAACTTCGGCATCATTCGCAAAATGTCTCCCGCTAAGGTGGGTTTTCAGTGGACCAAAAAGGTGGAAATCACTAGGGGCTAAGTCGGGGCTGTAAGATGGATGTTCCAGAACTTCCCACCTTAGTTGGTTAATTTTCTCTTGAGTTAATCGAGCCGTATGTGGTTTGGCATTATCATGAAGAAGCAACACAGTCAGCAGTCAATGAAGTATCGATAAAACTTCACAGCACCCTATTGCAGATGCTACAGAGTCTATCGTTACTCGCCTGTCACCTCTAATCATCTCCTCCACCCGCTACACGGATGCTTCTGTTGCAATCTCAACAGGACGACCAGATAAGATTTCATCAACAATTTTAGAGCGTCCTTGAGAAAATTTTTCTACCCAGCTATGCACCGCTTTACGGGACAAACATTTGTCAGTATAAACAGAAAGCATTTCCTTATGAACGTCCTTTGCAGGCAGTCTTTTTGCCCACAAAAAATGCACAACAGCACAACTCGCCCTTGAACATCAGACTACCTCTGAATAGATCAGCAATCCTTTGAGATATCTATGTGGTTGTTTTGTTGTCCTGATGAAAAAAAGACGTCGGTAAAAATGTTCACCTGTATCTGTGTGCTGTCCCAGGTGTCCAGCTTCTTAGTTATATTTTTGGGAGTCTTCGCGGCCAAGTGGTCGAGCCCTCTGCCTTGCGCTCTGAAGGTTGAGGGTTTGATTCCGGTCTACGTCTTTTGGTTCACGGGTGCATTTTCTCAGACTCATGGGGGTCGTCGCTGGAGTTGCAGAGTTTGTGCTTTGTGTGGTGTTTCGGCAGGCCACCATGCAGATAGAGACCAACCCATATGTGATAAAACCTGGTGCAATGAAGTTTATGCACTCGACTTTTAGCTCGTTTCTAAAAGTTCAATTTTGTGTTTTTATTCAGAAATGAATACACCCCCCCCCCCCCCCCCCCCATTTGAGGCAGACATTGGACTGAATCCCTGCAGAGGTCTACAGTTTATAGAGTTTAGTCCACCTTGGAATCAGCACATGCAGGCATTGTGGGCGATGAAAGAACAGAGCAGACTGCCATTGTATCAGAAAGCCAACCAATAGATCAAGCCAACATTATGAACACCCTTAGAGAATTGCACCAAACCAAGGACTCTCAACTGATTGAATCAACATAAATAGTTAGAACATAAACATTCAGATTTAAGATCAATCGGTCAGTTGGACTAAAATGTTGACTTCTCATCCTTCACTGGGGGGGACGTAAACAACAAGTACCTCAGAAGGTGGAGTGGATTCATTTAATGGCAAGGGACACTGGTAATATGGAAAGCTAACCCACAATAAAAAATCAGTCCAGTGAACTAGAAGTAGCAGCACATATGGACTATGCTTGAGCTTAAAGCAAGCGAACGCTTTTAAAAACTGTAGCCAGAAAAAAGCAGAATAGCAAGTGAGCAAGGAAGCTTGTCAATCAACATGGAACTAGCACAGTTAGTCACTGTACATTCATGGATTCATCAGAGGAGATTGAAGCCACTATGGACACGTCCAGAATGCAGTTATGATCACACATACTGCAGGCACACACACAAAATATCTATCCATGCATTATACTATTATAGGCTGGCTCCGTGGCGAGGGGGTTACCGAATGCAATTCATAATCCTGTATACTGCAGTCGAAACACAGCGGCAGGCAATTTGGCAGCTACCACCTTGCGTTGATTTCCCATACTGCTGGTTGTTCAGAAAGCAATGACAAACTAATGTATGTAAATTTGCCAAGAGATCACAAGCAGCCAAAATATGCTGCAACGTCCGTAAAGGATGTGCAACTAATTATAGCTATACTAATACTATAATAGGCACAATTCCGCTGGTCAATGGGTCAGTCTATGGACAATGAAATGCCCACAACCTGTTGAGCAAACACTGCCCCAAGAAAGCCACATCTGCTGTCAGAAAGATACCTCTTCACATTGTTGCATGTCTTTGCAGAGTGTTGCCATCAAACCTAAGTTGATTCACTAGGTAACTTTACATTCAGCAGTTTGCCATTGCTTTCTTAACCCGAAATCAATGGTCAGGTGCGACTGGACTACAATAACCCCCCCCCCCCCCCTACCCCCACGAGGACCACAATAACCCTACCTGGAGGACCACTCACAGGAAGTTTAAGCGCAGGTGCTTTAAACCACAGGGTCATTCTTTCATACTGATACTTATGTCAGTCTGGAGTTAGCTCCCTTTGAAGAATCCCAAGTTTCTATTTACATCAATGAGAGTTTAATTACTGATAAGGCAGACGTGGTCTGGTCTCAATCTCTTGAGATTGTGTGTATAGTGCAGAAGAATAGTTAGATCATCACAGCGTGGAGAGAATGATGCTGTAGGGAGTGACCAGAGGATCTGGTCAACACTCAGGACCCTGAGGAAAGCCAGATGGACACATAATCAGACTGCTACTGGCACCATTAGTATACAGACTCTTCACTGGCTGTTGAAGATGAGAATGGAGCACACATGAGAATGCCCTGAGTGCTGTGTAGTTCGTTCTTGACTCAAGTTTAATTACTGAGGGCAAGCGATCATTACTGCCAGGTCTGATTTTTCTGGGAGATTGACAAGAAGATGGAAGCTTGCCTGATCAGTCACCGATCTTGGCCAACCAGTCCACTCCTGATATCGAACTGGGACATCTGTCAACGTGAACACCGACTCCTTGACCTGTGCAATCAAAGAGAAAACACACAGAATGAAATAATGACATGAAAGACATTACAGGAGAAACATCAAGTCTAGAAGGTTATTTTTGCATGAATACAATCGCACACACACAAATAGAGGACGTTTCAGCAACAAGCCTTCATCAGCGAACAAATAACACAGACCAACAAGGTGGTACAATTTACACTAAAATAACTAAATTAAGGCATTATATATGTAAATGTGGAGTAAAAATTGGAAAAAAAGTTGTATATAACAAAATGTAAGATTTAACTAGACATAAAGCAGCGAGAAAAAGTAGAATGTAATGAAATGTAAGAGTGAACTACTTGTCAAACGTCTTCAGAGAGAAAAATTATTTCTGATTTCTGTTTACAAAGTGGATCTAGCCTTCCCAGATAAAGGCACCAAAGAGGAGATACCATGTATACATTCAGCAACATGTAGTAAGGCCTTCACAGCATACAGCTCTCATCAAAGCCCAACAAAACAAGACGATTGACCCCGGCCATTTCTCCTGCCTCATACATTTTCATGCCAATGTGTCTGCATTTCCTGTGTCCATCCTTGCGCTGATCAGCCCCAGCTTTTTCTTCCAGGAACCCTGCCTTCCATCACTGTTCTCTCTTCCAGGAACCCTGCCTTCCATCACTGTTCTCTCTTCCAAGAACCCCGCCTTCCATCACTGTACTCTCCAAACCATTGTGATGTTTCATATGTCCAAAGTATTTCAGTTTCCAAGTCTTGATGATAATTATCAGGAAGTTTTTTTTCAATGTTCAGATCTGGTAAAATGTTAATATTTTTCTTCTTCTTTGTCCAAAATATTCTAAGAACTTTTTAAGTTAAAAAGCTTGCATCTTGCATATGTTTATAATAAACTTGGACAATGCTAGAAGACACAACTGATCAGTTTCATCTCATCTCATTCCTCTTGTAGCTTGCGGTGTCGAGGTGCAACATAAACAGCGGAAGAGTTCCCGTTTATGGACTTCATATATTGAGATTCCCATGGACTCTGTTATTCCCTCTGTCCATTGTTTACAAGGTCGGCCTCTTCTTCTGGTTCCATTTGGTCTGTACATCATTGTGTTAATCAGTTTTAAAAGTATAAAAACAGCATTGATGCTATCATACTGGAAAACCAACAGCCACAAAAACAGAGGATGTTTCAGCAACAAGCCTTCATCAGCAAACAAATAACAAAAACCAACAAGAAGGTTATCTTCAGAAGTTCAAAGTGATGATAAATGTTGACTGATCAATAATAACACAACTTGTTTCTTATTTCACGATCATGTCAGAACCTGAAGATGAGAATGGGAAAATTCTCAAAACCTCACTAGTTTTCATTGTAGTTGATAAAAGGCCAGTAGCATCTTTACATATGTAACTTTACTCCCATCATGATGTTTACTGCTCAGCATTCTTGTAACAAATGCCCCTGTGCTGGACGTCATTGGACAATCCTGCATTGTGGCTTAATTGTTCAATGAGGCACTGTAAACAAGGTGTTAGGGGTGATTTTCATTCATGATGTCCAATCAATTGTTTAATGAGGTACTGTAAACATGGTGTTAGGGGTGATTTTTCATTTGTGATGTCCAACCCCAGTCTTATCTCTCTGTCGATGGTCATAATCATATATGTTGGATATGATATCAGGTTAACAATTAGCCATTTGTTGTACTGTTTACATGTGGGCTGAAAGCCACAAGCAATGAAGAATTGCTGCAAACAGACAACACAACCACCATTCTTTCATTGAGAATAATGACAAAATACATATAAATACATAAATAACAGCAGTGGGCAACTCACATCATGAATAGTTTTGTTACAGGCTAATTTTAAGTTGAAAAGCTTGTATTTGGAACCATCTGTGAACGTAATTTTTAGCATGTACTCCCTGTCACCTTCAAGACCTTGTGAAGTTCTGCAACAGAATCAGGAAATTCATCCATTCAAAAACAACACCGGAATAACAAGATCTATATCTTGCTAAGATTGGGTGGAGGTGGGTGGGAAAGAAAAGGGGGGGGGGGGAGGTAGGGGAGAGAGAGAGAGATAAATTTAAGGGATGGTTCCCTCATGGTGAGAGGCAGCCACATTTTTTCTGAATGGCCTGGATCCTGTATGGGTTCCTCCTGCTTCTGCCCAGCTGGTGTATGGCTTCAAGAGTCTTGCTTGTACACGACAGCACCACAGCCCAGGGACTTGTCTGCCTCTTCACCGCCTGCCTTCAACTGTCACCCTGAGAGAAACCTGGGTATGCACAGATTTCACTGATATGCTATCGGAGCCCACAAGGCCAGCAAAGAACAGTCACGCTGTCACTGGACCATGCATGCCATACGAGGCAACTAAGGAGGGTTGGCATGAGGCTGGCTACCTTAACCCTTTAGCGGGCAAAGCATCCGGGAACGTTTCTACCCCCTAATGGGCAAAACATTTGAAAGCGCCCGTGGCTATTATGCATTGTAAAAACGCGATCTCTCGGCGTTCCAAAACTTCCGATTGTCTACTTTCGGTTTTGTTGTTAGCTTGACAACGTGGCCGCCATTTGCAAGCATGTAATTTGAATTTGAACGGATTTAAAAATAGTTTTTGTGGGTTTTATGCTTTGTATTTCAAAATGGATTTCGACGATTCTTCAAGTGCTAGCGGAGATTTCGCTGGGTTCAATTTAAGTGACATTGAAAGGCACGAAAATTGACTATTAATCGGAGCTAGATATCAGTGATCAGCGTTACTCTGCGTTAGCACTCGTGAGTCGGACTTTAAAGAAAGTGATTATGATTCGGAAAATTGTTTGTAAATTGCCGTATAGATGACTGACAAGCACAAATATGTTGTATTTTGTAAATATTTGTGTTCATGTGTGGATTAGCGGCATTATTCATGTGAGTATAATATTCTGCATGCTTTCCCCTTCCTTTTGTTGTTTATTTGACTAAAATCTGTTGACTAACAACTTATATGTGATATTTTTACTAACGTAACCCAAAATTTTACTGCACCTCAAAATTCTTCTTGCCCGTTCACTGCTACAAAACAGACAAACGTCTGCCCGGTAAAGGGTTAACCTGTAGAAAACTAGCTGCAAGATCCGACCAATCACGAGCGAATCTACGCAGGGCTTAGCTTGAGCTGGTGGTGGGCTTATGCTCCGTTGGGAGGTGAGGGGCAACAGAAGATGTGTACATTTACTCTTCAACAAATATGTTGTACACATTTACCCTCTAACAAATATGTTGTACACATTTACTCTCTAACAAATATGTTATACACATGTACTCTCTGACAGATATGTTGTACACATTTATTCTCTAACAAATATGTAGTACAAATTTACTCTCTAACAAAGGTGTTTGTTTTATCTTCTATCCACAACATGAAGTTTTATTCACTCTACCCTAAGAATAATTTCAGTATTTAGGCTGCAAGCTTTCAATCAGATTTGCCAAATTATGCACACATAGCATTTCATATAACACGTGGTGTCTCATAAAACACACAGCGTTTCATATAGCACACACAGCGTTTCATTTAACACATAGTATTTCATGTAGCACACACAGCGTTTCATATAACACACAGCGTTTCATATAACACATAGTGTTTCATATAACACACAGCGTTGCATATAACACAGTGTTTCATATAACACACACAGTGTTTCATATAACACTGTTTCATATAACACACACAGCATTTCATATAACCCATTGCGTTTCATATAACACACAACATTTCATATAACACACAGTGTTTCATATAGACACACAGTGTTTCATATAACTCAGTGTTTCATATACGATGCAAATGTAAAATTACCAAATACATGTAACAAGTGGGCAAGCCAAACTATGTTTCCTTAATGTTTGAACATACCCCTGGCCCTCCTGAGAGACTGTTTTGTTAATTGTGGGACTTGTGATTTCTGGAGTCAGCAGATAAAGGGTCTTATCTCGTGGTAGATAGAGATCTCTGAGAAGTGTCTGAAATCACAAAGCAAACAGGCATATCAAACACATAGACAATTTAGTTAAGAAAACTCTAGGACTGTTCAAGTATATATGTGCAGGAACAATTCTGGCTTGTTGAGTGTGAAAGAAATACGTTAAATGTTTGCAGCTTTGATGAAATCCTATCCTTATATATATATATATATATATATATATATATATATATATATATATATATATATATATATATATATATACATACTTTATTGCACACTGATAAGGATATATATATATATATATATATATATATATATATATATATATATATATATATATATATATATATATATCCTTATCAGTGTGCAATAAAGTAATGCTTTACAAAAACACATGCACATAGATAAACAAAGAGACAACAAAAACAACAGTGATGCTCCAGCCATACCGAGTCATCGACTTTGCGTTTGACCAACCCTTTCAGCTGCTGTTTGTCCGGTGGGATACCCAGTTCTGTTTCCAACATTTCTTTTATACGTCCTGCAAAACAATTCAAAATTTTGTGTGTTTCAATAATAACTATGTTCATTCTTCATCTGAATTACCTCCTTTATAAAATCATTGCATGGTCACCCTGAGGTATAGAGATCCACAATTTTGTTTCTAAAAAAAAAAACTCCCATAGTAGGAGGTCGCTGTGAGTATGTGACGTGATAGGACTATCACAATTTGTAGACCTGAGTGCAAAGAGGAAAAAGTGGTCAGTCTTTCCTTCCATAGTGAAGATGACATGCACTGAACCCTCGTCTAACCACAATCATGCCTTGGTCAGCATGATGTCCTAACCGCTAAAACAAGGCACTCGCTTAATCTGTTCTTTTTTAGTATACTGGGAAAAAGTCATTGCCTTGAGCTGCAGAACTGTGGCCATTCTGTCATAACTCTCACTTCCTTTCCTGTTCATCTTCTACCCTGAGCTGCATATATGTTTTGAAGGCAGTCGTTTTTTGTTATATTCTGACATAAAACCACACTGTCTTGGCTTGCAGAATCTAGGTTTCAATTAACATGTTTTATTTATATACCAAACATGGTCAGATTATGTGCAAAAACAAACAGCAGAACCCAACAACTGGCTGATACATTAAAAAATTCGTGAACTCCCTGATATTATATTTCTGTGTCTGTCATGAATTAAGATAAATTCATAAATGTGTTATCTGAATAACAAAACCACAAAATGTATTGTCTGGCATACTCTGTTGCATCTTGCCAGGTGCAAACTACAAAGTTAAATCAACTTAGAATAAATCAATGAATCCTTACAGCTGAAATACACAACACAGTTCTATGTTTTAATGTAAGTGTCACGCAGCTAGTTTTATACTGATTATCGTGTCTATTTTATTTACATAATTGGGCGTTACATATATGCATCTATGTGAGTTCAACATGTAGAATGATTTGTCTTTTTTTTTTCAGTCACATGTCTGGAGTCCAGCAAATGCCATGGAGTAGAAAATGCGGGCCGTTTTCCATTGGTTGGTTTTACTGGATTTCCAGAATCTTCTTTTGCTTTTATTTACCTGAGATGTGATCTGCAGTTCCATTTGCCAGCTGTCTCTGTGTTCTGCCTATGTAGGCGGGTTGACACCTGCACTGAAATTTGATTTGGTGCATTGAGGCATAGGTTCTTTCACAGATGGCAACTGATTGGGGGGGGGGGGGGGGGGGGGGGGGGGGTTCTATATCTGAAAACTGGAACGGCAGCATAGGATGTTTGGCCAACTGTCATTTTGAGAACACATAACAGATCATAATAATTGTAAAGTTAGTGTTTTATATTTAAACTGTCTCCCTTCATTTTGCTGTTTATTTGACTAAAATCTGTTGACTAACAACTTATATGTGATATTTTTTACTAACATTACCCAAAATTTTACCAAACCTCAAAATTCTTCTTGCCCATTCAGGGCTACAAAACAGACAAATGTCTGCCCAGCAAAGGGTTAAAGGAACATTGAGAATAAAGTTAAAGAAAGTCAAGTATATAACAGGAAACACTAAATATGATTTGTAACACTGAGTAATGACAAGGAAATACAAAACAAATTCAACATAGAAGTATAGAACAGATTTGATATATTGTCTGATCTAGAGATCCTATTCCAGGATGTGGATGATCAATGGGAAATGTTGAAGAATTCAATCAGTTTGGTGCAGAAACAACTATTCCAAAATTAAAGAAGGTGGGTCGCAAGAAATGGATGACTGAACACCTGTTGGAGCTTCGATCCTAGACCAGTTGCCGACCAAGGCTGTGGGCCTGGCCATGTGGTCAGCATCATGTCAATTGCCTTAACTTCCCAGAAAATCTTCTGGTACCTAAGTCTTTTAGTCTGGACTGGCCAGAGCGGCGCGCGTGCACGCACACACACACAAATATTTGTCTCAAGGGAGATTTGAACCTAGAATCACCTGGTCAGCAGGTAAGTGCGGTACCATGACTCATCACAATTCAATATGTATGATACATTAGACAGACTGGACTACTCACCAACAGCTTCTGCATCATCTGCTAAAGAAGACGGAGGACTTATGAGTTTATCTGTAGTGCATGATAAACTGTACTAACTAGAAAACTCACCTACAGTCTCTGTGTCAGGCAGAACCACAGGTATGTTTCTATCTCTGTACTCCACCGTAAAGTGAATCATTCGACTAGTAAAGTTCAACGGTGAAGAGCTGTAGGAGGGGCCGGAAGCCATATCGGATGCTCCATGGTCCGACGGCCGTACATGCACCCCCATTCCCTCCAGTAGCCTCTGTGATCCTAACCCAGCTGAGATATGCTGGGATAAATCTTCTTGAAGCTCTGCCGGGGAAGGTCCGATCTCATCTGGAGGGAAACCGCTGCCCTCTGAAGGTCCAAAACCCATAATGCTGTTAACTGCTCGCTGAATGACAACACAATAAAAGTGTTAGGAGGAGCTTTACTGAGATCATTTTTACAGCTAAATGAACACACTCTACAGGAGCCATGGTAGGGTAGTGGCTACTGCATTTATCTGTTGATCCAGTGGATCTGGGTTCCAATCCCTAGAGGCTCTCAGGCTGATCCTACTTCACAGAAAGGGCATTAGAGCTAGAAAACTTTCTGGGAGGTACTGTGACCTGTACGATACTGTTCACCTCTTCTTCTGAGTTCCATTTGCAGCTTGTTGTAAATAATAGCAGACTTGAATTAAATTAACATATAAATGACTGCTATAAATAATACTTAACTGAGGTGCTACATTATGGCAACTTGGTGATTATTACTATCTGGAGGCATAGTAATTAGTGCTCTTGCCTGATAGGACAGCAGTCTAGGTTCAATCCCCAGAGATGGCAGGAATATTGTTTCTGCCTCATAAAATGGGGACCACAGAATTATGCGAGTCATTTTTGGGGCGCAGAAGACATAAATGTTAAAGCACTGAACTGTTTCAAATGCTCTTCTGTGCAGGTCAGCATGGCCGAATGGATAAGAATGCGTGTTCTTAAACATCTGGTCTGCTGATGTTGAGGTCAGGGGTTCAACCCCTACACCGGACTGTTGGACTAAAATGTTGACCTCTCATCCTTGACTTGGGGACATAAATTACAAGTACTCTGAAGTCAGATGGCAAGGGACAGTGTTAATAGGAAAAGCTAATCCACACGCAAAATTCAGTCCAGCACTACTAGAAGTAGTGTGTATGGCTTATCGCTTGATTTCAAATCGAGCGAGCAAAAAATACAAAATAATAAAAATGTTCTTCTTCTTCTCTTCCTTCTTTTACCTCAGTGAAGATGTGTGTGTGTGTGCGTGAGGGGGAGGAGGAGGGGGGAATAGGGGGAGGTATATAAATTCATGACTCTATCTGTTACATGGCCTTCACCTTGCTTTGTGTCCGTGTTATTTCTACAATGTGGCTCTTTGTGGCAGATGGTAGCAGGTTATTCTTGTCAGGTAACCAAACCATTTCATCTGTTGTTGACTGGTTTCACACCTAAATTCTTCTAATTTCCCGATTCCTAATTATCTCTCACATTTACTCCTGCAGATCTTCTAAGGCACCCCATCTCTGTTGTGATTTTACGCTCATTACTTGCAGTAAACATCAATGTTTGACATTGGTAAAATAATTTCTGACAAAATATAGTTCTTATGAGATTTGCTTTAGTACTCATAAGTATCTTTCTATAGACAGAAGTGAAGATAGTTGTCCCAATACCAGATTGGCCTTCGCACGTGTGTTGATTTCTCTGTCCCTTCTGAAGTAAAAATTTATAATACATAATTAAATTCACTTGTTTATTTGATTTTTGAGCTTTTTATTTTTATTGACAGGGTTTAAATATCTGCATATCACCACTGTTTCTGTCTTTGCAATGCTTATTTTCATGTTATATTTCTCACACTTGGAATTGACTTAGTTCTGAAGGCTCTCTTATCTCCGGCAATGAACACTTGGTCATGCGCAAATAATAATTCTGAAATGATTTCTTTTTCGCTCCCTGCTTCTCGACATAAATTGTCAAAGTATGTTATAAAAATTAGACGGGAGAGTATACACCTGAATTTATTTTAAAAAGTTTTGATGTACCTGCCTTTGTTCTTACGCAATGTTTGCTTGACTTTTGCAAATACTGATTAGATGTTTGCTAATTTTGTATTTATTTAGGCAATCTCATAGCATATTTATATAAACTTTGTCAAAAGCTTTTCCTAGCCTATAAAAGCGACTTTACAGGTCTTATCATGTTCAACTGTTTTTTCTGTCAGTTGTCTAAGTGTGAATGTTGCACATGCATAGCTTCTGCTTAGTCTAAAACCCATGTGGGCTTCTGATAGTTGCTCTTCCAGTAATGGTCTCAATCTTCAAATAATCAAAATGGACTGTCATCACTGCACTCATGACAATCCAGGAATTTCTACAAGTGTGTGATGACTGATTACATCACTGCACTCATGACAAGTCCAGGAATTTCTACAAGTGTGTGATGACTGAATACACCAGTTTAGTGCTGGTTTACCAGTTTTCTTGAGTCTGGGAGTTGTCGAGAAAACACTACTGACTCGTGAAACTACTGAGCCATTAGAATGTAGTGAGGAAGCACAATGCCTGTGGCAAACAATATATCCCAGTACACCTGCTTTCAACTTGAGCATAGTCCACACACATACTACGACTAGTGATTGCACTGAACAAAGTATGCATGAGGGATAGCTTTTCCTAGTACCATTAGACAAAACCTCCCTGACTTCTGAGGTACTTGTAATTTACATCTCCAAGTCAAGAACAGGAAGTCAGCATTTAAGTCCAACTGACTGGTGCGTGCAAAAACAACTCACTATACCATAGTCAGAAGAGAAAGTTTAATGTATTCAACATCTCAGCCATGCCAACCTCAAGATCCATCCACACAGAACTTAACAGTTACAACTCAGTCTATCAGTGCATTCACAATAAATTATCAATCAACCAATTATTCTTTTAACACTGACATATAACAAATACCTACAGATCCATCCACACAGGACTTAAAAGTTACAACTCACAGTCTATCAGTTTGATTCACATTCGATCATCAATCAACTATTCCTTTGATATTGACATGTAACAATTACCTCCAGATTCCAGTCATGCTGTGTCAGTATATTGGTGCACAGATCAAAATCATCAATTCCAGTCACTGCCTGCAGAACAGTGAAAGCACAAGATTGTACAACTATAACTTCTACATCCAAGGACAGAACAGTAAAAGCACAAGATTGTACAACTATAACTTCTACATCCAAGGACAGAACAGTAAAAGCACAAGATTGTACAACTATAACTTCTACATCCAAGGACAGAACAGTAAAAGCACAAGATTGTACAACTATAACTTCTACATCCAAGGACAGAACAGTAAAAGCACAAGATTGTACAACTGTAACTTCTACATCCAAGGACAGAACAGTGAAAGCACAAGAATGTACAACTATAACTTCTACATCCAAGGACAGAACAGTAAAAGCACAAGATTGTACAACTGTAACTTCTACATCCAAGGACAGAACAGTGAAAGCACAAGATTGTACAACTATAACTTCTACATCCAAGGACAGAACAGTGAAAGCACAAGATTGTACAACTATAACTTCTACATCCAAGGACAGAACAGTGAAAGCACAAGATTGTATAACTATAACTTCTACATCCAAGGACAGAACAGTGAAAGCACAAGATTGTACAACTATAACTTCTACATCCAAGGACAGAACAGTGAAAGCACAAGATTGTACAACTTCTACATCCAAGGACAGAACAGTGAAAGCATAAGATTGTACAACTATAACTTCTACATCCAAGGACAGAACAGTGAAAGCACAAGATTGTACAACTTCTACATCCAAGGACAGAACAGTGAAAGCACAAGATTGTACAACTATAACTTCTACATCCAAGGACAGAACAGTGAAAGCACAAGATTGTACAACTTCTACATCCAAGGACAGAACAGTGAAAGCACAAGATTGTACAACTATAACTTCTACATCCAAGGACAGAACAGTGAAAGCACAAGATTGTACAACTTCTACATCCAAGGACAGAACAGTGAAAGCACAAGATTGTACAACTATAACTTCTACATCCAAGGACAGAACAGTGAAAGCACAAGATTGTACAACTTCTACATCCAAGGACAGAACAGTGAAAGCACAAGATTGTACAACTTCTACATCCAAGGACAGAACAGTGAAAGCACAAGATTGTACAACTATAACTTCTACATCCAAAGAGGTAAATCTAAAGATTGGTTGCATACTTTGATCCTTTACATCCCATGATAGACGGAATTACTGGTTACATACTTGGATCCTTAACACATCAGGATCACAGAGTGACTAAGTGATTAGTTACATACTTGGACCCTCTACATCCCATAGTGACTAAGTGATTGGTTACATTCTTTGATCCTCTACATCCCAGAGTGACTAAATTATTGGTTACATTCTTTGATCCTCTACATCCCAGAGTGACTAAGTGAATGGTTACATTCTTTGATCCTCTACATCCCAGAGTGACTAAGAGATTGGTTACATTCTTTGATCCTCTACACCCCAGAGTGACTAAGTGATTGATTACATTCTTTGATCCTCTACATCCCAGAGTGACTAAATTATTGGTTACATTCTTTGATCCTCTACATCCCAGAGTGACTAAGTGATTGGTTACATTCTTTGATCCTCTACATCCCAGAGTGACTAAATTATTGGTTACATTCTTTGATCCTCTACATCCCAGAGTGACTAAGTGAATGGTTACATTCTTTGATCCTCTACATCCCAGAGTGACTAAATTATTGGTTACATTCTTTGATCCTCTACATCCCAGAGTGACTAAGTGATTGGTTACATTCTTTGATCCTCTACATCCCAGAGTGACTAAATTATTGGTTACATTCTTTAATCCTCTACATCCCAGGATCAACAGAAGAGTGAGTAGATGATTACTACATACACAGCTCCTCTACATGCAGGGTCACAGAAGAGTGACTAAGTGACTGGTTAAATACTTTCATCCTCATAACCTCAGAGTGCCTAAATGATAGGCTACATATATTAATCCTATACATCCCAGGATAACAGAAGCTTAAGGAGGGTAGTGTCGTCATTTAGCTGATCATAATATTTGTTGTTATAATCACCACTGAAGTAAGTTCTTATAGGTGTAATGTCAGTGTTGATGATGATGTCAGTGTTGATGATGATGTCAGTGTTGATGATGATGATGTCAGTGTTGGTGATGTTGTCAGTGTTGATGATGATGATGTCAGTGTTGATGATGATGTCAGTGTTGGTGACGTTGTCAGTGGTGATGATGATGATGTCAGTGTTGATGATGATGATGTCAGTGTTGATGATGATGATGATGATGTCTGTGTTGATGATGATGTCAGTGTTGATGATGATGATGTCAGTGTTGATGATGATGTCAGTGTTGATGATGATGTCAGTGATGATGATGATGTCAGTGTTGATGATGATGTCAGTGTTGGTGATGTTGTCAGTGTTGATGATGATGTCAGTGTTGATGATGATGTCAGTGTTGATGATGTCAGTGATGATGATGATGTCAGTGTTGATGATGTTGTCAGTGTTGATGATGATGTCAGTGTTGATGATGATGTCAGTGTTGATGATGATGTCAGTGTTGGTGATGATGTCAGTGTTGATGATGATGTCAGTGTTGATGTCAGTGTTGATGATGATGATGTCAGTGTTGATGATGATGTCAGTGTTGATGATGATGTCAGTGTTGATGATTATGTGTTGATGATGATGATGTCAGTGTTAATGAAGTCAAATCACAATTAACATTTTAATATTCTTGAAGACTGAATTTCGGAAGAATACGTGTACCAGACGTGTAAGTAGGTTTTATATTTTCCACTTTATACTGAAAATATTTAAATGAAATATGTGTTCATTGGAGGAAAAAAAAAAAAAACACTTAAAACTGACGTAGAGATTTCAATGAAATAAATTACACATTTCGAGTTCTATCCTAGGATGCTGGCCTCGCAATGCTACAACATTAAAGCAAAACTTGCATCAAAGGGTCTCCGCATCAATTCAAAAGAAAAAAACAGCTGATTTTTGGAGACTGGTTCAACAAAGGAGAACACATTTATACATCTCTTTAATTATTAGTCGCTCTGGTTAAATGTAAACAGTAGGAAGGGTTCCTGCATCCTGAAACATGTACTTGATCAAATATAAAAAAGTGGGCTGTGATTAAAGTGTTGCAAGTTGTGTGTATAAAATACCTGAAAATCGATGAGTGTCTGATCTCGAGACTCCGCCATCTTGGAAACTGTGTTTTGGACCAGGCACTTCTAAGTTGCCAGGGCAGCAGACGTGCGCAGACCAAGTTTATGTAACAACAATAAATAAGCATACTTTCACACAATTTACGTATTCTACATACATAATTATTATTGTTTACACATAAAATAAATAAATAAAACAATAACAAATATTGAGACGCGCACTCTTTGCTCAAATATCTCTAATAGCGTCGTTGCTCACAAATTGCCCACTTGGCTAGTTGTTTAATGTCTGTATTTTTCAGTCAGAATTTTGAGATTAAGCAAATCAGTTAATGTTTGAATTGCTCTTAGGACAAACATGTGTGTGCATAGTCTCCATCAGTCGGTGCAGTGGGGCACTGCAATGATAAGTCCTCTAGTAGACCGGTTGTGTTTACGACTGTACTCAAAAGTCAGGTCTGACTTCCGGAGTGGGCCATATTTGGTTCCAATTGCCAGTAGCCGAAGACTGACTAATTCTTCTAAATTGCCTTATCACAGTCAAACGCAGAATCATTTCAGTCATTGCTGCTCCCACCATGTCCATTGTAATCACCCCAGCGTTCGGCATTGTGAATGCTTTAAAGCTGCCTTATAACAGTCAGACACTCATGTTATTGCTGTTCTCACTTTGTCCATTAAAATTGTCCCAGCGTTAGGTATTTTAAGTGCTTTAAAATTGCCTTATCACAGTCAAACGCAGAATCATTTCAATCATCACTGTTCCCACTACGTCAATTGTTATCGCCCCAGCGTTAAGCATGTTCAATGCTCACATTAACTCTCCCATTACATAACAGTCTCAACTGGGGGAGCTAAGACAGTTCATAAATAAACATACGTGTATTGTTTGCTCATGCAATTAGAAGAACGAACGAACGAATTTCATTTTAAAAGGTCACAAATTGGACACGCAGGCCCGTCTTACATTCGGCCCTTCCAACCATTCATCTTTCGTACATCAATTATCTGTTGTGCATGTTACATTCACATCATCATCATCATCAAGTGCCCTGCCAGCTGGCGTAGGCGTTCATGGCTCTCCACGGATCTCGGTCTTTGGTGTTCTGGATCAACTTTGCTGATGACATTCCTCCATGCCATCGTCTCAATCTATCCCGCATCGTTTCTCTTAGTCTACCTCTGCCTCTCTTCCCCTCAATCTTTGCAGCTGTCACGATATTCTCTAATGCCCCTCTTCTCATCACATGGCTGAAGAAAGCTGTTTGTCACTTTCTTATTATTGCATATAAATATAATGTTCTAATTTCATTAGCCTGTTTCATGCAGTCGTTGTTAGTCTCTCTCTCTCTCTCTCTCTCTCTCTCTCTCTCTCTCTCTCTCTCTCTCTCTCTCTCTCTCTGAGAGAGAGAGAGAGTTGCTGGACCTAGAGGTCCGTGTGTGTTAATCCCATTCTGACGGTCTGGAGAAAGCAGGTGAACATCTATCCTGATCGGGCGAGGCTGCTCCTAAAATCTACGCTGTTTATCTGATATCCTGTTAATTGACGAAGCATGACATTCTCATCATCATCAAGTGCCTTGTCGTCTGGTTTGGATGATCACGCTTCTCCACACCTTGCAATCTCCTGCGGCTTGTATCAATTCATGTGCTGACTCCCCCTTCGTGCCATGACACAAAATTCACGCATTTTGACAAGGTTAGCATTCCTGGGAGACTCTCATTTTTGTGGTACCGTCCACATTCCAGCTGGTCAAGTTGGAACGGTCGAGGACTTCACGGTCATCCCTCAAATGAAGGCAGGGACAGCCCATGGCATTTTCCGCCATCCAGGGTGGCTTCCATAGTTCCAGGGCCGACACATAGCGCCCTGGTGCTGGACTCACCGAGGGAATCGTTACGTCCTGATCATGGCTGCTTTAATTCCTCACTTAAATATATTGGGCATTTCGTTCGCCCCGGGTCGTTCCCGCACAAACCAGACAGGTCTGCAGACGGTATCCACTCAGCGAGTTTTCGATTCGGACATGTGCTTGTCGTTGTGCCCGTCAGAGCTGTTCCAGGCACGACGGACATTCGGAATACTGCCTAGTCAGAGCTGTTCCGAATAAGAGCGGCATTCGGAAACCGGGTAGTCAGAGCTGTTTCTAGCACGAGAGACATTCGGACGAGACATTCCACTCGGACGTAAATGCGTAGTGCCAATTTTTATTTTGCCACCCGTAGGACGGCACCTCCGACTTCGGCGGGCATTTTTAATGAGGTTAGCCTTCCTCGGGTTTCGAGGCACGTTAGACTTATTGTTGTTATGTCGCCCACATCTCAGCTGGTCAAGATAGAACGGTCAAAGACATCACGGTCAACCCTCAAGGTAAGGCAGGGGCAGAGCATGGGCGTTCCCCGCTATCCAAGGAGGCTTCCATTATTGCAGAGCTGGCACATACTGCTCTGAGACTGGGCTCACCCAAAGAATTGAATCGTCCTGCTCACGGCTGCTTTGATTCCTCACTTCCATGTACTGGGCATTTCGCTTGCCACTGGTCGCTCAAGCACAAACCAGGAACGGACAGTCTGCGGACGACATCCTCTAGGTAAGCATTCGCTTCGGACTTCGGACCACGCAATGGATTCGCTAGCCAAGCGTTCCATTTCGTGTTATTGAGACGTTTTTCTACCTTTGACTACACTCTATGTGAGCATAGATACAGAAACTTTTCGTAATCATTTAGAGCGACTAGGGCGCTTTTTTACCTTTAGTACTCGCTCACGGGGTAGGCTACATGTGCTGCCGGCTCAGTACCTTACCTCCGTGGATCAGTGAGGGAAAAACGGTCAGGCCCTATCATCCGGGGATCCCTCATATCCCCCAGCTGAGAGCCTTCGAACAAGTAAGGCTGAACTGGGCTTGCAGCGTGCTCAGTATCTCACCTCCATTTTTCGGTAGGTGGGTATCGGCTCGGCTCTCACATCCGGGGATTAATGGCTTAGAGGCGTTTAGCCTTAACCCTCAGCTGAGAGCCTTAGTGCTTGTGTCCGGACCAAGACCTACTGCCTTCGTGAGCCTGATTTAAACTTTTGACTGCTATCCTCAATCTACCTGCAGAGCAGCAGGTTGTGTCTCGCTTAGTCTGGCCCCTATCCCATCGACATAGCACATGTGGTCAATGGGACACGCAAGTCCCCCCACCACGGCAAGGTGGAGACACATCGGGGGAGACACGTCTTTCTGTTTGCACAAATCTGGCTTGCGTTGATTGATCATTATTGCTTCAGCAACCTATAACAAGCGAGTATTTTGTGTGTTAAACAACACGCGAAAGGCAATGTCTCTGTCAATCACATGGCCGCTTTCGAGAATGTGCCTACCAATTGAAGACGCGGGGAGCTTCTGGTGTGTCGGCCCCCCTAGGCTAGCATCGCCTGTGTGTCGTATCTTGTCGACCCATTGAGGCATGTGTTCTGACACTCTTTTGTTCAGCTGTCGCTCTGTTCTGCCGATGTAGACAGCCTGACATCTACATGTGAATTGGTAAATACAATTGTTTTTGCGTACAGAGGGGCAGAGTAGTAGACTAGGGACTCCAGACCCCACTTTTAGCCTCCATAGTAGTGTTTATGAAGGAAATATGGGTAAAATGGCTCCACCCTGGAGGCTGAAGGAAATATTTTTGGGCGGGGTGAAATTTTTTTTTTTTCGGCGTGCCTCGTGGGAACGGGTTTTTTGACGCTGCCTGGTGGGGTGTAAAAAGTAATTAAGGTAAATGTTTAGTTGGTTCTGGAAGAGGGGAAAGTTATTTTGGTTACATTAGTATGGGTAGTGATAAACATGGGTGTGATGGGTCGTGGTTATACTTGAAGTAAGAGGTGGTGTCGTAGACATAATGCGTAGTGATAGACAAGGGTGTGATGGGTCGTTCTACTCATGGGTATATGGTGGTGGTTACGTATATTAGTATGGGTAGTGATGAACAAGGGTGTGATGGGTCGTTCTACTCATGGGTATATGGTGGTGGTGTAGACATAATGTGTATGCATGGTGATAAACAAGGGTGTGATGGGTCATTCTACTCATGGGTATATGGTGGTGGCGTAGACATAATATGTATGCGTGGTGATAAACAAGGGTGTGATGGGTCGTGGTTATACTCGAAGTAAGAGGTGGTTACTATCATCTGAACAGTGTGATAGTAGTGAAGGTAAAGGGTGGTATATTCACCGATTACAAAGGAAATCTTATAAAGTTATAATGGGTATGGTGGTAAGGGGTATTAGTGATCAAGTAGGAGTGATATAGGGGTGGTCATAAATGTAATAAGAGGTGTTCTCGGTTACACACTGGTCAACCAGTGGTCAAGTGGTCAAGTAAGGGTCAAGTAGTCAAGTAAGGAAATTTTAGGGAAAAGTGATTGTAATGAGATGGTGATGATTAAAGAGTGGTAAATTAGTGGTCAATCAGTGGTCAAGGAGTGGTCAAGTAAGGAAAATTTTAGGGGAAAATGGTCGTAGTGACATGGTAATGTTTAAATTAGTGGTAAATTAGTGGTCAAGTAGTGGTCAAGCAGTGGTCAAGCGGTGTGTAAGTGAGGAAAATTTTAGGGAAATTTTAGGGAAAAGTGGTTGTAATGAGATGGTGATGATTAAAGAGTGGTAAATTAGTGGTCAATCAGTGGTCAAGGAGTGGTCAAGTGGTCAAGTAAGGAAAATTTTAGGGAAAATTGGTCGTAGTGACAAGGTGATGATTAAAGAGTGGTAAATTAGTGGTCAAGTAGTGGTCAAGCAGTGGTCAAGTGGTCAAGTAAGGAAAATTTTAGGGGAAAATGGTCGTAGTGACATGGTAATGTTTAAATTAGTGGTAAATTAGTGGTCAAGTAGTGGTCAAGCAGTGGTCAAGCGGTGTGTAAGTGAGGAAAATTTTAGGGAAATATTAGGGAAAAGTGATTGTAATGAGATGGTGATGATTAAAGAGTGGTAAATTAGTGGTCAATCAGTGGTCAAGGAGTGGTCAAGTGGTCAAGTAAGGAAAATTTTAGGGGAAAATGGTCGTAGTGACATGGTAATGTTTAAATTAGTGGTAAATTAGTGGTCAAGTAGTGGTCAAGCAGTGGTCAAGCGGTGTGTAAGTGAGGAAAATTTTAGGGAAATTTTAGGGAAAAGTGATTGTAATGAGATGGTGATGATTAAAGGGTGGTAAATTAGTGGTTAAGTAGTGGTCAAGCAGTGGTCAAGTGGTCAAGTGAGGAAATTTTAGGGGAAAAGTGATTGTAGCGACATGGTGATGCTTAAAGGGTGGTAAATTAGTGGTCAAGTAGTGGTCAAGCAGTGGTCAAGTAGTGGTCAAGTGGTCGAGTGACCACTTAAATTATAGAGGACGATGTGCCTAAGATTATGGTAGTGATTAAAGTGATCGATGACGTGGTCAAGCAGTGGTCAAGCAGTGGTCAAGTAGTCAAGTAAGGAAATTGTAGGGGAAAGTACGTATATTGCAATGGTGGTGGGTAAAGTGAGGAAGAATCAATAGTAGTGATAATACTACTACGAATATTAGCGACAAGCACAAAGACAACCAAGTACATACTTGATACACACAAATACAAAGACAACGAAACACACACACACGTACACACATACAGATACAGAAGTACAGACAAACCATACCATTACTACTGTCACAACAACAGCTATACACAAGTACACACCCATAATCAAAGACACAAAGAGGGTCACACACACTCACCCATAATCAATTACACAAATACACACCTACAAACACAAAGACAACCACACTTGATACATTTGTACATACAGACATACACATAAAGACAGACAAGCACAAAGACACACCCATACCATTACTACTGTCATCACAACTATACACACACGTGTACACATATACAAGCACAAAGTCAACCACACACACCCATAAACAGCCACTCAAGTACAGACACAGGAAAACAAAGAAGCAAACAAGGACAGACACACTCACCCATAATCAATTACACAAATACACACCTACAAACACAAAGACAACCACACTTGATACATTTGTACATACAGACATACACATAAAGACAGACAAGCACAAAGACACATCCATACCATTACTACTGTCATCACAACTATACACACACGTGTACACATATACAAGCACAAAGTCAACCACACACACCCATAAACATCCACTCAAGTACAGACACAGGAAAACAAAGAAGCAAACAAGGACAGACACACTCACCCATAATCAATTACACAAATACACACCTACAAACACAAAGACAACCACACTTGATACATTTGTACATACAGACATACACATAAAGACAGACAAGCACAAAGACACACCCATACCATTACTACTGTCATCACAACTATACTCAAGTACACACCCATAGTCAATTACACAAATACACACCTACAAACAAAAACACACAAAGACAAAGACAACCAAACACAGACAAACCATACCATTACTACTGTCACAACAACAACTATACACAACTACACACCTACTACAAACTCAAAGACACACACCCATACCATTACTACTGGTACCACAACCATACACACATACAGACACCTATAAACAAATACATAAACAAAACGTGTCCCTACAAGAATATCACATACCCCTTTTGGTAAAGAACGCGGATGTCCGAGACAGCCCCTACGTCATCAACCCCATATGCAAAAGTCATTAAGTATGAGTCATCGGTGTGTAGGGAAGCAGGCGTGAGAATAGCTTGTCTAACTGCCACGTCAGCTACGTCGTGTGCAGAACCAGTGTATAAAATAGAAGGCGTCTCTTGTGAGCTCAGTACCAGTTCACGGGCTGACTTGGGTATCTACAGAGGTGCTTCAGGCTGGTGTGAGCAGTGTAGTAAGCAGATATTGTTCACGTACTGACTTGGCTAGCTACCGCAGTGAAACAGGTTGGTGTGAGCAGTGTAGTAAGCAGATATTTTTCACGTAGTGACTTGGCTAGCTACAGCAGTGAAACTTGGTGTGAGCCTTATTCGTGTCGTTGGCCTCTGATAAAACAGTGAAACATTGTATACATCAGAACTTTTTGGTGTTGTAAGAAAGCGAGAAAAACAGTTTATCAATATGACCACCAGATCTACTTTCACGTGTTCAGTGTGCGACAAAGCCTATTGTGATAAGTATACCCTTAATCGTCACATTCGGACCATTCACGAGGGGAAACCATACTTATGTCATATCTGTGGACAACGTTTCAACAGAAAAGACAATCTACAAAAACACAAACGAATACATCATCAGCCACGTATGAATACACCAAACACTCCAATACCAGAGACGACAGCACCACCTGTCTATTTACACCATCATCGTAGTCTAACGCAAGTACCAGACTGCCACCACTGTATCTTCAATGATAACCTTACCCGTCATAATAGGAACATTCACAATGATTATCCCTGTCAGTTACGTGACAATCTATACAATTCGAACCTACAACGGTACTTACATCACCAGACATCACGAGAACGAACGACACCCTTAGACACCCTGGCAACAAGTCCACTCATAGTAGCAGAGGATATCCAACCAAATGATAGAGACAGTTTGGCAGCCCTTAAGGCGTACTGCAAGGAACTATCGCTTATGCTACCCAATCAAGTGGTAGTATTAGAAAAAAAGTGTCGACCACCGCTATCGGGTGGTTTTGGTATGATAAAAAGAAGTATTCAGATATCTTGTATGATATCTCATACATGTCTTTATTCTGGATCCGAAACAAATAAGGTATGTGTGATGACTTCGACAACAACAGTGTTTTTCATAGTCAACCAGCAGAGCCCAGAAGAATGAAGATCACTAATCCAGAACTTTTTGGTGTTTCACTAATCATCTATGTCATTGATTTTTTCTTATATCTCTAAACTGTTTTTCACTAATCATGTATGTCCTTGATTTTATCTTATATCACTAAAGTGTTTTTCACTAAGCATCTATGTCATTGATTTTTTTCTTATATCACTAAAGTGTCTTTTACTAAGCATCTATGTCATTGATTTTTTCTTATATCATTAAACTGTTTTTCACTAATCATCTATGTCATTGATTTTTTTTTCTTACGATATATCACTAAACTGTTTTTCACTAATCATGTATGTCATTGATTTTTTCTTATATCACTAAAGTGTTTTGATGAATAATACATTCTTTGATATATTGAAACCAAGTTTTTTTGTTGATTTTCTTTATTGGTTTTGTTTTCATGACGTTGTCTTGTCGGCTCAGAGCTTACATTACCAGACATGAACAATGTCTTAGAAGAAGTTATGGCAAATACAGAACAGTCAAATGTATAAAATCTAGGAAAAAATAACCAAAGGCGAAAAGACCTAAAGAGAGAAATGTCTCGACCAAGCTTATAAATATTACAACTAAAAGGTTGATCAAAATTCAAACATTATAAAAATAACCAAATATGAAAAACATCGTCCAAAGACAGAAATATTTCAACTAAACTTATAAATAAGTCACCAAAAGGGGAAAAGGTCAAGTACAGAAATAGCTATGGAAAAAGTAAGTCCACAAAACTAAGAAAGAAATGTAACTTCTGTAGTCAATTGTGTCTTATCTGAAAAGACGCTATCAATGTCACCCCTTTCCTTGTTTTACTTTACCAAAGACCTTCACCGTATCTGGTACAGAAACCCTTATACAGCACTCATCTCTCCACAGTCTTGGTTGCTTTCTAATACAAAGTGGTTACATCACCAAGAACTTCAAACCTCCAGTGTACACGTGCTCCATTGAAACACCCATGACAGTTAACAACATGTATGGCCATGTAATCTGTGAGTCCATCGGGGATAGTTCATCCGAGTATTCCAAAAGATCCATTTCCCATGGCTGACATCTTCAACTTGCTATAACACAACTTATTCTAATATACACTTTACATGAAATTTCCAAAATTTGGGCTCTATTAAAGATTACGTAATGAGATACACAAAGACACCAAGAACATATCATACAAAACAATTCACAAATTAAAACTTAAACCATATCAGATGAACCACCCAACAAGTACTACACAAACATATAATAAGGAAACACATGACACACAGAGCTTACAGACAAATCACTTGGACTCAAACAAATTTTGCTTCTTGTACTGTAGAATTCTACCAACACTTCTTTCCTATCACCAAAACTAAACATCTACCACACAACCACTGGTCATTTGTCCAACATAATACTCATACCCTCGCCAACGACATTAAGGAAATGCATACTTATACATTGTCAGACATTAGATTTAAAGCCCCTACTACTAACATATCACCGGTGTCGAGTTCCCGTTTCACAAAAACACCCTCTTGTCAGTTGTTAGTGAAAACCATTACACCAGTCCATAATTGTGACTCGTAGAATCTACACTCACACTGTCGTATCTGTAGTATGGGTCTGTGATCAGAGATTCTTCTATAGAATCACATTGTAATCCTAACGTTTTAACCTACTTGTGTAAAACTTTTTTCACCTTCCATTCACCAGGTACAATGACAGCTTTAATTGATAGACGGACATCGTGGTCAGAAGATGAAGATTGTTGTGAAGATGACAGTGTTTTGAAGGAGGATGATTCTGGCTTCTTCACACCAGCTTTATCATCTGACCACGATGTCCGTCTATCAATTAAAGCTGTCATTGTACCTGGTGAATGGAAGGTGAAAAAAGTTTTACACAAGTAGGTTAAAACGTTAGGATTACAATGTGATTCTATAGAAGAATCTCTGATCACAGACCCATACTACAGATACGACAGTGTGAGTGTAGATTCTACGAGTCACAATTATGGACTGGTGTAATGGTTTTCACTAACAACTGACAAGAGGGTGTTTTTGTGAAACGGGAACTCGACACCGGTGATATGTTAGTAGTAGGGGCTTTAAATCTAATGTCTGACAATGTATAAGTATGCATTTCCTTAATGTCGTTGGCGAGGGTATGAGTATTATGTTGGACAAATGACCAGTGGTTGTGTGGTAGATGTTTAGTTTTGGTGATAGGAAAGAAGTGTTGGTAGAATTCTACAGTACAAGAAGCAAAATTTGTTTGAGTCCAAGTGATTTGTCTGTAAGCTCTGTGTGTCATGTGTTTCCTTATTATATGTTTGTGTAGTACTTGTTGGGTGGTTCATCTGATATGGTTTAAGTTTTAATTTGTGAATTGTTTTGTATGATATGTTCTTGGTGTCTTTGTGTATCTCATTACGTAATCTTTAATAGAGCCCAAATTTTGGAAATTTCATGTAAAGTGTATATTAGAATAAGTTGTGTTATAGCAAGTTGAAGATGTCAGCCATGGGAAATGGATCTTTTGGAATACTCGGATGAACTATCCCCGATGGACTCACAGATTACATGGCCATACATGTTGTTAACTGTCATGGGTGTTTCAATGGAGCACGTGTACACTGGAGGTTTGAAGTTCTTGGTGATGTAACCACTTTGTATTAGAAAGCAACCAAGACTGTGGAGAGATGAGTGCTGTATAAGGGTTTCTGTACCAGATACGGTGAAGGTCTTTGGTAAAGTAAAACAAGGAAAGGGGTGACATTGATAGCGTCTTTTCAGATAAGACACAATTGACTACAGAAGTTACATTTCTTTCTTAGTTTTGTGGACTTACTTTTTCCATAGCTATTTCTGTACTTGACCTTTTCCCCTTTTGGTGACTTATTTATAAGTTTAGTTGAAATATTTCTGTCTTTGGACGATGTTTTTCATATTTGGTTATTTTTATAATGTTTGAATTTTGATCAACCTTTTAGTTGTAATATTTATAAGCTTGGTCGAGACATTTCTCTCTTTAGGTCTTTTCGCCTTTGGTTATTTTTTCCTAGATTTTATACATTTGACTGTTCTGTATTTGCCATAACTTCTTCTAAGACATTGTTCATGTCTGGTAATGTAAGCTCTGAGCCGACAAGACAACGTCATGAAAACAAAACCAATAAAGAAAATCAACAAAAAAACTTGGTTTCAATATATCAAAGAATGTATTATTCATCAAAACACTTTAGTGATATAAGAAAAAATCAATGACATAGATGATTAGTGAAAAACAGTTTAATGATATAAGAAAAAATCAATGACATAGATGCTTAGTGAAAGACACTTTAGTGATATAAGAAAAAAATCAATGACATAGATGCTTAGTGAAAAACACTTTAGTGATATAAGATAAAATCAAGGACATACATGATTAGTGAAAAACAGTTTAGAGATATAAGAAAAAATCAATGACATAGATGATTAGTGAAACACCAAAAAGTTCTGGATTAGTGATCTTCATTCTTCTGGGCTCTGCTGGTTGACTATGAAAAACACTGTTGTTGTCGAAGTCATCACACATACCTTATTTGTTTCGGATCCAGAATAAAGACATGTATGAGATATCATACAAGATATCTGAATACTTCTTTTTATCATACCAAAACCACCCGATAGCGGTGGTCGACACTTTTTTCTAATACTACCACTTGATTGGGTAGCATAAGCGATAGTTCCTTGCAGTACGCCTTAAGGGCTGCCAAACTGTCTCTATCATTTGGTTGGATATCCTCTGCTACTATGAGTGGACTTGTTGCCAGGGTGTCTAAGGGTGTCGTTCGTTCTCGTGATGTCTGGTGATGTAAGTACCGTTGTAGGTTCGAATTGTATAGATTGTCACGTAACTGACAGGGATAATCATTGTGAATGTTCCTATTATGACGGGTAAGGTTATCATTGAAGATACAGTGGTGGCAGTCTGGTACTTGCGTTAGACTACGATGATGGTGTAAATAGACAGGTGGTGCTGTCGTCTCTGGTATTGGAGTGTTTGGTGTATTCATACGTGGCTGATGATGTATTCGTTTGTGTTTTTGTAGATTGTCTTTTCTGTTGAAACGTTGTCCACAGATATGACATAAGTATGGTTTCCCCTCGTGAATGGTCCGAATGTGACGATTAAGGGTATACTTATCACAATAGGCTTTGTCGCACACTGAACACGTGAAAGTAGATCTGGTGGTCATATTGATAAACTGTTTTTCTCGCTTTCTTACAACACCAAAAAGTTCTGATGTATACAATGTTTCACTGTTTTATCAGAGGCCAACGACACGAATAAGGCTCACACCAAGTTTCACTGCTGTAGCTAGCCAAGTCACTACGTGAAAAATATCTGCTTACTACACTGCTCACACCAACCTGTTTCACTGCGGTAGCTAGCCAAGTCAGTACGTGAACAATATCTGCTTACTACACTGCTCACACCAGCCTGAAGCACCTCTGTAGATACCCAAGTCAGCCCGTGAACTGGTACTGAGCTCACAAGAGACGCCTTCTATTTTATACACTGGTTCTGCACACGACGTAGCTGACGTGGCAGTTAGACAAGCTATTCTCACGCCTGCTTCCCTACACACCGATGACTCATACTTAATGACTTTTGCATATGGGGTTGATGACGTAGGGGCTGTCTCGGACATCCGCGTTCTTTACCAAAAGGGGTATGTGATATTCTTGTAGGGACACGTTTTGTTTATGTATTTGTTTATAGGTGTCTGTATGTGTGTATGGTTGTGGTACCAGTAGTAATGGTATGGGTGTGTGTCTTTGAGTTTGTAGTAGGTGTGTAGTTGTGTATAGTTGTTGTTGTGACAGTAGTAATGGTATGGTTTGTCTGTGTTTGGTTGTCTTTGTCTTTGTGTGTTTTTGTTTGTAGGTGTGTATTTGTGTAATTGACTATGGGTGTGTACTTGAGTATAGTTGTGATGACAGTAGTAATGGTATGGGTGTGTCTTTGTGCTTGTCTGTCTTTATGTGTATGTCTGTATGTACAAATGTATCAAGTGTGGTTGTCTTTGTGTTTGTAGGTGTGTATTTGTGTAATTGATTATGGGTGAGTGTGTCTGTCCTTGTTTGCTTCTTTGTTTTCCTGTGTCTGTACTTGAGTGGATGTTTATGGGTGTGTGTGGTTGACTTTGTGCTTGTATATGTGTACACGTGTGTGTATAGTTGTGATGACAGTAGTAATGGTATGGATGTGTCTTTGTGCTTGTCTGTCTTTATGTGTATGTCTGTATGTACAAATGTATCAAGTGTGGTTGTCTTTGTGTTTGTAGGTGTGTATTTGTGTAATTGATTATGGGTGAGTGTGTCTGTCCTTGTTTGCTTCTTTGTTTTCCTGTGTCTGTACTTGAGTGGCTGTTTATGGGTGTGTGTGGTTGACTTTGTGCTTGTATATGTGTACACGTGTGTGTATAGTTGTGATGACAGTAGTAATGGTATGGGTGTGTCTTTGTGCTTGTCTGTCTTTATGTGTATGTCTGTATGTACAAATGTATCAAGTGTGGTTGTCTTTGTGTTTGTAGGTGTGTATTTGTGTAATTGATTATGGGTGAGTGTGTGTGACCCTCTTTGTGTCTTTGATTATGGGTGTGTACTTGTGTATAGCTGTTGTTGTGACAGTAGTAATGGTATGGTTTGTCTGTACTTCTGTATCTGTATGTGTGTACGTGTGTGTGTGTTTCGTTGTCTTTGTATTTGTGTGTATCAAGTATGTACTTGGTTGTCTTTGTGCTTGTCGCTAATATTCGTAGTAGTATTATCACTACTATTGATTCTTCCTCACTTTACCCACCACCATTGCACTATACGTACTTTCCCCTACAATTTCCTTACTTGACTACTTGACCACTGCTTGACCACGTCATCGATCACTTTAATCACTACCATAATCTTAGGCACATCGTCCTCTATAATTTAAGTGGTCACTCGACCACTTGACCACTACTTGACCACTGCTTGACCACTACTTGACCACTAATTTACCACCCTTTAAGCATCACCATGTCGCTACAATCACTTTTCCCCTAAAATTTCCTCACTTGACCACTTGACCGCTGCTTGACCACTACTTGACCACTAATTTACCACCCTTTAATCATCACCATCTCATTACAATCACTTTTCCCTAAAATTTTCCTCACTTACACACCGCTTGACCACTGCTTGACCACTACTTGACCACTAATTTACCACTAATTTAAACATTACCATGTCACTACGACCATTTTCCCCTAAAATTTTCCTTACTTGACCACTTGACCACTCCTTGACCACTGATTGACCACTAATTTACCACTCTTTAATCATCACCATCTCATTACAATCACTTTTCCCTAAAATTTCCCTAAAATTTTCCTCACTTACACACCGCTTGACCACTGCTTGACCACTACTTGACCACTAATTTACCACTAATTTAAACATTACCATGTCACTACGACCATTTTCCCCTAAAATTTTCCTTACTTGACCACTGCTTGACCACTACTTGACCACTAATTTACCACTCTTTAATCATCACCATGTCACTACGACCAATTTTCCCTAAAATTTTCCTTACTTGACCACTCCTTGACCACTGATTGGCCACTAATTTACCACTCTTTAATCATCACCATCTCATTACAACCACTTTTCCCTAAAATTTCCCTAAAATTTTCCTCACTTACACACCGCTTGACCACTGCTTGACCACTACTTGACCACTAATTTACCACTAATTTAAACATTACCATGTCACTACGACCATTTTCCCCTAAAATTTTCCTTACTTGACCACTCCTTGACCACTGATTGACCACTAATTTACCACTCTTTAATCATCACCATCTCATTACAATCACTTTTCCCTAAAATTTCCTTACTTGACTACTTGACCCTTACTTGACCACTTGACCACTGGTTGACCAGTGTGTAACCGAGAACACCTCTTATTACATTTATGACCACCCCTATATCACTCCTACTTGATCACTAATACCCCTTACCACCATACCCATTATAACTTTATAAGATTTCCTTTGTAATCGGTGAATATACCACCCTTTACCTTCACTACTATCACACTGTTCAGATGATAGTAACCACCTCTTACTTCGAGTATAACCACGACCCATCACACCCTTGTTTATCACCACGCATACATATTATGTCTACGCCACCACCATATACCCATGAGTAGAATGACCCATCACACCCTTGTTTATCACCATGCATACACATTATGTCTACACCACCACCATATACCCATGAGTAGAACGACCCATCACATCCTTGTTCATCACCATGCATACACATTATGTCTACACCACCACCATATACCCATGAGTAGAACGACCCATCACATCCTTGTTCATCACCATGCATACACATTATGTCTACACCACCACCATATACCCATGAGTAGAACGACCCATCACACCCTTGTTCATCACTACCCATACTAATATACGTAACCACCACCATATACCCATGAGTAGAACGACCCATCACACCCTTGTCTATCACTACGCATTATGTCTACGACACCACCTCTTACTTCAAGTATAACCACGACCCATCACACCCATGTTTATCACTACCCATACTAATGTAACCAAAATAACTTTCCCCTCTTCCAGAACCAACTAAACATTTACCTTAATTACTTTTTACACCCCACCAGGCAGCGTCAAAAAACCCGTTCCCACGAGGCACGCCGAAAAAAAAAAAATTTCACCCCGCCCAAAAATATTTCCTTCAGCCTCCAGGGTGGAGCCATTTTACCCATATTTCCTTCATAAACACTACTATGGAGGCTAAAAGTGGGGTCTGGAGTCCCTAGTCTACTACTGGGCAGGCTCTTTTACACTGCTGGTGTGGGAATCGGTGTGGTTCTATACCTAATGACTGGAGTTGCAGCACAGAATGTTTGGCCTACTGCTGTAGTAAGCCGGTCTTGTAGACGTTGTATTACATCATGCCCTCGAAAGGTTAGCTGGATGAATACCTTCAGTTTAGGGACTGTAGTTTCGTCTGGTTTTGGTTTGGGCTGTTGGCAGTGGCGCTTTATAAATCCGGTGGAGTACCCATTCAGGTTTAAGACATTCTTCAGAGTTTCAAATTCCTCTGTCAGTGTGTCCCGGGTGCATATCTTCCTAGCACGGTCAAACAGGGTCCGTACTAAGCCCCGTTTGTCCAGCCCCCGTGCTGCTCTTCAGCTCTAAATGCCACATGCTCACTTAAGCAAGTTATAATGAGAAATAAAATGAAAAAATTAGTGGCAACCGATAAGATTGATGTGAAAAAAGCGAGGGGAAGGCAGAGAGGTAGATACCTGGATGGCTTGGCCACATGGCATATTCGGGAAAGGACGTTAGCCCAGGCTCTGGTGGTCAAGTGAGATGGCGAACCATGACCGCTCAGTTTATCGTCACGGCACATAATGATATTGACACATGTTACATGTGTGAATGTAAACTTTATAAAGGAGAGGCTGAGAGTAAAAGCCGTTCAGGCGCGCGTCAGCGTCGTTCGACAACTGCGAGCGCTATCAAGACAAGTCACCTGAACAAGTCAAGAAGCCTGAAACGGGGGAAAATGGCACGTGCAAGAACACCAAAAGACACGTGGCAACCAAGATGTGCAGCGTGGGAACCGACAAGAAGACGAGCGGTGTGAATATACCTGCGAGCTGCAGCAAACAACAAGAACCTCAAGCAACCTCTAACGAAGCTACCAGGAGGAAGGACGACGACAACCCACGACAAACAAGAGCCAAACCCACTAAGAAGCAGAGGGAGGAGAAAGACACCAGAGTCGGAAACACCGACTCACCGACAAGCAAGTGGGTTGTCAAGCGTATCCAAGTGGTGCTATCAGACGAAAAAATCCTGAAGCAGCTTCGAGAAGAGAATCTCCACATCCGATTCTCGAAGTCGGAGCGATTCCTCACCTACTCCAAGATTTCTACAACCTTGGGGTGATAACGACAGAGGGCAGAGAGATGCCGACCACAGTAGCAATCAACAAGAAAACACATCAGCCAGAGAGATTCATCCCAAGAGTCAATCAATGTTCCAGATGCCAGAGGGCCGGCCACAGCAGAGCAGCATGTGGCAGTAAGTCGGAAATCTGCCGGTACTGCGCCGATCACCACGCCTTCAAGGAGTGTCCGCTGGCCAAGCTGGACACGGACTTCCGAGCACCCAACAACAAAAGAAAGTGCGCCAACTGCCTGGGCAAGCATGGAGCAAGATACTTGGGCTGTCCGTACCTGTAAAGACACAGAGACGTCTTAAGGTTCTCCATCAACCCAAAGACACAGTACAACGAAGCAATGCGGAGGTACATCTCACAAGCGGAAAAAGCTCAACTGCAGGACCAGATAGATGAGCTAAAGAAGCAAATCAAGCTGCTTCAAACACTGGCACCGATCAGCGACAATGAAAAGCTGTTTGCTGAAATAAAGGAGATCCAGCGAAACATCAAGCAAGAAGTGAAATATATGGTCGTGATGAAGAAGGAAAACGAAGAAATGCTACTAACCATTAAATGAGAGAGAGAGAGAGAGAGAGAGAGAGAGAGAGAGAGAGAGAGAGAGAGAGAGAGAGAGAGAGAGAGAGAGAGAGCGATCTGCTGAAAGCTGAAATAGAGTTAACCCAAAACAAACCAGCAGAGGAAATGGAAAAGAACACACACAAAACCGCAAGATGAAACCCAACAAGAGACCGAACCGGAACATCAAGATAAAGCCAGCAGCCCAACCACGACACTCGAGACCGTCAAGGGCTAACCAATATCCCGCCAGACATCCGAAGAAGACCGAGATGTGCACCCTGATGTCGGCACAGAGAGGCTCCGGGGACCTACCTTGGAGGAGTTACGAGAATCGGCAAGAGTGGAGGAACTCAGGCACCAAGAATTCAAGCGGCGCTGGGATGAAAAAGAAAACAAGAAGCCCAAGAAACTCATGAAACCGGTAGAATACACAGATAGATACCATAAACCTGATTTTGCCGACTACAGTACTATATAGAAGACGGAGTGATCATCCCATGGCTGACCGCGGAAGAAGAAATCAAAAGGCAACAGAAACTCAACATCGAAAGTGAAACAAGGCGCAAGGAGGACAATGAAAACATCGAAAAGCTTCTACGTACTATACATTAAAAAGGAGGCAAACAGACCAAATAAAAAGTCCTTATAAGGACTGCAACCAGTCAAACCAGACGAACTAGCAGCCTTCACTAACAAAAGACACCACCAGAGGAGACGGGCACAAAAGATAGCCGCCGCCAACCCCCCAGCTGACGTCACAGACACAAAAGCCGATAAAACCGGTCCGGATCAGAACCAACTCGCAAGAGCGCATAAGACAGGAATCAGGGTGAATAAACCCACAAAAACCACGGACCTCAACAATAACCACAGCTGAAAGAAGAAGGTTGAACGAGGCCGAATTTGGAATTTTTGTTTCTTAAATCAAGTCAAGTCAAGTACAAAGCAATGAACATTCTAGTTGGGGGAGTCTGAGACAGCAAGGCTGCACGACCACATGCAACCACATCCCAACATTTGGACGTTCTTCACGCACACACCAACACTCCATCTGCTCTATGTCCCACATTGGGACACATTTCCTCAACCAACTTGCGCCAAGACTAGCCTTTTGCTATTCATCTCCGTCTTTAATTCTCTTCACGCGTGTTTTTAGATGGCCCACTATTTCGGTTACCTTGTGGGTTCTAGATAAAAGAGTGTCTAGTTTACTATTCTCAAGTTTTCTCAGTGACTGTTCTATCCAGCAATAGCTACATGTCTTCGCATCTTGTCTCACTGAAATGTGTTTAGTTATCTGCGTGAGCCGGACATTGATGATCTTGATAATGTGGTTGTTTCGGGATTTGAAATTTAAATATTGAGCACAACCCACTACTGGCAACGCCGATCGCATTCTGGCATGACCCTAAGGCCTATCCACGTCAATATGGAAGCACTATACTCGAGTTTCGCCCTCATTTGAGCTCGTCAGAGCTCAAATGAGGGCGAAACTCGAGTATAGTGCTTCCATATTGACATTGATGATCTTGTCATACTATTTCAGTTCTTCTATTTGTGTGAGTCATAAAGAGAGAGAGAGGGAGAGAGAGAGAGAGAGAGAGAGAGAGAGAGAGAGAGAGAGATAGAGAGACAGAGAGAGAGAGAGAGAGAGGGGGGGGGAGAACAAGAGTCTGTGGACAAACCTGATCACCAACGCCACACGGCTTGGCCTATAAGAAAATTTGCAGTACATGAGACAGAAGACCGGGGACAGACATGACTGCTAACGCCACACGTCATGGATGATAAGAAGTATACTTTCTATCCCCATTAAAATGAACCAGCGTTGATAAGTTGTTTTAGACAACAAAATGACTGGTAATTTTGGGGTGACAATTCCATGGCTTGGCCTCTCCAACATTTGACATTGAGCGAATAATCAATGCATGTCTTCCTTGAGTAGACAAGGGTGAGTACTCGTGGCACATCTCTGACTGTCGCTAGATGGCACCACAGACAGCGAGTGTTTATAAACTTCAGACTAGTTGGCACGATAGAACACTATCTCATATCGTGTAAGACATATGACCAGGAACGTCAGAAACTGATAGAATACTTTCAAGCAAGGGATACCATGATGACAATGAAAGAGTGCCTGCGGACAGGTGGAGACAAAGACTTGCGAAAACTGGTCAATCAATTCATAGTAAGAACAGGGAAAGATATTTAACCAACATAAAAATACAACCACCGAATGAAGAGGACAGAAACCGTCAATCCGTTGAAACAACTAACAGTGGTGACGAAGAACCAAGGATAGACGCTCAGGCAACGGAGAAGAGATGCAACGGGTCACACACCAGGATGGGAATAGAAAAAGATATCAAACACTCCATAAAGGAAGAACATACAAATATAGTTACTACCAAAACAAACAAATTAGACAAACAAACTAAACAACTAGACACATAACCTCAACCAAATAAAACAAATAAAGCAAATAAATAAATATGCCTCCCAATAGATCTGATAAATAAATACCACAAACGAGTTAAATATACAAACAAATAAATAATAAACCCAGGCAGATAACTAAAGGAATAAAGTCGCGAATAAAATAGGAAAATACAGATAATAGATGCACATACACAAAAATATAAAAACGATGAGAATTAGTAAAGCAGCGAAAATAGGTAGGAAAACAGCAGACCGCCATGAATGCCTGCACCCGATGAATGTCAGTTTGTACCTTTATTGTCCATGTTTTACGTACCTAAATTCCCTTTTTTTTTCGGACATCCGCTTTTTTCCATTGTGGTGGATGTCCAGGGTGCCCTGAAAGGGACGGTGGGCTGCGGCGTGATCTGGACGAGATGTGTGTGGTTTGGCTCCTCCCTGGAGGACCCGGAAGGAGGTGGACGAGATGAGCGACCCCTTTTGGTGGCAAGAACACCATCACGGGCGGGAACGAGAGAGACTAGGACAGGGATCAGTACTGGTATGCTGGGCCCACATGTGAGATAACCAACAGGAATAGGCTGACAACCCCCCACCCCCCCCCCCCCCCCAAAAAAAAACGGACTTGCCGGACAACCAGAACCCCCACCCAACGTCACAGACAGTGTCTGCGCACAACATAAGTCAGATTTTACTGGCACATAAATAAAGTAATAATCTACGCACCATGAACCACTGCTATTATAACCGATGCCGCACGGGCTGGTTGAAACAAGGTGGACAGTTTTTTTTTTTTTACAAATTGGACGGACGGACGGACGGAAGCACGTGTCCGGGCTTTCTCTGGGTGACTCACAACCATGCTCATGCTCATACGGACAGTGTGATCAAACTGCAGAGCATGTTCTCCAGGATGTTTCCCACTACAGCTAGTTAAGAAAGGAAAGGAATACTGTCCCAATAAGACGATACGGCATTCAAAACTCTATAGACCAGGGAAGGAAGGGGTGGGGGGGGGGGCCTCCAAAAAACGTTTAACTACGTCACGAGGACTCATCTGTCCGCGTAAACATGAAAGAACGAAGGCTATCATTTGAGAATTGTCTTCTTTACACCATACTCCTTAAAAAGTCGCTTAAAAGTCGACAGGCTCGACTTCATTGCATCGGGTATTGTTGTTGTTGTTTGTCCATCAAGAATGATGATGACCATTCATTTCATCCAGTGGGGTTGAAAGTATGGAGCCGTGAGTTCTAAGATGGCTGATAAGGCCTATTTTGGCTCGAAATGTTCTTTGACAATGTGGACAAACAATGCTTGACGTTTCTGGAGGAGGATTTTCTGCAGTGGTTTTTCTATTCTGTCTTTTCTTCACAGCTCTTGAAGTCCTGGTTGCCTCACAAGTAACTGCACCCTTGCGTAATGATGCACACCACGAATTTCTGTCTCTGGCTGCAGTCTCCCAGATGTCATGATGAATTCCAAAAGCATTCAGTGAGATTTTCGGAGTGCGTTTACCACAACGCAACTCGCCGTAAAAAATTCGTTTAGGGAGCCTGTGATCTGGCATGCGAGTCAAGTGACCAGCCCAGCGAATCTGATTCTTCATTAGTAAAGTGTGGATACTGCGCATGGACGCTCTTTCTAGGACTTCAGTGTCTGGGATTTTGTCTTGCCATTTAATCTTCAGTAGCTTCCTAAGGCAGACTGTGTGGAAGTGGTTTAATTTCCAGCGTGTCGCTGATAAACAGTCCAGGTTTCACAAGCATATAGCAGTGTGGATAATACAACTGCTTTGTTTGCAGGCTTATTCCATTTCTGTCCCATACATTCTTGTACAATCTGCCAAAGGCCGCGCTGGCTTTGGAGATTCTTGCATTCACTTCATCATCAATTGTGGCAGCTTGTGACACAGTGCTGCCATGATAGGTGAATTTGTCCACAACACTTAGACTATGACCATTCACTTTGATATTCGGCACAGTGTGATTATTCCCTGGAGCTGGCTGGTACATAACTACAGTCTTCTCCAAATTGATATTGAGCCCAAAGTTGGCACAGGCATGTGAGAAAGCTGAAACATTATGTTGCATGTCCGCCTCCGAGTTGGCGTATAGAGCGCAATCATCAGCAAGCAGGAGCTCTCTGACGGTGTCGCTGTCAATTTTGGTTTTAGCTTTCAGCCTTCTGAGATTGAATAACTTTCCATCCATACGGTAGTTGATGTCTATTCCAATGTCGTCGTTCTCGAAGGCATTCATCAACATAGCTGAAAACATGAGGCTGAACAGTGTTGGTGCCAGGACACATCCTTGCTTCATTCCATTGGTGACAGTAAAGGGCTCAGACAGTTCACCATTTTCCTGTACTCTTGCCTGCATGCCATCATGAAATAGCCGCACTATTTGGACAAACTTTCGTGGACAGCCATATTTTGCCATAATCTTCCACAGTCCTTCTCTGCTGACTGTATCAAAAGCCTTGGTAAGGTCAATGAAAGTGGAGAACATTTCGCAGTTCTGTTCCTGACATTTCTCTTGCAGCTGCCTTGCAGCGAAAATCATGTCAACAGTTCCACGTTCTTTTCTGAAGTCACATTGACTCTCAGGAAGAAGACCTTGATCGAGATGGGCTGTGAGGCGATTGAGAAGAATTCTGGCGAGCGCGGGCGTCACTAGGGGGGTGCGTGGGGTACGGGCCGCACCGGGTGACACCATCAAGGGGTGACACCAAAATAAAAAAAATGCAAATATGACAAAGCAGACATAGCTCTGTCTAGTCGGGGTTCATAACCGTTCATTGTTAATTTTAGAAATTTTAATGTTAAATAACAAAAATTTAACTTTGTCCGAGTTTGTCGAAGTTCTTTATTTATGCTTTACCTGAAGTATTGAAGTTATATTGTTCAATTTGTTTTCTTTCTTATGTCCTTATTAACTTTTTGACTTATTTTACAAACATTCAATCAATCAATCATGTGCCATGCCGGAAAGCGTGGGCGGTCATGATTCGCCATTTCACTCGATCACCAGAGTCGTGGATCAACTCAGTGTTCCTGTCTCGTCCATGCCATGTGGCCAAGCCATCCAGGTATTTTCCTCTCGGTCTTCCTCTTGGTCTGTTCCCTTCGATCTTGCCAGCTGTCACTAAGTTCTCCAGTCCATTTCTTCTCATAACATGTCCAAAAAATTTTGACTGTCTACATCTAATTTCTCTAATCAATCTACGATTTTCATTTGTCTCTTGTAGTACTTGGTCATTGGTTTTTCTATCTGTCCATGGTATTCTTTGCATTTTCCTCAGAAACCACATTTCTGCAGCCATCAGATGTTTTTCAGCTTGACTGCACATTGTCCAAGTTTCACATCCATACAAAAGAACAGGCTCTATGTATCCCCTCAACACTCTTTTTCTCGTTTCAATTGACATCATTTTATTGGTCAGAATGTTTTTCATCTTGCTAAAGGCTACTTTCGCAATGGCGATTCTTGTTCTAATCTCTTCAAGGCATCTGCCATCAGATGTTATGACTGTTCCGAGATAATTGAACCGATTCACTTGTTGAAGAATATTCCCATTTACTTGTATATTACATTGTGGTACTTCGTTCTTCCTAGTGACGACCATAACCTGTGTCTTCCTACAATTTAATTCCAACCCCAGCTGCTCACTGTGTACAACCACAGCGTCTACTAATTGTTGCAGATCCTGTGCATTGTCTGCAATCAATACTGTATCATCCGCATATCTAATGTTATTTATGTTTCGTCCTCCAATGCTGATTCCATTTAGGTCTTCTACATTTCTGAAAATATTTTCACTGTATAGGGAAAAAAGATCTGGAGACATTACACATCCCTGCCTAACACCTCTCTTAATAGGTTGGTATTGTCCTACTTCATTATCAATCCTTATGGCAGCTTGTTGTTTCCAATATATGTTTTTTATAAGTCTAATGTCTTTCCCATCAATTTGTAGATCTGCAAGCATATCCACAATGTTGACATGTCTAACTCTATCAAAAGCCTTTGTGTAGTCAATAAAGCAAAGATGTATATCCTTGTTTACTTCTAAAGCACGCTCAATAACTGTTCGCAGCATATACACAGCATTTACTGTACCCTTTCCTTCTACAAAACCACATTGTTCTTCCCCTATTTCAGGTTGTATTTTCTTCCTCACTCTTTGCATGATAATTCGTAACAAAATATTTGTGATGTGACTCATTATACTAATTGTTCTATGTTGATCAAATTCTAAGGTTCCTGATTTCTTTGGGATTGCAATAAATACAGAATTACATAATTCAGAAGGTATATCTCCAGTTTCATATAATGTGTTCAGCAGTCTAGTGACTTGCTCTAGTCCAAATTCTTCTAAAGCTTTAATCATTTCTGTTGTGATGTTATCTGCACCGGGGGCCTTGCCAGCTTTCATATGCTTAAGAACATTTTGAACCTCCATCTTTAAAATTGCTGGTCCTTCATTATTAAATCTAATAGCATACTGTTCCTCTCTGTTATCATTATACAGGTCTTTCACATAATCTGTCCATACATGTAGAATCTGATCTTTTTCTATTATGATTTTGCCATCTTTAGTTTTTAGACAGCCTGTTGATGTACTTGTTCTTTTATTAGTAAGTTCCTGAATTCTTTTGTGCACTAATTTGGTATTTTGACTGTTGTGTTGTTTTTCAATTTCTAAGCACTTTTCCTCAAGCCATGATTCTTTTGCCTTCCTACATAATATTCTGACTTGTCTGTGAATTTCTTCATATTTGGCAGGATTATTTTTGTTGAGTCTTCTTGTTTCCATTAAGTGTAAAATTTCCTCAGTCATCCATTTCTTACGACCCACCTTCTTTAATTTTGGAATAGTTGTTTCTGCAGCCACATTGATTGAATTCTTTAAAATTTCCCATTGATCATCCACATCCTGGAATAGGATCTCTAGATCAGACAATATTTCAAATCTGTTCTGTACTTCTATGTTGAATTTGTTTTGTATTTCCTTGTCATTACTCAATGTACATAAATCATATTTAGTGTTCCCTGTTGTATACTTGACTTTCTTCAACTTTATCCTCAATGTTCCTGTGAGTAATCTGTGGTCACTATAACAATCAGCACTGGGAACTGTTTTTGCTACTGTTAGCGCGTTTCTAAATCTTCTGCTAATGAGAATGTAGTCAATCTGGTTTCTAATCATGCTATCAGGACTCCTCCAGGTCCATAATCTTCTAGGGTGTTGCTTGAACCGGGTGTTTTCTACAATCATTTCCTGTTCTTTTGCCCACTCTACTAGTCTGTATCCTCTTTCATTTCTCTCTCCTAAACCATAGTTTCCTACTGTGTATCTATCCCCTTGATTTCCTACTTTTGCATTGAAGTCCCCTATTATGATGTTTATTTCTGAATTTTTACATTTCTTTAAGGCAGACTCTATGTCATTATAAAATTCCCCTACACTATCTTCACTGGACTCTCCTGTTGGGGCATATACTTGAATAACATTTATGTTAAAAGGTCTGCCACTCAATTTAACTAGTAGAACTCTGTCCGACACGGCCCAATATCCCTGAACAGACGTTGATGTTTTCCGGTCCAAAATTATTGCCACTCCCTTATGTCGATCCTCACCTCCAGAATAAATAATCTTAAAATCTTTATGTATCTTGATGCCTGCTCCTGTCCATCTCGTTTCGCACATACCTAATATATTAATTTTTTCTCTTTGAATTTCTTGTGTTATGTTCTCTAATGTTCCGTCGTTGTTTAACGTCCTAACGTTCCATGTTCCTAATTTTAATGTCTCATTCCTTGTCTTGCGATGATCAGTCTTTAAGCGAATCATAATAAACATTACTATATGCGATTATATATGGTACAGGAACACTCGGAAGAAGACCATGGTGAAAGTCTAGAGGGGTGACACCAAGAGTTTATCGCACTGGGTGACACCAACCCCAGTGACGCCACTGCTGGCGAGTATCTTCCCTGCAATTTAAAGCAAGGTGATGCCTCGGTGGTTGTCACAGGATTGGATCGGGTATTATCTCATGTGGCTCATTCTCTTTCCGCAGCGCGGAAAGCATCGCACAAAGCACGAACTACGTAGCTCTAGCGACGATCCTCAGGAGTCTCCGAAAAAATGCACTCATGAACCGAAGGACGCGGCCCGGAATCGAACCCACAACCTTCGGAGCCAGAGTCAGATGGCTTGACCACTTCGCCACTCACATCGTACTCCATAAGGGGTGAGGCGGAATAATGGATATACAGTGTCAGTATGCATTAAAAAACAAAACTATCATCAGGTAATCATCATATTTGGAAGAGTGTGACAGGGGGGCAGACGTGGAAATTAAACACGTAATGTAACAGATTTTCATCCTAGGGTTAACGAGGCAGTAATGTACGCTGATTGATCAATGCCGACATCAGGATGTCAGACAGCGTGACCACCGAGCAGAACACAGCGTATGAAATAACATGCTCCTGTGTGAGGATGAAGGTGGAGAATACTGAGATGGGTTCCACAACTGGAGTAATTACGGCGATTATTGTCTTTGACTGGCAGATAAGTCTGAGGTAGTCCAAAACCGAGAGGCAATTGGTTAGTTAGACGGCCTCTTTACCTGCTTGACACTCTCAGGGTGCGGGTCGGCCTGATCATGACTCCCGGGGGTTTTCTCCTGTCGTAAGTTCGCATATTCCACCTTCGAGACGTTTCGTATATCGCATTTGTCTGACACTGACGCCGCTATCTGTGTCTGCCCAGAAGCCATTCCGCCATCAGGGAGGCCAACATTGTGCATTTGGTACACTGCCAACATTATCACTCCAATGTAACTGCCCCCCCCCCCACCAAAAAAAAAAAAACAACAACAAACTGTTATCTACTACCTATAGTACCTTGCTGTGTAGGGCAGGAGGGTCTCTTGACCCTGAGGAATTAAGGCCACCTGGCTAGTGCAGTCGCCGCGAACTGTGCGGGTTAGGATTTTCATTTTGCCCCCGACAGAAAAAAAAAAAAATCCACATCTTACTGAGGATTCGAACCCGGGTCTCCCGAAGGAGAACATATCGTTCTTAGCCACTAGGCCCGCCGCTTCCCTCCAATGTAACTAACCGGAGAAAAACCAACTTCCTTGCCCGGTTGTTTGCCCCTGTTCTCATCTCCATCTCCGTAGCTATATATCATCCCAAAGACGTAGTTACATCCATGTTGCATCCTTCGTACCCCGTTCTCAGCTCACGCTCTCTAAATTACAAGTACCTCAGAAGTTGGAGTGAGTGGATTAACAGGTAATAGGGAAAGCTAATCCACATGCAAAAATCAGTCCAGTGAACTAGAAGTAGTAGTATGTCAAGGGACTACACTTGAGGTCAAAGCGAGCGAACACACACACACAAACACCACCACCACTATCTATTAATATGTGTAGCTTGTCTGAGGCTTTTCTCATCTGTCTCACCACTTTTCATCCGTTACCAGCTGTTTGAGGTTGTTACCATCAACACTGCCCCACCTTTAATAAGTTTTGAAGGACTCGTTCTAATATCTGCTTAATATCACCACCACCACCACACGGACATGTGATTTTCAAGCTATTGAAATACAGGATATTTGAACCTACACTAGATGATTGTCAAGTTTGAAGATTACCACTTAACCTTCCCTTTCCAATCAGCGACGCGTTTCCGCTGCATCAGCTTCCAGATGGTTCAAGCAATCTTTCTAAAGGTTATATTCAGTTATTAATTTTTGAACAAGGAGATCCCCTCTGCTGTGTGTCCACCGTGACGAGGTAGAGGGGCTTGTGCGTCCCAATGACCCCAAGAGCTATGCCGACGGTAGCACAGCTACTGGTAGGGCCACCCATGTCGGACAGGTCAAGGGAGAGGGACCAGACGAAGAGACACACAAACCTGCTGCCTTGTAGGTAGACTGGGGACAGTCAAAGGCTAGGGAAAGCACCCCAAATACATGCTTGTCGAAATCGGATGTACTGAGCCACAGGCTTGACAAAGCAGTGCAACGTAAAACCTGCTGCCTTGTAGGTAGACTGGGGACAGTCAAAGGCTAGGGAAAGCATCCCGAATAAATGCTTGTCGAAATCGGATGTACTGAGCCACAGGCTTGACAAAGCAGTGCAACGTAACTTAATTCATGATGTCACAAATCAAAATTAATCGATATGGTGCTAATCCCGTGAAGTCCCATCAGGCGGCGATAGTGCCGGGCCCCCTGCCTCGAGGGGGTCCACCCATGACTACTGGTGGTCACCTTCCCCTGTGCTGTGGAGTCAAGGCACAGAGGAGTAGGTTAAGAGCTATTGACCAAATACCCCGGACACTCAACATGCTACAGTGGAATGCCGAAGGAGTTTACAAGAAGAAAGACTCCCTAACACAGCGTCTTCATAAAGATAGAATAGATGTGGCATGCATTCAAGAGACACACCTCAACGCCAATCACAAATTCTCAGTCAGAGGATATCAGGCCACACGTTTCGACCGTGAAGGACACAAAGGAGGAGTTCTAATACTTACACGAAATACAATACCTTGCAGCGAAGTATCTGTGATCTCTGACAACCAAACGGAAATTATAGGTGTTGATATAATGATAAAGGACGTGAAAATAAGAATCTACAATCTGTATAGCCCAGCAGATAAGTACCTTACACTCTCAAACATGAAAATAACTGACACAAACTGCATTATTGTCGGAGACTTTAATAGCCGTTCAGAAAGATGGGGATACCCAGATACTGACAAAAGAGGAGATGAATTGGAGGACTGGGAAATAGACTCAAATCTCCATCTACTCAACAAAGCGGATGACACACCGAGCTTCTACTCCAGAAGATGGCTTACCACTTCTACTCCAGACTTAGCTTTCTGCACAGGAGACATCCTCCACAAAATCGATCGCCATGTGCTGGACCAATTAGCAGGTAGTGACCACAGACCAATCAAGCTTGAAATGAATATGGAGTATGTTCCACAGGAGCAAAAGCCCTTGCCCCGCTGGAATTACAAACGAGCAGATTGGGACAGATTTGCCATACTAACAGACAAATATTGTGAAAACATAAATACACGATATGGCAACATAAAGCAAATGGTGGAAAGTCTAAACAGAGCGATAATACAGGCAGCCACTGAGTCCATTCCTAGAGGAGCGAGGAAAAATTACAAACCATACTGGACTGAAGAACTACAAAGTTTGGAGGACAAAGTTGAAGATGCCAGGAAGACAGCAGAGAGAGAACAAACAATTGAAGCGAACATCTCTCTCAACGCCATCTCAGCAAAATATAAAAGAACAGTAAATCAAACAACAAGAGATTGTTGGAGGGAAAAAACAGAAAACCTGAATTTTGACAGGGATGGAAACAAACTATGGAAACTAGTGAAAGCCATGAACAATGAAGGACCTAGAAACAAACAAATAACAATTAAACAAGGAAATGCCTTGCTTACAGGAAAAAAGGCTGCAAATGCACTAATGGAACACTATGCAAATGCAAACCACATTGATATTACAACCGAACAGAAGAAAGCAATCAAAGACAAACAGATACATCATAGAAATACAGAGACAGCAGCAGAATATATGATGGCAAATCTAACAATGGAAGAAATGGAACAGGCAATGAATACCCTAAAAAAGAAGAAATCACCAGGAAAGGATGGAATCACAAATGAAATGCTAATAGGACTAGGCAACAAGGCAAAGAAGAAACTGCTAGCAGTCCTAAATAACAGCTGGAAGAGAGGAATAGTCCCACAGGCATGGAAGGAAGCTATACTAATACCAGTCCCAAAGAAAGGAAAAGACCTGGAAGAACCAAATGGCTATCGACCTATCAGTCTACTTAGCTGTGTAGGAAAATTAATGGAACGCATTATCAATGGCAGGCTAACATGGCATCTGGAAGAAAACAAACTCTTAACACCACACCAAGCAGGATTTAGAAAGTACAGATCCACTGAAGATCAAATAACCTATATAGCTCAGGAAATAGAGGATGCCTTCCAAGAGAAAAAGCACACACTAGCAGTCTGGATAGATTTAGAAAAAGCATTTGATAAAGTATGGAAGGAAGGACTGAAAGTAAAACTGCAAAAAATGCATGTTTGTGGAAAAATGTATAAATGGATCAGCCACTACCTTGAGAACAGAACTGCCAGGACAAAAGTACAAGGACAAACAAGCAAAATGATGCTGTTGGAGCAAGGTGTCCCCCAAGGAGGAGTTCTTTCACCAACATTATTCCTAGCATATATAAATGACATCACAGAAAATTTTCCAGCCAGAGTACACACATCCTCCTTTGCAGATGACCTAGCCATATGGACATCTGAAGAATATATTAGTACAGCTAACAGCAGAATACAGCAAGCCTTATTAGCGCTAGAGGACTGGTCAAAATCATGGCTAGTGAAGATAAGTGAGGAGAAAACAACATGCACAGTGTTCTCCCTCTCAAATAAAACTCAGCAACATAAGCTGGTATTGAATGGAAAAATATTGCGCCATGAAGAAAATCCAAACTATCTAGGAGTCACCTTTGATCGTCGCCTGACATGGAAGACACAGGTTGAGAAAAATCGAACAAGAGCAAGGCAGAGAATGGCAATCATGAAAAAGCTTGCTGGTACAACATGGGGAGCAGATGAGAAAGTTCTCAAGAAGTTATATACTGGACGGGTGAGGCCAGTACTGGAATATGGCATTGCAGCTTGGGCAACAGCAGCTAAGTCAAACTTTAACAAAATAAGTAGAGTCCAAAACCAAGGAATGCGAATCATAACTGGAAGCCTGAAGACAACGCCTATTAATGAACTAGAAAAGATCACTTGTTTACAACCAATGCAGGATAGAAGAGATAGCAGAGCCCAGCAACAAGCAGAAAATTCAGAAGATTGACAGACCACCCAATGTATAACAGATTTAATGGTTTTGGAAAGGGAAGACTGAAGCGTACCAACTTTGTAGAAACTGCAAAACGAAGGATTAGGGCAGATCCTATACTTAACATATCAACAGTCATGCCCATTTACAATGCACACAAGTTCCCAGCTTGGAGACAGCAGCAACTGCCTGAGATGATAGAAAACATTCCTGGTATTGAGAAAAAGAACACTCAGCATGAAACCGAAAGAAGAGAAATAACCCTAAACTACATAAAAGAACATTACCCAAGCAGGAATTGGACCCATGCATATACAGATGGATCAGCCAAAAATTCAATAGAGAATGGAGGAGGAGGAATTCTCCTAAATTTAAAAAATGGAGTGAAAAAAACACATTCAATGGCAACTGGAAAATTTTCAAGTAACTTCAAAGCGGAGGTAGAGGCTCTGAAAACTGCAGCAGAAATGCTCCTGATGGAGGAAAATAAAGAGAAGCAAATAGCTATCTTCACAGATGCAAAGTCAGCTGTCTCAATACTGAAGAGCAATAACAGCACAGAACTAGCTGACCTACGAGCAACACTCCATGGTCTATGCCAGAAATCCAAAAAAGTTGTAATACAGTGGATCCCATCACATTGCAGTATACCTGGAAACGAAGAGGCTGACAGACTGGCAAAAGAGGGCGGACGACTACCACAGCCTGACATAGACATAACCTATAATGAGGCAAAGAGGTTGATAAAAAGCACTTATAGAACCAAATGGGAATCAGAGCATCCAGGCCATCAGAAGGATGATGCATATTACAAACTCGACCGAAGAGAACAAGTAGCAATCTTCAGACTCCGCACAGGACATAACAGGCTGAAATACCACTTGTTCAATAAACTAAAGATAGGAGATACCGATGAATGTAATTGTAGAACTGGAAAAATGACAGCAAAACATTTGCTGCAGGATTGCCCAACGTATGCAGAACAGAGAAAGATATTTTGGCCCACACCTGCTTCATTTGAGGACAAGCTCTATGGAGATATCAACAAGCTCAAGTTGACCGCAGCTTACTTTAACTACATACAGGTTGACATTTAAAGGTGCATGAAGACCCAGAGGCATGAAATGGAATATTGCTTTGATAGCAAATCCATTATGTGGAAAGTCCAAATCGAAAGCTCGCTGTGTGGGCTTCATAAAAGGTGGAAAAGTGTCCTAGTGGCACAAAATGGAATATTGCTTGGATAGCAAATCCATTACGTGGAAAGTCCGAATCAAAAGCCCATTGTGTGGGCTTCATAAAAGGTGGAAAAGTGTCCTAGTGGCATGAAATGGAATATTGCTTGGATAGCAAATCCATTACGTGGAAAGTCTGAATCAAAAGCCCACTGTGTGGGCTTCATAAAAGGTGGAAAAGTGTCCTAGTGGCACGAAATGGAATATTGCTTGGATAGCAAATCCATTACATGGAAAGTCCGAATCGAAAGCTCACTGTGTGGGTGTCATCTGCAGACTGCATACTTCTGGTTTCCGGAAGAACAGCCTATGGTGAACGGAAGGCCCAATATACGGAAGTGAGGCTAAGCAGCCATGTGCAGGACGTGACGATTCCTTGGGTGAGCCCAGTACCAGAGCGCTATGTATCGGCTCTGCAAGTATGGAAGCCTCCTTGGATGGCGGGGAATGCCCATGGTCTGCCCCTGCCTTCCCTTGAGGGCTGACCAGGATCTTTGGCTGTTCTATATGGGCCAGCTGGGATGGGGGATAACACCACAACAGTGAGAGTCAAACGTCCTAAGAAACCCCGGGAAGGTTAACCCGGTCAACAAATGCCCGCAGAAGTCGGATGTGTCGGCCTAACGGCGCAAGAACGCAGCTCTGCTGTAAACAGGCACAACGCAATCACATCCGAAAAAAAACTCCGGATGATCGCAGAAGAAGAAGAAGAAGAACAAGGAGATGGTTTGATGCAGGATTCTTCCCCGAGTTTTGATTATTGTTAGTAGATTTTAAAGATGAAACATTTCCATAGTTTTTACAACACCCCCCCCCCCCCCCACACACACACAAAGAAAGTTAGTTGCATATCCTTTACAGGGCCTCACAGTCAACCCCAATATTATTTGGCTGTTTGAGATTTCTTGGCAAGTTTATGTTCAGTTGTTTGCTATTGCTTTCTGAACGAGTGATACTAATAGCATTGTATAAAAACCATCGCCAAGCTGCGAAATCGCCCACAGCTGTGTTTCGATCTCTGTATGTGGGATTAAGCGTTGCATTTGTCAACGCAACCGCTTTGCCACCGCAGGAAAGTGGTTATCAAGATGAACATAACATAATGTAAAACCAGGACAAAGCAAAACAATACATTCAGTCAAAGTTAATTCACCAAAATCGTGCGGAAATATTTGTCCAAATATCCGTCTCGAAGCAGCAGTGTTCATTTCAGCAGGGAGGAGGAACTTCGTCTGCCCTGAAAAAATGTCTGGTCTCAGTGCAACCATTTAAAATACAATTTAAAAAAAAAGAGAATGTTTCATGTGCACACAGCCCAAACAAAAGAGAAGAAATAGAATGTTTGATGTGCACATATTAAAGTACACAAACAATGTTTTATGTGCACACATTAAAGTAAACAAACAATGTTTCATGCACACACATAAAAGTGAACAAATGCTGTAATATGTTCCATGTGCACATATAAAAGTGAACAAACAGAATATTCCATGTGCACACCACACAAACAACAGAGAAGGAATAGAATGTTTCATCATCATCATCATCATCAAGTGCCCTGTCAACTGGCGTAGGCGTTCATGGTTCTCCACAGATCTCGGTCTTTGGTGTTCTGGATCAACTCTGCTAATGATATTTCTCCATGCCACTGTCTCAATCCATCCAGCATCATTTCTCTTGGTCTGCCTCTCTTCCCCTAGATCTTTCCTGTTGTTATGATGTTCTCCAATGCCTAGCTTCTCATCACATGACTGAAGAAAGCTGTTTGTCTCTTTCTTATTGTTGTACATAATGTTCTAGTTTCATTAGCCTGTTTCAGGCAGTCGTTTTTAGTTATTCTGAATTTGCAACATTCATCTCAGGAACCACATCTCTGTTGAGTGAGGGAGAGATAAGAGTGAGGGGGAGAGTGTGAGTGAGAGAGAATTCGTGAGTATGTGTGTGCCTGAGTGAGAGATAGTGAGTGTGCAACAGAGAGAGAGAGAGAGAGAGAGAGAGAGAGAGAGAGAGAGAGAGAGAGAGTGGATGAGTGAGAGGGTGAGTGCAATTTAGAGTGAATGGGTGCGTGTGAGTGAGAGTGAGCGAGTGTGTGTGTGTGTAAAAGAGAGAGAGAGAGAATTAGCGAGTGAGAGATTTGAGTGAATGTATCTGTGTGTCAGGTAGAAAGTAGGAGAGTGTGTGTGAGTAAGAGAGAGTGACAGTGAGTCAGTGTAGGAGAGAGAGAGAGAGAGAGAGAGAGAGAGAGAGAGAGAGAGAGAGAGAGAGAGAGAGAGAGTGTGTGAAAGAAAAAAAGAGAGTTGAGTGCATGTATGTCATGTGACATGTTATTCCATATTTTTTTCTGTATCTTCATCTTTCATATTTACTGCCACTTGATTTTCTAATATGTACTGACGAAAACTTGTGCACTGCTTATTCCATCATGTTTATGTCAATTTGAGGGATTAACTTATTTAATTGTATCACAATTTCTTTACGTTACACAATGTATATGTATGTTTTCTCCATTTGTGTAAGAATGCTCACGATAATTGTCAGAGCATGTATGTGTGTGTAAAGAGTGGGAGTTTGTCATATTAGTTTCAATGATTATGTGAGACATCATATGTGTGTAGGGGGTGGAGATGTGTATTTGTGAATATGTGTTATGTGTGGGAGTGTGTGAGGGGATGTGTGTGTAAGTGGTGGGAGTTGTGTGGGTGGGGGATTTATCTGGGTTGAGGGATGTGTGGGTGGGGATATGGTGTGTGCGCGGGATGTGTGGGGGAATGTGTGCATGAGGGATGAGTGTGGGTGGTGGTGGGGACATGTATGTGTGTGTATGGGTGGAGGGACGCGTATCATAACATGGTAATATGCATTGTTTGTTTACAACATTTATTTGACAATGTTTTTCCCCCCTATGTGAATGTATCATGCACTATTGATGAACGAAAGCTTAGTGATTGGAAGGGCCGAATGTAAGACGGGCCTGCATGCCCAATTTGTAACCCTTTGAAAATAAAGTTAAATCAAATCTCTTACATTCAGTGATAGTGACTTAATGCATAAGATACTCTTCATTTTCTGAAACGCGGCTTGTACGTGCTCTATTCTGCTCTTAATCTCTGTTGTACATCTTCCTTCTGATGTTATAAAGGCCCCTAGGTATTTAAAATTATCCACTTGGTTAAACCATTCTAAACCTCCATTGGACAGATTTCAAAACCAATACGCAAATAAGACAAGAGACTAAGCAAGACATTGTATCCAATTTTATAAGAAAACGCCGTTGGAACTACATCAGCCATGTACTCAGAATGGACAAGACAAGACTCCCCAACTAAGCTCTCTTATGGTCACCAGTAGGGAAAATAAAACGGGGAAGACCAAGAGAGACCCTGCGTAGAACCATCATCAGAGAACGCTCATTCAACGGCCAAGTGAACATCCAGGATCTACAACAGGTAGCAGCGAACCGCCAGACATGGAGAGCCATGACTTCTGCCCTATGCGCCGCCTTAGGCTCAGGAGTAAAGACTAACTAACTTGGTTAAGGATTTTCCCTTCTATTTCTATGTCACCATTTTCTTTGATATCACCACTGTTACCGTTTTCTTGATATTCAAGGAGAGTCCTTTTTTTGCACTCTCTGTTATTACAATGTCCAACAACTGTTGCACGTCTGTTGAATTATCCACCATTAATACTGTGTCATCTGCGTAGCGTATATTATAACCTCGTATCTATGAAGCATAAATATATGTCTTTCTGTGTCTCTACTGACCTTTCTATTAGTGTCCATATTGTATACATTGCATTGTTTGTACCCTTCTACAAAACCACTGTTCTTCACTAATTTCCATTTTTATTTTCTTTCTTGTTCTTCTCATTATAATTCTGAGTAGAAGCTTAGTGACATGGTTTATGAGGTTAATTGTACAAAAACTTTGCATTCAATTGCGCCTAGTCTTTTTGGTATAGCTATAAATACAGATTTCAGCATATCACTCGGTAAATATCCACTGCTGTAAATATCATTCAACATTGTGGTTAATATATCTATTCCAGATTCTCCCAATACTTCTAATTCTTCTATTGTGATTTCATCTGGCCCAGCTGTTTTTCTTTTCTTCAGATGTTTGAGTGTCAGCATTTTCTTCTGTTAGTATAGGTGGACCTTCTAAATTACTTTCATTGTCAACACTCCTCTAGTCAGCAGTCTTTCCCTTTCTCCATCTTATATACTTATTCCATCTCTCCATTATAGCACCTTCCTTCAATAATACCTTCTCTTTTTTTTTTTTCAAACACACTGTATTTATTCTTATTTTTCTTCCTGTGAGCTTATTGATTTGTCTGTGTATATTTGTTGTATCTTTAACTAATTAAATTCAATTTTTTTGCACTGCTCATTTAACCAACTTTCTTTTGCCTTCACACAATTATCTCTTATTTCTTATCTTAGCATATTCTTGTTGGTCATTGTAACTCTAGTTTTCTTTTGTCCATCAGCATTAATATTTCTTATTTCATCCATTTTTTCCTTAGCTTTTTGGTTTCTCTCTGGTCATATTTCTTTGCTAGTTTGATGAATAATTTCGTATGCACATATAAAAGAGAACAAATAAAATGTTCCATGTGCACATATAAAAGTGACCAAATAGAAATTTCCATATGCACACACACATACAAATTAATAAATAGAATATTCATGTGCACCCACACACATAAAAGTTAACAGATAGAATGTTCCATGTGCACACATCAAAGATCTTTGGGCAGGTTAATTAGGTTAATTGGTCTCTCTCCACATGCAATTGTTTCAGATATCAATAAAAACAACATTGCATAATGAGAAGACTGATCAAAGGCATTTATTTCCCATACTATAATGTGGTATACAATACAAACAACGTAAATGACAATAAAATAATAAACAAGAACAACATTGTCAACTATATTGTAACCTTAGAGTGGAGTTTCACAAAAATGATCAGCAAATGGACCAAAAAAAAAAAAAAAAGAAATATCCAATAGTTGGCAAGTCTTTATATAGTATAGTATAATGACTAAACAATAAACATGTTTTCTTTTAAAATTATAAAAGACATTTTGCTAAAACATGAAAAGTGTATAATGAAAATGAACATGACAGGCTAGGGAGGCATCATTGACTTTAGTGACGAGAGAGGGAGAAATCATTGACTATAATGTGAACTTTTGTAACTTAACGAGTGACAAGGGAGAGGGGAATCACTGAATGTGTAGTGTGAGTAAACTACAGAGAATGTTAATGAGAGTTACAAGAAAGGGAGGAATATTTTACTATAATGTGAACATCAGAAATTATGAATGAATGACAAGGGAGGAATCACTGCTGTAATCTGAACTTCTGGAACCATTGATGAATGACAGAAAAGGGAGAATTCATTTATTGTAATCTGATCTGGAATTGTTTATGAATGACAACTTACTGATTGTTGATGATTGACAAGCAAGGGAGAAATCATTGACTATAATCTAAACTTCTAGAGCTTCAGATATATAACACAAAATCAGAGTGAAGACAGCATGACATACTCATCATATAAACAAGTTGTCAGAGCTCTAGATCTGCAGATGCAAGCAAGTGCAACGTCATGCCAACATCAAAGAAGGTAAAAACAGCAGGGAGGAAAACCGTTGCATAAGGATGGGGGAAAAGTGTATAGTATTTATAAAGTATAAACATGAATAAGACACCAATTAGAAGAATTACAATCAGAAAACAATGTAGCAAACACATAGCAAATTGAAATTTGAAGGCCACGTTTTGATTGGTTCTGCTCTATGATGTTAAAAATCACATATCTCTGTTAAAAATCCCATATCTCAGTCAAATGAAACAATCATCAACAATGATTTATTGCACCCTTTGACCTCCAGATCTGATATCTTTGCACGAGTTTCATTACTCTATACACCACAAGTGCACTTTTGTGGAAAATGGTGCATTTTATCTTATGCTAATAACAGAGGGTTTAAAATATTGACCAATAAGTTGTTTAAATTGGAATAATGAGAGAACTGTAAACAAAGATGCCAATGATCGGATGCTCAAGTTAACCTAACGTTGACCTCAATTTTCTGTGTGAATTGGCCTGCTGATACGTATGGGCAGTCATGGACCGCCATCTCGTGCAATCATCAGTGTCTTAGACCAGGTCTGTGTTCTGGTTCTCAAGACCCGGCCAAGACATCCAGATAATTATTTCTTTACATTCCCCTTGCTCTTTTGCCATCAAGTTTGCCAGCTGTCACTAAGATTTCTCGTTAATTTCTCCTCATAATGTGGCCTCAAAAAATGTCTAATTACGCAAATCAGTTTAGTTTTTATTCGTTTCTTGAAGGGTTGCACATTAAGAGCTCAGAGTTCAATGAGTTAAAGCCAATCATGTATGACTACCACCCAGCAATGAAGCAAACCCAACCCAATACACATACACCATATTTTCAAATACCTTATGATACCAGAACTTCTGAAATGAAAGGCAGCTTAAACATGGAGGTATTTTACATCAATCATGAATGACAATCTTCCGTAACCTTCCTTCCACCTGCTCACAAAAAATTCAACCCCCAAAACTTTGTTTACAGAAATAAGAATGCATTGTAATCAAATAAAGTGACCTCATGATAGGAGAAATTGTGCAATGACCGCTCCCTCAGTGGACCAGTTTACAAAATGGCACAGCTGCCCTTTTCTTTAAAAGGGTTCTCACTAGGCTTGCCGAATCCCCGGATGAGATAGTCTTCCTCAATGTGGGCATCACAATACTTTTGCAGATCATCTATGCACTGGGAGACTCGAAACCTGGTGATCTGTGCCTCACAGCGCAGCTGCTCAATCAGGCGCCGCTGCTGCTGCAGCCCTTCCTGAAATTTGTTCATCTCGCTGTGGTGATAGTAAAACAACATCTCTTACAACAATGTGACAAAGTAGTTAACTTTTTATTCAAAACAAGTTAACTTTGTTTTAAAAACACAAACAAAAACAAGTCCTGTGGTAAGTACCTGTAGTGGGTATGTGACATCATCAAGTGAGTTGCAGTACACTGTTTCCTCAAGTCTGTGGTTTAGTACATCCAACTTCTATAAGCATTTTTACTCCACGCCACACAAGTATTTGTCTTCGCTCACTCGCTTTGAACTCAAGTGTAGTCCATGCCTGTGCTTCTACCTCAAGTGCACTGGACTGATTTTTGTGTGTGGATTAGTGTTCCATATTACCAGTGTCCTTTGCCATCAGACGGCGAACCCACTCCGACTTCTGAGGTAAGCAAGTTTGTATGTCTCTTCCTCAGGTCTCTATCCCTTGACCTGTCTGACACGGTAGACCCTACCAGCAGCTCCGCCACTGTCAGTATAACTCTTGGGGGGTCAGTGGAACTCGTAAGCTAATCTACCACTTCAAGGTGGATATACAACAAATGAGATATAGGTATGTGAGGTGTTAGACACATCACATCTTGGCAGCAGTGGATATACAACAGAGAAGATATAGGAATGTGAAGGTTTGACACATCACATCTTGGCAGATATAGTTATGTGAAGGTTAGACACATTACATCTTGGCAGGACTGAGTGCATGGAGAAATAGGTGGTCAGTCTTTTTTTTCCTGTGGCAGATGATGAGGGCTGACATCAAACTCTTGTCCAATTGCATTCATACCATTGTCAGCAGTGTCCTAACTGTTAAACGACACGCTCACTATATGTTCAGGTATCTTCAATTGTTCTCTTTCCACCAAAATGTGTACTTCTTTCCAAATGTACACCTGAGATATCTGCAGGAGAAATTGAACACTTCAGGATCTATCCAAAGTGAAATGAGACTTGGGTCAACTGAACAATTCAGAATTGACCTAAAATGTAACGTGACTCATGTATACTGAAAATAAGTGTGTACAAGCAGAAATGGATGGATGCCATTTCTGTACAGCTCTGTATCCAATCAAGATCATCAAATCTGTCCACCAGCTCCAATCTACAGCATTTCACACACAGACATCCATGTACAGGTATTGATTGGCACTCACAGAAGTGACAGAGGACAAACAAGACAATAAAACAATTGAAAGTTATAGTGTAGTTACACCAGGATTTGAACCTGCAACCTCCAAATGATAGCTTCTCACTAAAGGAACAACTGCACATTGTGCAATTGCTGCTGCTTTATCCTGCTCATTATGTCAAACTTCTTTCTATATTATATATTATTATTCTTTTATATTATTCATATCTGTAATTTTTGTTTAAAACAAAAATAATGTATACAGATAAAACTAATATGGAGACGGAAATATATGTTAATGGGGAAAAATTGGAGGTGGTGGACAATTTTGAATATCTTGGGTCATTAATTACCAACAATGGTGACACAATGAAAGAAATTAAGAGATGAATATCTATTTCTCTTCAAAAACTAAAACAACTGAATAAATTATGGCGTGGGACAGATAGCGATGTTTAAGAGCATGCATCCTTCCCTTTGTAACATACGTCTGTGAGACCTGGACACTTACTAAACAAGATGAATAGCACATAAATGCCTTTGAATATAAATGTTATAGACGGGTGTTAAGAATATCTTGGATGAAAAGAACAAATGCACCCATACGACAGGATATAAATATTGAAGAAGGTTGGCTACTAAAGACGATAAAACAAAGAAAATTGAAATAATTTAGTCACTTGAAGCATCATGAAAGTTTGGAGAAAACAATGGATGTGTATATGCCCTGGAAGAGAGGAAGAGGAAGCTCAAAGAGAAGATGGGTGCAGGATGTGGCAGTTGATCTCCAGTTGGGTGTATCGGACGCAGAACATCTTGCTTATGACCAAGAAGTTTTCTGGAAAGTTGTTATGGGAGCGAGTTCTGCAACAGACATGCTACTGATTGAATAAATGTTCCTTTTGTTGTTGTTGCTATATATATGGCGAGCTGCCTACTATATTTGCACCCCCCTGCCATCTGTGATAGTTACTGGTTTACTGGAGGTAGAATAGAGATCCAGCCACCCGATGACTGCTGAAAGTGACAGCAGTAAGCCTTCCCTTAATATTGGGAATGTCTAGGGCAACTGATCATTATCATCATTAGGTATCTTAGTCTGAATACTGGTGTTGAAGTCACTTGATCATGTTACACCACTATCACATCATCTCAGCAATACTCTTCAGCACAACTCAATCTGAGCCGCAGTCTCCTTACATGGTTATGTAATGTAGTTGTTTCTAGCATGGCTATCTGATGTAGTTGTTTCTTGCATGCTGTATGGAGAATCTATTTCTGGCATGACTGTATGATGTAGCTATGTCTTGCATGTCCATGTGAGGTGGTTATTTCTTGCATGCCATCTTGTGTGTGTTTGCCCAGATGTTGCGTCCAGCATGTTCAGTAGCACACTCCCATGTCTCATATTGTATAACTCCCATGTTTCATATTGTAACCTCCCATGTCTCATATTGTGACATCCCATGTCTCATATTGTGATATCCCGTGTCTCATATTCTAGTCTCCCATGTTTAGCAGCAGTCTCCCATATCTTATATTGTGACAAGGCAAGACTGTCTATTCGTTTGTATGTTGTTCATCTTTTCTCTATCCAGCTGATATTTTGCATCTAGTAATAACACCATATCTAACAAGCTTAAAAGCTCTTTTCATCTTGGTTTTTGTTAGTCCATATTTCAGAGCCAGAGTTATGACTGTTCTCCACAGCTTAATATTGATGTTAAAAATCTTTGTCTCTACAGTTGCATATCCTTTACAGGACGTTGCAGTCAACACTAGCAGGTTTTGCTGTTGTGATCCCTTGGCAAGTGTACATTCAGTAGTTTGCCATTGCTTTCTGAATGACAGGCACCCATACCATTTTGTAAAAAACCAACATTAAAATGGTCTGAAGCCAAATAGCGTGCAGCTGTGTTTCGAATGCGGGATAACGAACTGCGTCCGTAACCCCTTTGCCACAGAGCCGGCGTCTCTACTGGAATGCTATTCTGGGGTTACTTTGATTCTTTCTCTGGGAAGATAAAATTATGCTTTCTGAAAGATGGTGTCCCTCCAGGAGGATGTAATCATGCTGTCTGAATGAGGCTGCCTTTGGGAGAGTGAAATCATGCTATCTGAAAGAGGCTGCCTCTTATTGTGTGAAATCTTCTAGTGTGTAAAATCATGCCAGTTGCACATTTTTTTTTCTTTTCAAAACTACTGTGATAAATATACATCAGTGAGAGACAAAAAGCAAAGCAAAAGTGCCCTACCTGTAAAACTGTTCTCACAGAGCTCCGCCTCAACTAAGGAATAAAACAAAATATTGTGGAACACATGAAAAACACGCGTCTGCAGCAAATAGTTAAGGCATTCAGCTGAAGATGAAAATATGCACATCAATATCCAGATGAAGGTGTGGACATACAATTACAACCTGATAAAGTATATGAGACAAGCTGGCAATACAATGAAACATATATCATTATTTTGTTTCTGTCTGTTACAAGTTAGTACTTCAGATATTCTGTCAAGGTGAAAGGTAGTTGGATGATAGATACTGTGCCAAGTGGTCAGCTTGTGTATAAGACTTATGCATGTACCAAAACAACATTCTGCCACTGGGAATTGAACATGGGTTGCTGTCTCGGCAAGCAAGTACACCAACCACCATGTCACTCTCATGCAAATGAGACAAGTCTGTGTATGAGTGAGACAAATCTATGTATGAGTGAGACAAATCTATGTATGAGTGAGACAAATCTGTGTATGAGTGAGACAAATCTGTGTATGAGTGAGATAAGTCTGTGTATGAGTGAGACAAGTCTATGTATGAGTGAGACAAATCTATGTATGAGTGAGACACGTCTATGTATGAGACAAATCTATGTATGAGTGAGACAAATCTATGTATGAGTGAAACAAGTCTGTGTATGAGTGAGACAAGTCTGTGTATGAGTGAAACAAGTCTGTGTATGAGTGAAACAAGTCTGTGTATGAGTGAGACAAATCTATGTATGAGAGACAAATCTGTGTATGAGTGAGACAAATCTGTGTATGAGTGAGACAAGTCTGTGTATGAGTGAGACATGTCTGTGTATGAGTGAGACAAGTCTGTATATGAGTGAAATAAACAGATATATGAATTAGATAAATTGGAATAGGAATGAGATAAACAGGTATATGAATGAGATAAACCTGTATAGGAATGAGATAAACAGGTATATGAATGAGATAAACCTGTATAGGAATCAGATAAATCTATATAGGAATGAGACAAGCTTTATATAAATGAGATTAGCCCATGTGTGAGCGAGACATCGTGAAGTTACATTCACCCATCCATAGTATTTCCATTATATTAATAATGATTGCAAGTCCCATCTAACGGTACAAACTAAATTACTAAGTTTCTATGACAAAAATATACAAATACAAACAATGTATTGAAGACTGACTTACCCAAATCCCACTAGGCTACCAAACAAACAATGACCAAATCAAGACTAACAAACACTAATGTGGACGGTGTAGATAGCAATGCCACAGTGAGCCCACATGACACATGTGCAAGCACGGCTTCCTCCCAGGCACCTCATTATAACCACACCCATATTGGGATCTGACACGAAATGCCACACGAAAGCCCCACACCAGCAGATCAATAGCTACTGCCAGATGTAGGTAATGGTTGTCATGGAAACATCAATCTCTCTGACAGGGACAATAGTGTAAAGTAATTTTGTAATATCAAGCAGAAATCTTACTTTTTGTTTCAGTTCTGTAGCTTATTTCTTGAAATACATTTTTCACACATGCAACTTATTGATTTCAATTCTTTTTGTTACTTATTTTACTCCTCCTTAATTCATTAGTTATTAATATTGCTTATTTCTGTACTTATTATATTTTTTTAAACTACACGACTTTTTGCAGCAAAAATTACATTGTATAAAATGGAAACTCATGATTATCATCATGTGTCATGCTGACAAGCGCAGGCTGCCATAGTTCATCATCTCACATGCTTACTAGTCTCAGACCAGGTTTGTGTTCTTGTCCCAATTGTGACATGCTGTCAGGCCGATCTCTGTTTCACCCTTGCTCGTTTCCATCAAGTTTGCCAATTGTCACTAATTTTTAAAGTTTATTTCTCCTCATCAAATGCAAAAATAACCTTGACTGTCTACATCTAATTTCTATAATCAAAGTATGGTTTACAGCTGTTTCTTAAACAATTGTCTGATACTTTTTTCTGTCCATCCCTTGTATTTTCTTCAGAAACTACATCTCTACTACCATTACATGTTTCTCAGCTTGTCTGGTTATTGTCCATGTTATACAGGCATAAAACTGTATGCCAATACCTAATAGCTGCAGCTTCTTATTGGCAATTGTTGCTATGGCAATTCTTGCTGTATTCTTCACAAGACATCATCTGTCAGATGTGCAGAATAATGTACGTAATAAGCCCTTGTAGGAGGACAACAGTGCTGAATGGATAAGAGCGTTGTAAACATCTGGTGTGCTGATGCCGAGGTAGTAAGTTCAACCCCCTAGCTGTGCCATGGACGGATTTTGCATGTGGATTAGCTTTCCCTAATACCAGTGTCCCTCGCCATCAGGTGAACCCACTCTGACTTCTGAGGCACTTGTAATTTACACCCCCAAGTCAAGGACAAGAAGTCAACATTTTAGTTCAACTAACCGATATAGGGGTTGAACTCGTTATCTGAGAACCAGCACACCAGATTTTTAAGAACAAGTACTCTTATCCATTTGGCCATACTGACCCCCAGAGAAGGACTGATATAGATATGCCAAAGCCAGAGAGAAAGAGAGACAGATAGATAGAGGCAGATATAACGAGGAGAAAGACTGAGAGATTGAGATAGAGAGAGACAGATAGAGAGAGAGACAGATAGAGCGAGATCAAATCAGCATGTCTTTACATGCTGCATATCCCCGTATAGTGTAAACAGCCATGAGGCCAAGGGCAAACATGCTATACCCATCAGGAACCCAACACCAGGTAGTGTCTCTCCACACAAAACTCAGCACGTCACCACTTAACAATCAACAAGAAATGCTGACAAATGCACTATATTTAGACAATGTTTAATTATGAATATAAGGAAGAAATACTCAACATTCTGCTCTAGAACTACCTGCACCTGTAAAGCTCCATCGCAGGATTAACTGCTACATTTACAACTATGACAGATAGAACAACCTGTATCTGGGTGTGGACATGATGCATGATTGAAGATTGTGGAGATACATGATCTCCCACGCCAGCTGATAAGGCAGGCGAAGATGATAATGATTTACAATTATCTGATGAATATTCTTGATCTCGTTGAGGTTAAGAGAACACGGCCTGGTGCTTGGTGCAATCAATGGCCAAAAAAACCTGGGTCAACTGAGAAGTCTTCTCTCACAACATGCAACCAACCCCATGAGCAAACTTATCCATATCACAACATGCAACCACATGGGCAAAATTATCCATTACACAACATCAGCAAAATTATCCATTACATAACATCAGCAAAATTATCCATTACACAACTCGTAACAACATTAGTAAAATTATCCATTACACAACATCAGCAAAATTATCCATTACAAACATGCAACAACATCAGCAAAATTATCCATAACAACGTGCATCCACATTAGCAAAATTATCCATTACACAAAATAGAATAGTAGAGTTACACATCCCTATGAAGCAGATGGGGAGTATATAATGAAAAAAGCAGAACTGTTCAAAATACACGAAACAAATAACAATGATCCATTACCTGAAATAATAATAAACACAATATATAAAAGAACAGGGGGAAAGTAGAGAAGTAAATACCTGGATGTCCACATGGTATGGTCGAGACAAGAACATAGAGCTGAGCCACGACTCTGGTGATCACGTGAAATGGCGAAACATGACCACCCACATTTATCGGCATGGCATCATGATGATGATGAATTAACTAATCGGTACAAACATAATAAGGTCATCTCTAGTTATCTAACCAGTTCAAACAGTTAACACAGAAGGACCCCTAGTTAATTAAGCAGCATTAGTAGATAAAAAACCAGAAAACTTATCCATTGCCAACCAGCACTAAAATATAAAACATCATGACAATAACATTGACTAATCACCCATAAACAGAGAAACATCAAATTTCAATAAGAGAAGAACATTGTTTTCAATAACAGATAAACATCATTCAAGTATGTTGAACCAGCAAGATGGAAATAATCAGCCATAAACTGACAAGTATGTTCACACATCATCATCATCATCAAGTGCCATGCCAGCTGTCATAGGTGTTCATGTCCCTCCAGAGATCTCGGTCTTTGTTCTGGACAAACTCTGCTGCTGATATTCCTCAATGCCACCTTCTCAATCCATCCAGCATCAACTTCTCTTGGTTGGCTTCTGCCTCTCTTCCCCTCGATCTTTCTAGTCGTCATGATGTTTCTCCAATGCCTCTCTTCTCATCACATGACCAAAGAAAGCTGTTTGTCTCTTTCTTATTGTTGTATACAATGTTGTAGTTTTATTAGCCTCTTTCAGGCAATCGTTGTGAGTTACTCTGGCAGTCCAAGGAATGATTGTTCACACATACAAGATGGATATGGGTCAGCACCAACACACAGCATAAACTCTTCTACTGCCTCTCATCTCCCAGTGGAGCATATGACCTCACCAACTCAAACCCAGCCCTTTGTAGAGACGTCCATCACTGCTTGGATTTTCCAGCTACATTTTCTATGAGATGAGGCAGCCAGTCTTGTGCCAACCGTCACCTCTAATGACACGACATGCATGGTTGGTTACAGTATTACTACTGTGTGATATTACACTAAAAAGTATTACTATTGTGTGATATTACACTAAAAAGTATTACTATTGTGTGATATTACACTAAAAAGTATTACTATTGTGTGATATTACACTAAAAAGTATTACTATTGTGTGATATTACACTAACAATGTACATTTGAAAGGTTTCCAACAAAACAATAGAGTCACAACAGTCTTTAGAAATGTAGCTTCAATGTTTAAAAATAAATTTCAGAAAAGTTTAGTGTCTGAAAATTATCTATATAACATTATCATCAATGGAAAGCTAATTAGATCTATTCTTACAACATTCATCTAACATGATCAGATAACCAGATCTATTCTTGCAACATCTGTCCAATATGAACAGCTAACCAGATATATTCTTACAACATTTGCCTAATATGAAAAAGCAGCTAACCTAACATCAAGTCTTACAATCCCTTTCCTTGAGTATTCATTCAAGATGATACATACAACAAGACACATTACAGATGATGATCTGAAGACAAGAATCACAGCAACCGCAGATGCCATTAATGTGGATGTGTTACACCATACCAGTCAGTATTTTAGGTTTTAGCCTGGATGTTTTGTAACCCACATCACCTCCTCAAAGTGCTTCAGGCCTATAAAGAGACAGCGCCTTGTTGAGGAAAGAGTGGAGGACAAGCAGACAAGAGGAAGACATTGTTACATGTGGCAGAACATCAAGAGGTGGATTGGAAGAAGCCTGTATGAGTACCTGTTAAGATGTTAGATAGGAAGTGTTTGAGACTTTTAACAGCTGACATCCAATTTAGAGATGGCACAAAATGATGGTGGTTGACAGGTCTGAATTCTGAATGTTTTAACTTTGTTACTTTAATAAAAAATTAAGGAACCAGAGAAAGAAAACTGGGTGTTGGTGTGTGTAAATTTCTTTCATTTGTAAATCAAGGTGTTAGCATTATGTAATTTATAATATGCTGTTAAGGTAATTTTACAATACTGTGTACACATGAACTTGAAGCCATTTCACTATGCCCCCCCCCCCCCCCCCAAAAAAAAAAAAAAAAAAAAAAAAAACTGAAGACACTATACAGGCAACACAAAAATGAAGACTTAATTTTATCAAAACAACGAGACGCAGAAACATGGCTCAGCACTGACAACCATTGAAACTTCACTAGCAGGATATTTTGTTTAACAAAAGCAAGATAAGGGACTCTCTGAGATACCGACTTGGCAAGCTGGTCTACCGCTGGACTGAGGGCTGTCACTGAGGCTCCAAGATGACATTTAAGTTCAACGTAGGGGCTGCAGATATTATGCCAGGACCAAGATATGCAGTGGCTAAGATCTTAAGCTTATCTTCCTAATGCGGACTATGCCAAGATCACAAGACTACCACCATTATATGCAATGTAAGATCTTAGAGCATCTTTTCCTGGTGCAGAATATTACAAAGCCATGACCAGGATGCACAAAGATCTTAAGCATTTCTTTCTAGTGTGGACTATCTATAGACTGCCTCCCCTGTCTGGCTTATGTACCAAGGATCACCCACAAATGTGATGTTCCAGCACCCGCCATGCACACCCCCATATGCTTATAAGCTTGGAGAAGGGAAGGACAGATCTACACCACAAGCCCCAAGGATTGGGAGGAAAGGTTCCACTACAGCTTCATGCCAATGGATGCAGCCCTTTTCAGGGCTCAGTGATCTGAATGTCAATAAATCAGACTTTTTTTTCCAGAGTTTGAACTCAGCTCTTCCAGGAGCTGGCCAGCCAGCCAACCAACAAACCAACCAAGTAAGTTTAACAAATAGGAACGGAATCTGAGATTACTTCTGTCATATATACAAGAATGAGGAGCAGATGAGCAAGCAGCCAGAATTCTGTTATAATGAATAAAAAAAAACAATGCAGCAGGAAATGATTTTGGCGTCTCAAATCTGGACACACAGACATACTCCAACAAGAAAGTTTTAATATGTCAGATGAATGAAAACCTCACCTGCACAGTGCACAAAGATAACAGTGGTTAGTGGCCTCTAGTGGTCAGACCACACAATCACCCACAATTCTCTACGATTTAAAAAAAGAGGTTCCGATGAGATTTTATTTTAGTTATTTTCCTCTATTTCTTCTGCCATTCAACATCCCCCCCCCCCACCATTGTTAAATAGTCCTTCAACCAACCCACGCCAGGCTGTTCTATCCTTTGCTATCCCCTGCAGCTCCCTCCAAGCCCTCCCAATATTATTGATCTGTCTGTAATTCTCTTCTAAGTATGTTGTTAGGTCTCCTACTATTTTGTTTGCCTTGTGGGTTCCAGACAAGAGAGTGTCTAGTTATATTGTCCTCCAGTTTTCTCAGTGTGTGCCCTATCCAGGGCCATTTACTCAACTCTTGATTCACTGGTATTTCTCTAGTTCTCTCCATGAGAACTCTACATTAGTGATCTGTCATACCATTTTATTTCCACTATTCTGTGCGGGCACCAATTAGTGAATGTTTTAATTGCTGATATTTTACTATGCTCTGAAACCCAGCAAGGAGGAACAAAAGAAAAACTAGCATCCACTGCGTACAACAAACATCTGAGAACATCAGTGTGCAAATAAATATGCAACATGCACACAACACTTTAAACCAGTGCCTTAAGTTACATTAGACATAGTGCCGCTGAAAACCAGAAGTGTTGAATAAACACGGCTTGGAAGAGTTCCAGAAAATACAGTTGTCATAGCAAGCAATGGACAGGGTATTCACAGTGCTACAGTGGCTAGCATGTTGACAGTTGTCATGTGTTCAAAGCCTCTGTGAGATGGGCTGACATGGGTATTCACAGTGCTACAGTGGCTAGCATGTTGACAGTTGTCATGTGTTCAAGTGGCTAGCATGTTGACAGTTGTCATGTGTTCAAAGCCTCTGTGAGATGGGCTGACATGGGTATTCAGTGCTACAGTGGCTAGCATGTTGACAGTTGTCATGTGTTCAAAACCTCTGTGAGATGGGCTGACATGGGTATTCACAGTGCTACAGTGGCTAGCATGTTTACAGTAGTCATGTGTTCAAAGCCTCTGTGAGATGGGCTGACATGGGTATTCACAGTGCTACAGTGGCTAGCATGTTGACAGTTGTGTTCAAAGCCCCAGTGAGATGGGCTGACAGGATATTCACAGTGCTACAGTGGCTAGCATGTTGACAGTAGTCATGTGTTCAAAGCCCCAGTGAGATGGGCTGACAGGGTATTCACAGTGCTACAGTGGCTAGCATGTTTACAGTAGTCATGTGTTCAAAGCCCCAGTGAGATGGGCTGACATGGGTACCAGACAAATTCCAGGCAAGTAATGGTGGTGGTTTGTTACAGACTCCACCAGCCAGCCAGCGATAATTGGCCTATACATGAGGCTTACAACATATACCCATTATACCTCACGGTGTGAGAAGAGGTTCTTTACTGACTTCTTAAAATGGATATATAACAGTATCATAAACTATATAAGCCTTTTAACAATAACACTTTTACAATAAATATAATGGTTGATCATCCCCCATCACTCTTTATTTTCTCATTCACTCATGCCAAGAAACTTGGCTAACTAAAGAAGACCTCATGTTGTGCTCCAAATAGTGTTTACATAAATATGATCACAACCAGATGTCATTGGAAGACAAAAGATGTCATTGGAAGACACAAAATACAACGCATCAGAAAATATATAAACTAGTCTTCCCATTGTACATGAACTGTCCATGATATAAACTCCACTTGTAAAGTGAGAGAGAAAATGAGTGCTAGTCCAGTGTTCCCAGGATATGCAAATAAAAGTACCAAAACATATGATGCTGCGTGTGAAATTATTAGAACTGAATATACAGCAATAATGAAAGCACTGACATATCTATGAAACTATCAGGACTGAATATACAGCAATAATGAAAGCACTGACATATGTATGAAACTATTAGAACTGAATATACAGCAATAATGAAAGCACTGACATATCTATGAAACTATTAGAATGAAAATAAGGCAATGAAAGCACTGACATAGCTATGAAACTATCAGAACAGAATGTATGGCTATAATGAAAGGCACTGACATGTCTATGAAACTATCAGATCAGAATGTATGGCTATAATGAAAGGCACTGACATGTCTATGAAACTATCAGATCAGAATGTACGGCAATAATCAAACCACTGGCACGTTTACACTAAACAAGGAACAAGCCGGAAGTTCACAAAATTGTACAGCTTTTCTTTGGCTTAAATGGGTTGGCCTTGTCTGGATAAATAAGCAGATCATGCTCCATTTGGCTGTTTATGTAAGAAACAAGATCCTTAATGGTGGCAGAGGTTTTCTGCCTCTTCACTGAGGCATGGATCTGAAGGCCCTGAAGCTCCATTTTGACTTTCCGAAGGCTCTCAGCCTCACGAGGGTTTGTGTAGGCTGGCATGCTGGATGGACAAACAAGCGTCAGCAATGTTTAGCCACATGCAACAGATAATGCTAGAATCGGACAATACAGCAAGGCAGGTACACAAGGCAAACAGTTACATGAACATCTCTGTAAGACGGGACACAAGTGAACCACTGAACAGTCTGCGGCACACATTATAACTATACGATTCCAAACCAATTTCCTGGAATGTATTTACATGCATGATTTTCTATTGGCAATTGTGTTCACAATTTGTACTTGTGAATATATATTGGAAATATTAAATTCAAAAATTAACACGATTGTGCTTCATTATTTTATAATAATGCTGTATAATATGCATACAGCCAGCCCTCTCAACTGGTTGTGTGCTGTCAGGACCCTAGCATGGAAGTAGAGAACAGCAGAGCTGTAACCTGTGCAGGTCATACAAGGCAACTACAGAGGGTTGATCTGAGGCTGGCTGTGCCATGCTGTAGAAAATATCAGCCAACATACAACTAAAGAGGGTTGATCTGAGGCTGACTATGCCACACTGTAGAAAATATCAGCCAACATACAACTAAAGAGGGTTGGTCTGAGGCTGGCTATGCCAGGCTGTAGAAAATATCAGCCAACATACAACTAAAGAGGGTTGATCTGAGGCTGACTATGCCAGGCTGTAGAAAATATCAGCCAACATACAACTAAAGAGGGTTGATCTGAGGCTGACTATGCCAGGCTGTAGAAAATATCAGTCAACATACAACTAAAGAGGGTTGATCTGAGGCTGACTATGCCAGGCTGTAGACAATATCAGCCAACATACAACTAAAGAGGGTTGGTCTGAGGCTGGCTATGCCACGCTACAGAAAATATCAGCCAACATGCAACCATGAACTGGCCTACAAAGGGCTTGGTGGTTGTGGACCTACACTCCACTAGAAGTCTGAAAGACAAACGAAGAAGCAGCTCTCCCAGATGGCATGCTGTGTACCGTGAACGAGCTCAGGTGTGTAATTATTTACTGAGTCTTTTGGGTCATGAGATTGCCAGACTAGAGTCAGGTTCCACACTGGCCAAAATCGCAAGGCACGTCTTCGTGGTGTGGGATAACTACAGACTGGGTGCCGGGCTGGCTCAATATGCCCCTGTGCAGATGTGAATGTCTCTGGGAGACTGAAGAAATACCAGCAGACTGGAGAGAAATAGAGAAATATTTTAAGTTCCCCAGAAAAAAAAAACAATCATACCAGAGAGATTAAAAGATGCCACTGACAAACAACTAAAAAATGAACAGCTGACTTCTGACCAAATAGATCCTGCACTGACCAGATAGCCACAGTACACAGAAAAGAGCAAAACACTGAAATAAACTCATCATTTTATAATGGATTGTGGGCTTTGAAAAGTGATGGGATTCCACAGCATAACATCATTAATTTCATGAGAGAAATATATAAAGATGACATACACAGTTCTTTATGAGAGAACACTAGCAGACATTTTAAATAAGAACAGGAGTGCGGCAACAATGTCTTCGTCTTCTTTCGTTCGCTACAAGGATGCATCTTGTCATCTTTAATATTTTTACTTACAGGAGATTGAATTATGAAGACAACAATAACTACGACCAGAAATGGAATTCAGACAGATCAGCTCAATGATTTGAATGATAAATGAGAAGATGCTTCCTGGTGTTTCATATGAGGTAGAGGAATGTTGTCACAGGCGCGTGCATGCTGTAGTTTTGTATGGTTAAATGCTTAGTCTACACATTATAGAAATAACTGCTAATTTGGGATACATTAACGTCAAGGTTATCCATGAATATTTCAAACCTAGTTTACTGGTACTTTAAGAATATAAGAATTCAAAACAGCAACAAGCAGAAAGAATAAACTAAAATAACTTAAAATATCTCACTGGCTTAAATTTTAAATGCCAGTAAATTGTACTATACAAACCATTCATTTAAGTATTATTTAAACCACTTTGTTAAGTCGTACAGAATCTCAATTACTAACACATTATTCATGGTTCACTTGTATCTTAGGAATCTCAATTATTAACACATTATTCATGGTTCACTTGTATCTTAGGGATGCAAAAAGCAAGCAAAACGACAATAAAGTAACCAACAAACAGTACCACATGGTAGGTGACTGCTACAATGATAAAAGTCAAGCAAAGGTGGATCAAAATATTCAACAACCAACATTAAAGTGAGCAAACAAAGCAGGTAACAACATCAAGAGTGCAAGAGTTAGCTGTCACTGCCATGATTGCCAGTCATCAACGCTGTCTTAATTGTTAACTGTATCATGATTGTAAGATAATATAACTGTCTTTTCAGCTGTCATCACTGTCTTGTCAGCTTTCAGCACTGTCTTTATTGTCAGCAGTCATCATTATATTGATAGTCAGTGGTCATCAATGTCTTGACCATCAGCTGTCATCTTGTATTAATAGCAGTCATCAATAATTTGTCAGCTGGCATCACATTCTTGATTCTTAGCTGCCCTCACTGCCATACCAAGTGTCATCACTGTCTTGACAGACACTGTCCTGACTGCCATTCAGGGTCTTGATATATCAATGTCCTGACTGTTTATGAAAACTAGGAAATGCAGCAACAAGGAGGGAAGATGGTTAAGCTCTACTAAAAAACGCCTATTTGCATTCACATCTTGGGACCATGGTGTTCACAGAATCCCTTACAGAATAGAAGACTTAAGGATAGTATTCTGATCTATAACCGATGGAGGAAAATAAGGGAGAACAAGGATACTACCATCACTTCATTCAAGAAAGCACTCCCTAGGTTGATTTGACTTTACTTGATGCTGTACGTGGGAAGGTAGATTTGATTTTGTAAATTAGCCCCAGGAAGGTTAACCCGGTCAACAAATGCCCACAGAAGTTGGATGTGTCGGTCTAACGGCGCAAGAACACAGCTTTGCTGTAAACAGGCACAACGCAATCACATCCGAAAAAACTCTCCGGATGAATGCAGAAGAAGATGTAAACTTGCGTACTGTCAAAGAATACACAGAAATATCCATTAAGTAACCAAGTGCTTTTGTGGATTGCTTTATTGTATAATTCCAAGGAGAAGCACCATTTTATAAACACTGAAATCAGCAGTACTGCCTACCTCACCCTGTAGTACTGCCTTTCCTCACCCTGTTGAAAAGTAGCTGCAAAGTCCAACCATCATGAACAAGTCTATAGAAAAGAGCAAGGAAATTACTCTACCAACCAATCATGAAAGAGTCTAGAAAAGAATAGGGAAATTACTCTACCAACCAATCATGAACAAGTCTATAGAAAAGAACAAGGAAATTACTCTACCAACCAATCATGAAAGAGTCTAGAAAAGAATAGGGAAATTACTCTACCAACCAATCATGAACAAGTCTATAGAAAAGAACAAGGAAATTACTCTACCAACCAATCATGAAAGAGTCTAGAAAAGAATAGGGAAATTACTCTACCAACCAATCATGAACAAGTCTATAGAAAAGAACAAGGAAATTACTCTACCAACCAATCATGAACAAGTCTATAGAAAAGAACAGGGAAATTACTCTACCAACCAATAATGAATGAGTCTATAGAAAAGAACAGGGAAATTACTCTACCAACCAATCATGAATGAGTCTATAGAAAGGAACAGGGAAATTACTCTACCAACCAATCATGAACAAGTCTATAGAAAAGAACAAGGAAATTACTCTACCAACCAATCATGAAAGAGTCTAGAAAAGAATAGGGAAATTACTCTACCAACCAATCATGAACAAGTCTATAGAAAAGAACAGGAAAATTACTCTACCAACCAATCATGAACAAGTCTATAGAAAAGAACAGGGAAATTACTCTACCAACCAATAATGAATGAGTCTATAGAAAAGAACAGGGAAATTACTCTACCAACCAACCATGAATGAGTCTATAGAAAGGAACAGGGAAATTACTCTACCAACCAATCATGAATGAGTCTATAGAAAGGAACAGGGAAATTACTCTACCAACCAATCATGAATGAGTCTATAGAAAAGAATAGGGAAATTACTCTACCAACCAATCATGAATGAGTCTATAGAAAAGAACAGGGAAATTACTCTACCAACCAATCATGAATGAGTCTATAGAAAAGAACAGGGAAATTATGCTGCCAACCAATCATGAACAAGTCTATAGAAAAGAACAGGGAAATTACTCTACCAACTAAGATAAAAGGAGGTTCTTTTAGAAGCATGTGATGTGGAGAAAGCTGCAAGGAGACTGGATTGCCGAATTACCAAGGAAAATCTCCACACCTGGTGCCTGGAACAGAGATTGAGATGAATAATATGGAGAGGACATGAAAAGAGCTGCAGAAGATAGCAATGGACAGGAGTGCTTGGTGTGAGCTGTTTGAAGGCCTATACTCCATTAGGGATAAAAGCAGAAGAAGAAATCAGCAGTCAAAAATGATGTCCTAAAATCTGTGGTTTGTTATACTATGTATGCTACTTGTATTTATTTGTAACCTGTCTCTTTGCTGTCGAGAAATCAATCTTGCAAGCACGATGCTGATACTATGAACTAATATTCCGATTATATACTACAACAACCACAGCACAACACACATGCACATGAAAATAAAACGACATACCTTCAACTTTTCTCCAAAATATTTGTAATTCCTGATGCTTCACTTTACAGGTAATTAATAGACTGAAATTTGAAAAATGTAATTGCGAATGTGGAATAAATATGTGCTTGGGAAAAACCCAGTAGACGAAAGGTGAAGAATGGGTAAAAACAAAATGGACATGTCCAGTTTACAGCAATTCTTTACAGTTCAACTAAGACTGAAACCTAATGTCCTTGCATGCCTGTGAGACCGACCCTAACTCCATTCTTATACTGTATGTTGTATTCTCATACACCTCGTATCCTGGCTGTGAGGCCAAAACCAACTTCTTTCTGTGCACACAGATCCAACAGTGCAGACTACAGAGTCATGATCTCTGGCATTTTCTATTACCAAATTTTAATTTCCTGCTCAGCTTATACCCTGAACCACTGAATCAAAATCTTAGCTGCATATCCTTTACAGGATGTCGCAGTCAACCCCAGAATTATTTGCCTGTTTGCTATTTGTTGGCAAGTTTACATTCAGTAGTTTGCCACTGCTGTCTCAATGACCACACTCATATCATTGTATAAAAATCAGCACAAGGCTGTCTATTTCTAAATAGCCTGCAGCTGTATTTTGAACGCGGTATGCCAGATTACGACCTGCAATTGTAACTTCTTCGCCACAATGCCAACAGACATCAAGCTTGGCAGATTAATTACACAAGGGTAGGTTGTTTTGTCCTTATTACTTCCAACCCACTCCGAAAATGTAATTTTTCGCTCGAAATTTTAATTTCTACCCTCTTAATGTTAATATCTACGAATGGCCTCAATATGTTTTTTATGTAGATATTTACACACACAAGCAGTTTCTTGTGGTTTTGGTAGAGGATCAGTCTCATTACACACAGCTATCTCCATATGTGCTCTATTCTTCTTCCAGGGTGTCTTTGTAGTGAAGTGCTTACGCCAACTACCCCGCACTCCAAAGTTGTGGGTTCGATCTAGGCTACATCATTCGGTTCACGAGTGCAATTTTCTCAGAGACTCCTAGGGGTCATTGCTGGAGCTACGGAGTTTGTGCTTTGTGCAACGCTTTCTGCAGGCTGTCCTGTGGGAAGAGACAGTCATATGGGATAAAACCCGGCACAATGGAGTTTATCCTCTTGTCTTTTACGCCTGTTTTTTCTCCTCCCAAAAATCACAAATGAAAAATATCACGACAGTGCATGAGAAGAATATTCAAGACTTCAGTAATTTCAAAACCAGACAACTGAATTTAGACAATGAATTCAGATAATAAAGTCAGAACATGTGAAACATACACAGAAGCTTAAAAAACTACAAAAACTGGCTTAACGGCAGATAAAGACAACATTGTGCAAAGACTCATTCACCAAAACTAGCACAGCACATAAGACAACATTCAGATGGTCTAGCAGGGGACACAGAAGTAGCAGCAGCGAAAGGAAAGCTACGAGACCTTTACAGCACCACAAGAAAAACAGCAGGAACATATAATACTAATGTGGAGATCAGCATGGCCGAATGGATAAGAACATGTGTTCTTAAACATCTGATGGGCTGATGCTGGGGTAAGGGGTTCAACCCCTTACACCAGACAGTTGGACTAAAATGTTGACTTGGGGGTGTTAATTACAAGTACCCCTGAAGTCAGAGTAGGTTCACCTGATGGCGAGGGACACTGTTAATAGGGAAAGCTAATCCATACACAAAAATTCAGTCCAGCACTACTAGAAGTTGGGTAAAGAAAAGAACAAATGCATCCATACTTCAAGAGCTGAATATTGAAGAAGGTTGGCTATTAAAGATGATAAAACAAAGAAAATTGAAATATTTTGTTCACTTGAAACAACACGAAAGTTTGGAGAGAACAATAATGGAGGGGTATATGCCTGGAAAGAGAGGAAGAGGAAAGCCAAAGAGAAGATGGGTGCAGGATGTGGCGGATGATCTCCAGATGGGTATCGGAAGCGGGATATCTTGCTTATGATCGAGAGGATTTCCGGAAGGTTGTTATGGGAGCGAGGTTCTGTAAAGGACATATTACTGAATGAATGAACTACTAGAAGCAGCGTGCATGGTCTACGCTTGAGTTAAAGCGAGCGCACACAAAAAAGAAAATATTAATGTGAATTTCTCAAAAACAGTCACAGGAAAGTTCTCACACCAACATTAAAGACTGCATTATAATTATATGATTAGTTGAACACTTTATATAAATATAAGGAACTTCTGAGGAAGCTGCTGGTCCAGATGGTATCGCACCAGAAGCTATTAAAATTTAAAATAAACATCTCAATTGAATTACTCAACAAATTATCTAAGCAGAGTTTAGTTCAGTCGCGGTTCCAACATCACAATATCCCAATTATAACCCAGAAGGGTTGAACAGGATATTTTTTAGAAAAAGATAGATACAAAAAATATATGCCGCAAATACTGAATAGTCCAGTGGAAACACTTCTGCTGGCAATTTGGAAGCAGATCGACTTGGGCTGGTCTTCATACAATGGTATGCATAGTTAGGTATACTATTTACTGATTATGCAATCTGAAACCACCCCTGCACAAAAGGATCGATTGTGTCCCCAAAAATGGCTATGTAAAGATCATGCATACTTCCGACATCATTCATTCATTCAAATATCACGTGACAATAACAAACACCATTTTGGTTTCTGCAGAATAGGTTAGACCAGTGTTTCCCAACCTTTTTTGTGCTATGCCCCACCTAAGCCTTTCTAAAATTCTTACCCCCCCCCCCCCCCCCAAATCCCCAACATATACATTATTTTTAATATTTAAAAATTGAAATGTTCACTAAAGAAACTTGAATGATAGGTTTTAGGAAGAAATCACTAGGAAATTATTGAGCAAACACAGTAAGTAAATTTTCAAAAACATATAGTGGAGAACTGAAATTCAAGTACACAATAATGTTAATAAATGATTTTTCTATATTATTTTAATTATTAGTAATTATTTATTATTTAAATGTAGTGAGATACTTGTACTTGATGCTTGCTGCAAAGATATCTTATGTCAGGTTCCAATTTAGTTAACTTCAGTCTCAAGTCTCCCTGTTTTATTATATCCAGCCGATTTCTTCCATTTTCAAATTGCCCCCCTCAACAATCGAATTGCCCCCCTGTGGGGCGTGGGCCCCACGTTGGGAAACACTGGGTTAGACTAACATTCTGTGCATAGCGACTGGTCGAAATTATCTTGTATTTTAAATCAATTCTATTATTTGGTACACAGTGTAATTTTATTTTCTAGAGGTTGATCAATTAACATTAACATGTTTTTATATGGATTTTCAAATTCTGCATCCATTTTTACATATATTTGGAGTGTTTCATCGCTTATATCGCTTTATCAGTGGTGAGAAACAGACGTAGTGGCTGGGGCTTTATTGCAATGGTTAATGGGCGAGTCTTGAAAAAGGAGAGCCCGGCATATGCGACTACAACCTCCAGCATGAGAATGGAGGTGGGGGAAGTAACAGCGGCATTTTGGTGGCTAGAGGAGACTACTGCAACACATGTTGTGTTCATTACGGATTCAAAGAATATGCTTAGCAAGGTGGAGAAAGGAATGTTTCGTGCGGAATGGCTCTCGTCGCTTCAGAGGTCACATATTGTGAGAATTGTATGGATATTTTGCCCTGGCCATGCGGGGGTACGGGGGAATGAACAGGCTGATAGGCTAGCAGGGAATGCACCTCTTGGTGGTATCTTGCCTATGGACAAGGGGGAGGTGGTCGTGTGCTTGTAGGACCAGGTGGAGAAGGCGGAGGAACAGATTGAGAACCCATATGTGGAAAGAATGAGATTGCGGGTGATTGGTAGGGGTTCTGGAAGAATCTCAAAACTGAGAGGGAAGACCAGGAGAACTTTTAATCAGATAGCAGTGGGAACGATTAGTAGTATGACTCTTCGCTGGCTGTTGAACGAGGGGACTGAGCACGTATGGGAATGTCCTGAGTGCAGTGATGTCGGTTCTTAACTCAACTCATGTGACCTTTACTTTCCTTTTACCAAAACACACAATAAAATATACATCTTGCCAGGTTCGTTAGCAATGCGAGAGACTTTTAATGAATAACAAACAGTTGGCGGCCATTTTTAATTATTAATTAGGTCACTGTACATCCTATCGAAAAATAGATAATATGTCAAGTTAGGCCTCGCCATCCCGGATGCAATGCAATGATATATGATACTATGTTGTCCGTTTAAAAATAAACAAGCCACAGTAATAGAAGGCATAATTTGTCAGCTTCCAATTTATTGAGCCGTGATAAAAATCCCCAATTTATTAAGAGGCCTTTGCACTTCCTGGTTGTAGATCATGACACCCTGGGAAGGTTAACCCGGTCAACAAATGCCTGCAGAAGTCGGATGTGTCAGCCTAATGGCGCAAGAACGCAGCTCTGCTGTAAACAGGCACAACGCAATCATGTCCGAAAAAAATTCCGGATGAACGCAGAAGAAGAAGATCATGACACAAAAATATTAATAACTCCGCTTAGAATTAACGTACAGTCTTCATTGAGATACCACTGGATTCGTCTTGTTAAGCTGTATCAAACTGTGATGATTTCATAAGTAAACACCCACTTTTTAAATATTCGGCACTCCTCCGAACGACGGCCCCAATTATTTAGTGTAAAATGCGTACCTTACAGGGCCTCATAAGGTCATTTCCGGAGCGATGTGGTGTCAATCTCTTAAGTTTGAGTGTATCGTCGTGTGCAAGAACGATTGATGGATACAATAAATGTTTCTGGGCCAGGAGGGCTCTCACTGTCGTCGGAGTGTATATCCATATCTTTTAGTACCGACGACAATGAGGGCCCTCCGGGCCCACAAACATTTATTGCATCCGTCGATCGGTCTAACAGTCCGCCACACACCGAACCAGAAGTGATTGACAACACATTCAATGCTGCTCGTTCCGATATGTATAATTTTCTTCCTCGCGGATGATATACCGATACAAGAGTTTAGAACATGTTTTTCAGACAGTATTTTCGACTTTTGTGCCACAATTTCCACATATAACTGTGAAAGTATTACGTATTTATATGAAAGTGGTACGTATTTCCATTTTCTCAGTTCTATATTTTAGTTCGTAGTTCGTATTTTTTAATTTTATTATATCAGCTAATGAGGCCCTGTAAGGGATGCATTTTACACTAAATAATTTGGGGCCGTTGTTCGGATGAGTGCCAAATATTCTCTATATATGCTACTAAAGAATAAGCACCGATTGTTCAGAAAGCAATGGCAAACTACTGAATGTAAACTTGCCTAAAATCACAAACAGCCAAAAATGCTGTGATATACATGGTAACACACTGCGCTCAATCCTAACTACTAGTGCGCGACTACTAAAGGAGTAAAGAGTCAATTCTAGCATTGTTATTTTAGTATTTGTCGCGGTGGAGTGAGCACAAATCAAAATGAATGAAAATTTCAAAATGAAAATGGGCCTCTCTTCTTTTCTCTACTCTACTTTTCTAGTTCAGAAACTACACACAACCACACATTCTAATCTCGTGTTTTATCACGTACCCCGCGACGGCAAACAGTTGCTACAGCATAGAACAGAGTACTATATTTTCTTACCGCCTTGTAGCTTTGGTCTTCTTAACAAGATTCCAGATGAGCGAAGCAATACCGCGATGCCCCGTTATTTTTCCCCCACGTAGACAGAACTACTAGCCGAAAGAATGGACGGCTTGTGAGTCAGAGTGCCCAGCCTCGTTCTGGCTATACGTCTGCACTGACACTGGTAGTTCCGGCAAGGGAGGGGCTCATGCAATATTTGCTACTGTACTTAACCGCATCTGTACGTGAGTTTGACATGGTGATAGCAGAAAATATAAAAGGGTTAAGTAGGTAAGGAAGCTATGGCAGTCTAACAAACCGGTAGGGAATTTACTTAATCCAAGAAAAATACTGCTTATGAATCACGGAGGACATTGGAGGAAAGGCGTTAGTGTCAGGCGCTGGAACTTCAATAACCCCTCCCCACCACGCCTAATGCAAAAGTTGAAGACGACTTAAGCGTAGATGTAATATCAGATATATCTGTACTTATGCTTCATAGACTACACACAGGCGTTGGTCAATGTGAAACATGAGGAAATATTCAAACTACTAGAATAACTAAATATTGGCAGCAAGGATCTGCGAATAATAATATGTTGGAAATAAACAGCAGCTATAATAGCAGTCTATATAATATTACGCCTTCTCCCTGGCGACTTTCTCCGTAATTCCGTATATTCACGTGGGTAACGCAACTGCGCGAGATTATGTAGGGGATCGCGCCGGTTGGGTACTTAGGGGTATGTGAGCCGGTCGCTCAGAAAGCAATGGCAAACTATTGAGAGTAGTCTTGCCAAGACATCAAGAACCACAGTAAAATGCTGGTGTTGACAGCGATTATCCTGTAATAGGATATGCATATATAATATAATTTCTTGGGACGCAGAGGTGTTTCCAAGGCACCAGGGCTGGGTTCTATACTGGCCAAGACCTATTGACGCGTCCTCGCCGAGCGTCCTGGGCAACAGGTCTCTTCGGGGTCCTGACTGAAGTCAGTAGGATCGTTGATTCCTCGGAAGTTGGAGAGTGTCTGCCTGCACGGCGAGGCACCACCAGTCTGCACACCAATAAGTCAGACATGGGACAACGGATACTCACGCAAACCTCAGGTCCTGTATGACATCACACTGATGTTGTTAACAGGATGTGTTCATCCGACATACAGGACTTCAGGCTGGAGTTCACAGCCAGCGAGCACAAGCAAGCAAGCAAGCATATAATTTCTTTTTTTTTTTTTTTAATGTTGCATATCCCTTGCATGAGTTATGTAATTCTGTATTTATTGCAATCCCAAAGAAATCAGGAGCCTTGGAATGTGATCAACATCGAACAATTAGTATAATGAGTCACATCACGAAGATTTTGCTAAGAATTATCATGCAAAGAGTTAGGAGGAAAATACAACCTGAAATAGGAGAAGAACAATGTGGGTTTGTAGTAGGCAAGGGTACAGTAAATGCTGTGTATATACTGAGAACCGTAATCGAACGTTCTATAGAAGTAAACAAAGATCTACACCTTTGCTTCATTGACTACACAAAGGCTTTTGATAAAGTGAGACATGTCAACATGATAAGGATGCTTGAAGAACTACAAATTGATGGGAAAGACCTTAGACTTGTAAAAAACATATATTGGAAACAACAAGCTGCCATAAGAGTTGATAATGAAGTAAGCCAATATCAGCCTATTAAGAGAGGTGTGAGACAGGGATGTGTAATGTCTCCAGATCTGTTTTCCCTGTACAGTGAAAATATTTTCAGAAATATTGAAAATATGGAAGGAATCAACATTGGGGGACGATGCATCAATAACATTAGATATGCAGATGATACAGTCTTGATTGCAGACAATGAACAGGACCTGCAACATTTAGTAGATGCGGTTGTTACACACAGTGAACAACAAGGGTTAGAATTAAATTGTAAAAAGACACAGATTATGGTCGTCACTAAGAAGAACGAAATACCACAGTGTAATATACAAGTAAATGGGAATATTCTTCAACAAGTGAATAGGTACAATTACCTCGGAACAGTAATAACATCTGATGGGAGATGCCTTGAAGAGATTAGAACAAGAATCGCCATGGCAAAAGTAGCCTTTAGCAAGATGAAAAACATACTGACCAATAAAAAGATGTCAATTGAAACGAGAAAAAGAGTGTTGAGATGCTACATAGAACCTGTACTTTTATATGGATGTGAAGCTTGGACAATGAGCAGCCGGGCTGAAAAACATCTGATGGCTGTAGAAATGTGGTTTCTGAGGAAAATGCAAAGAATACCATGGACAGCCAGAAAGACCAATGAACAAGTCCTTCAAGAAACAAATGAAGATCGTAAACTGATCAGAGACATTAGACGTAGACAGTCACAATTTTTTGGGCATGTTATGAGAAGAAATGATTTGGAGAACTTGGTGACAACTGGTAAGATCGAGGGGAACAGACCAAGGGGAAGACCTAGAAACAAGTATCTGGATGGCTTGGCCTTGTGGCATGGTCGAGACAAAAACACGGAACTGATCCACGACTCTGTTGATCGAGTGAGATGGCAGAACATGACCGCCCACGCTTACCGGCATGGCACATGATGGATGGATGGATATCCCTTGCAAGATGTTGCAGTCAACACCAGCATTTTTCAGCTGCGGTTGATGTACTAGGCAAATTTTACGTTCAGTAGTTTGCCATTGCTTTCTGAGCGGCCGGCTCACATACCCCGTAAGTCACCGACGCGATTCGAACCACTGCTGATTCTTACCGTCGTCACGTTACTTACGAGAGTACGGAGAAAAGTTGCTAACCCCTAGGCCAGGAAGCCGGCAAATAAATAATAATAAAAACATAAATATAACTATAAAATAAACTTAAAGATAATATAATTAACTGACGTTATACTGATGACACCGTCTTGGTAGCCAGGCCCGTGCGGTAGATTTTCTCAGCATGATGCAAGTCTTCGAAATTCCGCCTCTTAATGTTTTTTTTTTGGGGGTTTCTCTTTAGAAATGCCGCCCCCATACGCAGTCCCCTTACTGGACCGCCGAATGCAGCCGCCTCCCTGTATCATAGCAAGCAAGGCACGGCCCTGTTGGTAGCAACATTTCAGAAGGAACTACATGAAATGATAGATACAATGGCTGTAGAAAGTGAAAAACAAAATGGCTTTTGCTTGAATAATAGGAAGCAATGGCGATGTCAAAGAAACAGACTACCTAAATGTGATATTAAAGTAAATGACGTTATTTTGGGGCAAGTGCAGAAATTCAGATATCATGGCACATAGATAACACCAGATGGAAGATGCAACACAGAGATAAAGAACAGAATAGAACAAGCAGAATCTGCATTCTATCAAATGAAGAAAAGTATATGCGATAAATCCTTGCCATTGGAAGTAGAAAACAAATTTGTTCATGTTACATAGAGCCAGTTTTAACAAACGGCTACCAAATCATGGACAATTAGTAAACTGGCGAAAAAATCAACGGAGGCTTTGGATATGTGATTTTATAGAAGAATGTTAAAGATCCCTTGAACAGTCATGATGAGGTAGCAGTGTTTAGTTATTCCAATAAATTGATTACAAACTTATTACAAGCACCAGAAAGAGGCAGTCATAATTGTTTGGCCATATTATGAGAAGACAGAAACTAGAACATATTGTGACAACTGGAACGATTTATGGAAAGAGATAGAGGAAGACAGTGAGAGAAAATTATTTGTGATTGCAAAGAAGGTGGTCAGCACACGAATTGATACCTTTTGTTGGAGATCTCAAGATGTGGGAAGTATGATCGCCTACACCAGTCGGCAAGGCACTTGATGATGACGATGATGATGTTTTCGAATCGCTAAGGACGCGGTGCTGTCTTTTTTTGGGTAAATGACTTGAGCTCACATTCTCTCTCCACGCCTCTCTCTCTCTCTCTCGCACGCTCTCTCCTCCCCCCTTCCTCTCCCTTTCTCTCTCTCACACTGTCTCTCTTCTCACATTCTCTCTCTCTCTCTCTCTCTCTCTCTCTCTCTCTCTCTCTCTCTCTCTCTCTCTCTCTCTCTCTCTCTCTCTCTTCGGGCATAGACCTGTGATGTACTGGTAGGGAGTTGTGACGTACAGGTGTTTGTGTTGTTTGTCCATCAAGAGTGATGATGACCATTCATTTCATCCAGTGGGGTTGAAAGTATGGAGCCGTGGGTTCTAAAATGGCTGATAAGGCCTATTTTGGCTCGAAATGTTCTTTGACAATGTGGGCAAAGAATGCTTGACGTTTCTGGAGGAGGATTTCCTGCAGTGGTTTTTCTGTCCTGCCTTTTCTTCACAGCTCTTGCAGTCCTGGTTTCCTCACTTATGACTGCACCCTTGCGAAATGATGCACGCCACGAATTTCGGTCTCTGGCTGCAACCTCCCAGGTGTCATGATGAATTCCAAAAGCATTCGGTGAGATTTTCAGAGTGTCTTTAACGCGTTTCCTCTGGCCACCCTGGGAGCGTTTACAACACCGCAGTTCGCTGTAAAAAATTCGTTTAGGGAGCCTGTGATCTGGCATGCGAGTCAAGTGACCAGCCCAGTGAATCTGATTCTTCATCAGTAGAGTGTGGATACTGGGCATGGACGCTCTTTCTAGGACTTCAGTGTCTGGAATCTTGTCTTGCCATTTAATCTTCAGTAGCTTCCTTAGGCAGACTGTGTGGAAGTGGTTTAATTTCCTGGCGTGTCGCTGATAAACAGTCCAGGTTTCACAAGCATATAGCAGTGTGGATAATACAACTGCTTTGTAGACTTTTAGCTTTGATTGCAGGCTTATTCCATTTCTGTCCCATACATTTTTGTACAGTCTGCCAAAGGCCGCACTGGCCGTAGAGATTCTTGCATTCACTTCGTCATCAATTGTGGCAGCTTGTGACAAGCTTGTGACGTACAGGTAGAGAGTTGAGATCAACATCAATCGAGACTAACTGAGAACAGCAACAATATAAAAGATATGCATTATAAAGGCATGGTGGAAATTCAAAAATCAGTACTACAGGACTCAGTAATATTAAGGAATGTAGGTGCATGCTGGCTTGCTGGGGAATGAGCAGGCAGACAGACTGGCTGGCTCTGCAAAACTTGGTGGAGTATTGATGCATGACAAGGCAGACGTGATTGCGGCCTTGTGGGAACACGTGTACACCTCGGAGGAGCAAATGGATTACCATGGTCTGGCAAGAATGCGACAGCGTGGAGTGACGAGGGGATCTTGCCGACGCTCGACGCTCAGAGGAAAGGCGAGACGGACATATAATCAGATTGCTACTGGCACTATTGGGGTTGGAACTCTTCGCTGGCTGCTGAGGATGGGGACGGAGCGCTTATAGGAATGCCCCGAATGCTGTGATGTCGGTTCCTAAATCAGTAAATCAAGGAATGTAGGTCAGCATGGCTGAATGGATAAGAACGCGTGTTCTTAAACATCCGGTGTGCTGATGCCAAGGTAAGGGGTTAAACCTCTACACCGGACAGTTGGACTAAAATGTTGACCTATTGTCTTTGTCTTGGGATGTTAATTACGATAGGCAAAAGCTAATCCACACGTAAAATTCAATCCAGCACTACTGGAAGTAGTCTGTATGGAAAAACGAAAAAAATATATGAATGAATGATGTGACAATTGTTATTAGCTACGGGGAATATACTGGTCTACCAACAGGAAACTGGCTGTTATACTAGGGTTTTATTATTATTATTATTATTATTATTATTATTATTATTATTATTATTATTATTATTATTATTATTATTATTATTAAGAAGCAGAAGAAGAAGAAGAAGAAGAAGAAGAAGAAGAAGAAGAAGAAGAAGAAGAAGAAGAAGGAGGAGGAGGAGGAGGAGGAGGAGAAGAAGAAGAGGAAGAAGAAAGAAGAAGAAGAAGAAGAAGAAGAAGAAGAAGAAGAAGAAGAACATCAACGAACGAACGAACGAACAAACTTTATTTTAAAAGGGTAACAAATTGGGCATGCAGGCCCGTCTTACATTCGGCCCTTTCAATCACTCATCTTTCATTCATAAAATGTGCATGTTACATTTACATAGGGGAAAAAACATTGTCAAATGGGTTTTGTAAACATAAGCAATGCATATTACGCCTGAAGAAGAAGAAGAAGAAGAAGAAGAAGAAGAAGAAGAAGAAGAAGAAGAAGAAGAAGAAGGAGGAGGAGGAGGAGGAGGAGGAGGAGAAGAAGAAGAGGAAGAAGAAGAAGAAGAAGAAGAAGAAGAAGAAAAGAAGAAGAAGAACATCAACGAACGAACGAACGAACAAACTTTATTTTAAAAGGGTAACAAATTGGGCATGCAGGCCCGTCTTACATTCGGCCCTTTCAATCACTCATCTTTCATTCATAAAATGTGCATGTTACATTTACATAGGGGAAAAAACATTGTCAAATGGGTTTTGTAAACATAAGCAATGCATATTACGCCTGAAGAAGAAGAAGAAGAAGAAGAAGAAGAAGAAGAAGAAGAAGAAGAAGAAGGAGGAGGAGGAGGAGGAGAAGAAGAAGAAGAAGAAGAAGAAGAAGAAAGAAGAAGAAGAAGAAGAAGAAGAAGAAGAAGAAGAAGAAGAAGAAGAAGGGAGGAGGAGGAGGAGGAGGAGGAGAAGAAGAAGAAGAAGAAGAAGAAGAAGAAGAAGAAGAAGAAGAAGAAGAAGAAGAAGAAGAAGAAGAAGGAGGAGGAGGAGGAGAAGGAGGAGGAGTAGAAGAAGAAGAAGAAGAAGAAGAAGAAGAAGAAGAAGAAGAAGAAGAAGAAGAAGAAGAAGAAGAAGAAGAAGAAGGAGGAGGAGGAGGAGGAGGAGGAGGAGGAGTAGAAGAAGAGAAGAAGAAGAAGAAGAAGAAGAAGAAGAAGAAGAAGAAGAAGAAGAAGAAGAAGAAGAAGAAGAAGAAGAAGGAGGAGGAGGAGGAGGAGGAGGAGAGAAGAAGAAGAAGAAGAAAGAAGAAGAAGAAGAGAAGAAGAAGAAGAAGAA
>OY992893.1:10729030-10864658 GCA_963921405.1 Cepaea hortensis | reverse complement strand
AATGCGTTCGTAAGAGCTTCGCCACGGTGACGGCGCAAGTATTGTATAGAATGAGTATCCGGCCCGCGCTCGTCATTTTGTCAGTTATCCGGCCCGCCGTGAAAAAAGTTTGGTGACCCCTGGTATAGAGTGTTCATCTGATCTGGCTTCGGTGAATGTAACCATTTTCTTATATCTGTAAGAACTGGACACTCATTGGGCTGATGATTGACAGTCGTAATGATATGAACAAAGCAAACACTTCAGACTGTGTCTGGGGTCTTTTCAGGTGCATGCTAAATAATATGACTTTGCACGAAGTCTGTAAATTGTGTTCTAAAGTTAAAAGTTACTTGCATATCTTTTACAGGACATTGCAGTCAACTCCACTATTTTTTGGCTGTTTGTGATTCCTGGGCAAGTTTACACTCTGGTGTGGTTGGAAATGAACAGACGGATAGACTGGCTGGTGCTTCATCATTAAGGGGTGATTTGATGCATGATGAGGCAGATGTGGTGAAGGCCCTCTGGGAGAATCTGATTAATAGAGAAGAACAAAAAGACTACCGTGGTGTAGAGGGAATACGGCAGCAGGTGGTGGTCAGAGGATCTAGTAGACCTCACACAAAGGTATTGCAAGACGGACATACATTCAGATTGTAACGGGCACCATTGGCATTAGTGTTGGCACATTGTTGATGATGATGACTAAGAGCTTGTGGGTTATGGGAGTGCCCTGAGTGCAGTTATGTCGGTTCTTGATTCAACTCAACTCATATAATACTGTGGACCAAGAAGAAGAAGAATAAAATACTTACATCTGACTATTGATGGAACTGGCTCATAACAAGCTTTGACACTGAAATATTGGCCGTATTAAACATCGCTGCACCACACGTGTACACAAGAATACAGCAGATCACTTACCCCAAGACTGTCCAAAATACGACATGTCTAGGCAAATCTTCTGGCCTAGAGAAATAACAGTGAAAGATAGATTCTATGGACCACTGAGTGAACTAAAACAGACAGCGAGGTTCATACAATGACAACATTGCAAACATGGACAGATTTCAAGCGAGCGAAGGAAGAAAACGTCGCTGAGTTTTGGAAAGAATATTGATGAAAGGAAGACGATACTGGAAGAAAAAGCTGGGGCCGATCAGCAGAAAGATGCACAAAGGACTTGCAGACACCTTTGGCATAAAAATGAGGCAGAGGAACTGGCAAAGAATGGAAAAGTATTTCGTGGACCTTGGTCAGATCGACGTTCAGTAAAGACCTGATACATGATGATGATGGCAATAGCAATGGCTGCTGTTTGGATTGCGTCTGCTTAGGTCTTGAAACGGTTTCGGACTTTTCAATGATCAATAAGGTAATATATTCATGCTTATTTTCCCACAGTATGTATATTCGATCACTCCCGATTTTGTAGTGTTTGTTTCCGATATAATTGTACAAATTCGTGCCTGTTTAGTGATTTTCTTATTTATTTTTATAGTACTGCTTCCCCTTTCTGCACCCGCGCAGGTTCGCTGCTTCCGGTTCGATGTATATAAAAAAAACAGCATTATTGTTCTCTTCCAAAATTGGTATATTCTGATGATCAAGATAGGTGGATACTGTTGGTCAAGATGGGTATATTATACCGGTCAAGAAGAGTATATTATGCTGGTCAAGATGAAGCATATTATGCTCGCCAAGATGGGGATATTATGCTGGTCAAGAGGACTATATTCTGCTAGTAAATATAGGTATATTCCACTGGTCAAGATGGGTATATATTGTGCTGGTCAAGAAGAGTATATTATGCTGGTCAAGATGGGTATATTATGCTGGTCAAGATGGGTATATTATGCTGGTCAAGATGAGTATATTATGCTGGTCAAGATGGGTATATTATGCTGGTCAAGATGAGTATATTATGCTGGTCAAGATGGGTATATTATGCTGGTAAAGATGAAGCATATTATGCTGGTCAAGATGGGTATATTATGCTGGTCAAGAGGAGTATATTCTGCTAGTAAATATATATATATCCCACTTGTTAAGATGGGTATATTATGCTGATCAAGAAGAGTATATTATGATGGTCAAGATGAGTATACTCTATTGGTCAAGATGGATATCTAAACTGTCATTTACTGCCAATATAGTACCTTGCGGTGTATGGCAGAGGGGTCTTTGAGCCTGAGGAATAAAGGCCGTCTGGCTAGTGCAGTCGCCGCGAACTGTACAGGTTAGGATTTTCTTTTTGCCCCCGACAGAAAAAACCCCCACACCTTACCGAGGGATCGAACCCGGCGTTGTAGCCACTCGGCCAGCCGCTCCTCAGATGGATATATTATGCTCGTAAAGATGGGTATTTTATGCTGAGCAAGATGAGTATACTCTATTGATCAAGATGGATATATTATGCTGGTAAATATGGATATATTCCACTGGTAAAGATGGATATATTATGCTGATCAAGATAAGTATATTCTCATAGTCAATACAGGTATATTCTACTGGTCAAGATGGGGATATTATGATGGTCAAGATGGGTATATTATGCTGTCAAGATGAGTATATTATGCTGGTCAAGATGGGTATATTACGCTGTCAAGATGAGTATTTTATGCTGGTCAAGATGGGTATATTACGCTGGTCAAGATGGGTATATTATGCTGATCAAGATAAGTATATTCTGCTAGTCAATACAGGTATATTCTACTGGTCAAGATGGGTATATTATGCTGGTCATCATGGGTATATTATACTGGTCAAGATGGGTATATTATGCTGGTCAAGATGAGTATATTATACTGGTTAAGGTGGGTATATTACGCTGGTCAAGATGGGTATATTATGCCGGTCATCATGGGTATATTACGCTGGTCAAGATGAGTATATTATGCCGGTCAAGATGGGTATATTCTACTGGTCAGGGGGGAAGGAGCAGTCGAACAGGTTGCCTGGGTCTGTACCGCTCTTTGGGATATTGGTGCACGATAAGGCAGATGTGGTAGGGACTCTGTGGAATCGGGTGTATAGAGCAGAAGAATGGGTAGATTATCATTTATCACGGCTTGATGAGAATGGTGCGCCAGGGAGTGACCAGGGGTTCTGGCAGACACTTAAAACTTCGAGGGAAGACCACAAGAACATATAATCAGATATCTTCTAGTGCCTATAATATTGGGACTCTTCGCTGGCTGTAGCAGATGAGGATGGAGCACGAATGGGAATGTCCCGCGTGCTGTGATGTCAGTTCTTGACTTTTATTCACAATTGCCTTTCACTAACCTACAAATTGCGCACATTATCTGCAGTGTGCATGGGTGCATCCGACGCACCGGTTCGCTTCACAGCTGAAAATCCACAAGTGCAGGTTCTTTCAATAACCTGAGATGACAGCTCCAACGAGTGTGTTCAGGTCCTTCAGTGCCGAACGCAGCGTTCAACCCAGGCTAGGAGAAACGATGGCTGCCATAGAAAGGTAATGTCGGGTCTCTTGTGATACCAGTAACGAAATCGCGGTCGAAATTGTGATTTGTTGAAAAGATTTACTCTGGACTGTGACAGAAACTGACGGTTATGTGAATGACTCGAGGTCAAGCGGAGACACGCCCGCTGAACGTGTCTGCCTTCTTCTAGCATGCAGCGCACACGTTGCACATGGACTGAAGACGTGGCCCATATTTCAGCTCAATTGTATAAACGTACAACTATATGCAGAGGTGGATGTATTGAAAGGAGGGAACGTATTTAAAATAGAAGACTCGAGATATGGACAGAAAAATTTAAAGTAAAAAATTTGAGTTGAGTAATTAAAGTAATAAAGACGGGTCAGCCAGCGAGGATGGAAATTCTGAAGGTCAAACCGGACTTGAAATGTGACCGTTAAATTTAAGCCAAGAAAGAAAGAAACATGTTAATCGATGTCAGCATATTTAATCATGTTTACCAGTGGTACGAACGCCAAGATAATTATACAAACTGTGTTATTTTAAGGCAAATAGAAAAATGAACATAGAAAACTGCAAAACGGCAAGGAATCTGAAAGATGAGAGACAAGAGTGAAGAACATTTACTGCAATATGGCCACGTGTACTACAAATATGTAACAGTACGGATTTCTGTAATAGAAAGGAAGGAATAATGCACAATACATATCTTCTTCTTCAGCGTTCCGAGCCATTGAGGTTCTTTGCTGCAAATACAATCCGTCTCCATTCGTCTCTCTGGTGGACCTTCTCTTGCCAGTCGTTGATTCCAAGTGCTTGCAGGTCTGTACATGTATTATCTCTCCACCGCCTTCTTGGTCTACCTCGGGGTCTACGGTCATTTATTTCCTGAGTGTAAGCGAGTTTTGTTTCCCTATTATCTTCCATTCTTTCTATATGCCCCAGCCATTGTAGTCTATTAGCCTTCATGATACCAGTGATTAGCGGGGACTTAAACAGATCATAAATGTCTTTGTTACTTCTTCTTTTCCACTCTCCACTTTGTGTATCCCTAATGGGTCCAAAGATGCGTCTTAAAATTTTGTTCTCAAAGGTTTGTAACAAGGCTTCGTCTCCTTTCGTTGTACTCCAGGTTTCAGAGCCATACAGCACAACTGGTCTGATCAGTGTTTTGTATATTGTGATTTTGGTGTTACGAGATAGCGCCTTTGATTTTAGTAGATGTTGTAGTGCATAGTATATCTTATTTCCAGAGTTGATTCTAGTTTGTATTTCTTCCCTTATGATGTTGGAGCAGTTGAAGATCGTACCCAGGTATTTGTATGTTTCCGTTCTTTTAATGGTCATATTATCTATTTGTATGTGGCCAGAGTTTCTAGCCATTCCGTCTCTTGAAATTACCATATATTCTGTCTTATCTTGGTTGATAACCAGCCCCATCTGTTGGGCTTTTTCCTTTAAGTGAGTCAATATTTCCAATGTCTTTTGTTCACTTTGCCCTATAATATCTATATCATCTGCATAACCAAGCAGCTTGGATGTTCCTCCAATATCACATTCCTCCTTTACCTTCCTTACAACTTTCTCTAGAGCCAGATTGAAGAGTAGCGACGATAGTGCATCACCCTGTTTCAAGCCAGATGTTATTTGGAAGGGGTCTGATTTCCTGCCTTTATATGTTACTATATTATAAGTATCTTCCATGCATAGTCTGGTCATGTTGATTAACTTCCTTGGTATTCCAAATTCCTGCATAGCATTCCATAGACTATTCCTATGGACACTATCACAAGCCTTTTTAAAATCCACAAAAATGTTATGGAGATCTCTTTTATATTCCCAATGTTTCTCGGCTATTTGTCGTAAGATAAATATCTGATCTATTGTTGATCTGTTTTGTCTAAACCCCGCCTGGTAGTCACCTAATATGTCTTCTGAATATGGTTTTAGTCTATTTAGTAATACTGCGGATAGTATCTTATAGCTTGTGGACAGTAGTGATATTCCTCTATAATTTCCACATTGGAACTTGTCTCCTTTCTTAAAGATAGGTATCAATAATGACTCTTTCCAGTCATGGGGTAATTCTTCTGTCCTCCAGATTTTTATTATTAGTCCGTATAGCTTTAGATGTAATGCATGGCCACCTGCCTTTATAAATTCAGCAGCAATTCCATCAGTCCCAGTTGCCTTATTGTTTTTAAGTCGTGTGATTACATATAGGATTTCTTCAAATGTAGGTTCTTCAATTTGTGGTTCGCATGTTAGAACCTCTTCCTGTGAGAAAATGTTACTTGGAGCTTCACAATTTAGTAATTTAATAAAATATTCTTTCCATGTGTTGCAAATTTCCTCATTGGTATTTATCATATTCCCATTTTTGTCTTTTAAACCATATGTGTTTTGTTGGTGCCCTCGTTTCATTGACTTCAGTTCTTTAAAAAATTTTCTGGATTCATTTTTCTGGTGATTAGTTTCCATATCTTTGATTATATTATTCATATATTCTCGCTTCTGCTGTCTGACTATATTTGTAGCCTCTTTACATTCATTTCTATAATGCTCTTCCTTTTGGATGTTATTGATGTCATTTAACCATACATGTCTGGCATTCTTCTTCCTAATGACTGCTTCTTCACATTTTTGATTGAACCATCTGTTCTTTCTATGCGTGCTTAACACACCGAGACATTCTTCTGCGGTAGATTGAATTGTATTCTTGATGTTCAACCAAGTTTGGTCAACGCTTTCCTCCAAAGGGTTTTGCAGAGTTTCAAGTTTACATTTTATTTCATCTGTAAATTTCTCTTTGACTGTAATGTCTTGCAGTTTTTCTCTGTTATATGTTGGGTGTAATCTTTGTAATTTAGTATAGAAAGCTCTCTTAAGTTTTATTTTAAATTTTGCTCCAACGAGGAAGTGGTCACTGTGGCACTCAGCTCCTCTATAACTTCTGACTTGCTGTATGTTTGATGCATTTCTGTTGTTAATTAAAATGTGATCTATTTGATTATAGGTTCTCTTGTCACATGATTTCCAAGTTTGTTTGTGTATATCCTTTCTTTGTAGTCTGGTACTGCTAATCTGCAGTCCTTTGGCTTCTGCCAGGTTGATGACTCTCCATCCATTATCATTTGAAGTTGTATGTAGGCTTTCCATACCGGCCACTTTTTTTTATTAGTTTGCTCTCTACCTATTTTTGCATTGAAGTCTCCTAGCACAATCAGGATGTCCTGTTTGGGGGTTTCTTCTATGACATCTTCCAGATCATTATAAAAGTCTTCTTTAATATCATCTTCTTTCTCTTCAGTAGGTGCATGTACATTAATCATCGTTATATTTTTCCATTTACCTTTTATTAATTATTTTATTACCTTTTATTAATTATTTACTAATCCTGTCATTAAAAGCTTTAAAGTTTAAAACGTTCCCCCATAATTCTTTTTTGATGACAAATCCTCTTCCTAATTCATGTTTATTTTGGGTGTTTCCTACATATATTATAATCATTCCATTTTGCTCTAAAGTACCCTCTCCTGGCCACCTTATTTCTTGAATTGCTGTTATATCCATTTGATATTCAATCAGCTCCCGGGTTAGTTCTTCGGCCGCTCCAGCTCGATATAGTGTCCGTACATTCCATGTTCCAAATCTCAAAAGTCCTTTAACGTTCCAAGGTCGTTGTCCAGATAAGTCAGTCCGATATCGAGGCTCATGTATTTGTTTCGTAACAAAGAAAGGTTTTTACAAAGGTGGGGATGTTAACCCCACGCTTCAACCCCCAACCTGGAGGACCAGGGTGTTTCTCTTTGTCTGTTCTCTACCCTTTGACCTGTCCGGCTTGGGAGGCCCTGCTGGTAGCTACGCTACCGCCGGCATAGCTCTCAGGGTCATTGAGAAACTCAAGCTCCCCCACCACGACAAGGTGGAAACACCATCGGGGGAGGCACAATACATATTCCGAACATAAATAGAGAGATCAATCGAGACACAGAAAGGCCTTCATTTGTGCGTTATAGATTACACCAGGACATTTGATCTAGTGAAACGTATAATGAAAATAATGATCGAGTATGAATATTTGATGACAAAGATCTCAGAATAATACAAAATATTGACTGTAAACAAGCAACAGGTATTACAATTGGAAATAGAGTTGGCAGTAAGGAATAGATAAGGTAGGGAGTAAGACATGAGTGTATTTTGTCACCGGATCCCTTCTCTGCCCATACCAAAATAAAAATTAGAGAGATCAAAGATAAATCGAGAATACGTGTTTAAGGTCATCTGCGTTATACATATGACAACAGTATTGATGGCTGGAAACGCAACAGATCTGCAACAGCTGTTGGACATTGTAGTACTAGAGAGAGAGAGAGCAAAACACAAGCTTCTCTTTAATATCAAGAAAACAAACAATCGTTCACCCTCGTCATCATCACGTGTCTGGCAAGTAAGTGTGGGCCGTCATGATTCGCCAGCTCACACTATCAGGTCTATGTTCTTGTCCTGTTGATGCACGTAGACGAGTCATCCAGGTATTTATATCTTCGCCTTCCCTTTGCCACTTGCCCATCAATTTTGCCTGTTGTCACCAAATTCTGAAGTGTTTATCCTCATAATTAGTCCAACAAATCCTTGCTGTCTACATCTGATGTCTCTGATAAATTTACGGGTTCCGTTTGTTTCTTGGGCTGTTTTATTCTTTTGGCTGAGTGTCAACGGTATTCTTTCTCAGCTTGATTGTTTTTGTCCTGGTTTAATTTGAATATAAACTTGTGGTTATCTCACAAAAGAAGGTAACACCACAATAGGATATTACAATAGCAGAGACAATGCTTCACCAAGTCAACTGTTGTTGTTGTCTTCCACGCATGCTGTTAGGTGTCGTGGGGAGGGGTTCCTGTACCCGTGACTAGCCGCTTTCCTCCAATGTCCTCCATATTTTCGCGTGCAATATTGTCTGAGATCAAATAAATTCCCCGCCAGTTTGTTAGACCTGTCTTGGGTTCCTTACTAAGTTAATGCAGACAAATATTTAGGGACCATCATAATATCAGACGAAAGATGCGGGATACATATTAAGAGTAGAATCCTTTACAGGGCGTTGCAGTCAACCCCAGTATTTTTGGCTGCTTGTGATTTCTTTGCAAATTTACGTTCAGTAATTTGCCATTGCTGTCTGAACGACCGGCACTCATACCTTTGTATGGGAAACCAACGCACGGTGGTCTGCTTCCAAATCGCCCGCAGCTGTGTCTCGAAGGTGGTATGCTGCATTACGAATTGCATTAATAACCCCTTCATCACAGAGTTAGCTTGAATAGGCAAAGAAAAACTGCGTTTGAGATGTCATGTCAGTTGTTGAAGGTATCTTATGCCATGTCAGTTGTTGACAGGTATCTTATGTCATGTCAGTTGTTGACAGGTATCTTATGTCATGTCAGTTGTTGACAGGTATCTTATGTCATGTCAGTTGTTGACAGGTATCTTATGTCATGTCAGTTGTTGACAGGTATCTTATGCCATGTCAGTTGTTGACAGGTATCTTATGTCATGGCAGTTGTTGACAGGTATCTTCTGATATGTCAGTTGTTGACAGGTATCTTATGTCATGTCAGTTGTTGACAGGTATCTTATGTCATGTCAGTTGTTGACAGGTATCTTATGTCATGTCAGTTGTTGACAGGTATCTTATGTCATGTCGGTTGTTGACAGGTATCTTCTGATATGTCAGTTGTTGACAGGTATCTTATGTCATGTCAATTGTTGACGTATATCTTATGCCATGTCAGTTGTTGACAGGTATCTTATGTCATGCCAGTTGTTGACAGGTATCTTATGTCATGTCAGTTGTTGACAGGTATCTTATGTCATGTCAGTTGTTGACAGGTATCTTATGTCATGTCAGTTGTTGACATGTATATTATGTCATGTCGGTTGTTGGCAGGTATTTTATGTCATGTCAGTTGTTGACAGGTATCTTATGATATGTCAGGTGTTGACAGGTATCTTATGTCATGTCAATTGTTGACGTATATCTTATGTCATGTCAGTTGTTGACATGTATCTTATGTCATGTCAGTTGTTGACAGGTATCTTATGTCATGTCAGTTGTTGACAGGTATCTTATGATATGTCAGTTGTTGACAGGTATCTTATGTCATGTCAGTTGTTGACAGGTATTTTATGCCATGTCAGTTGTTGACAGGTATCTTATGTCATGGCAGTTGTTGACAGGTATCTTCTGATATGTCAGTTGTTGACAGGTATCTTATGTCATGTCAGTTGTTGACAGGTATCTTATGTCATGTCAGTTGTTGACAGGTATCTTATGTCATGTCAGTTGTTGACAGGTATCTTATGCCATGTCAGTTGTTGACAGGTATCTTATGTCATGTCAGTTGTTGACAGGTATCTTCTAATATGTCAGTTGTTGACAGGTATCTTATGTCATGTCAATTGTTGACGTATATCTTATGCCATGTCAGTTTGTTGACAGGTATCTTATGTCATGCCAGTTGTTGACAGGTATCTTATGTCATGACAGTTGTTGACAGGTATCTTATGTCATGTCAGTTGTTGACAGGTATCTTATGTCATGTCAGTTGTTGACATGTATCTTATGTCATGTCGGTTGTTGACAGGTATTTTATGTCATGTCAGTTGTTGACATGTATCTTATGTCATGTCAGTTGTTGACAGGTATCTTATGTCATGTCAGTTGTTGACAGGTATCTTATGATATGTCAGGTGTCGACAGGTATCTTATGTCATGTCAGTTGTTGACGGATATCTTATGTCATGTCAGTTGTTGAGAGGTATCTTCTGTCATGTCAGTTGTTGACAGGTATCTTATACCATGTCAGTTGTTGACAGGTATCTTATACCATGTCAGTTGTTGAAGTTATCTTATGCCATGTCAGTTGTTGACAGGTATATTATGTCATGTCAGTTGTTGACAGGTATCTTATGTCATGTCAGTTGTTGACAGGTATCTTATGTCATGTCGCTTGTTAACAGGTATCTTATGTCATGTCGGTTGTTGACAGGTATCTTATGTCATGTCAGTTGTTGACAGGTATCTTATGCCATGTCAGTTGTTGACAGGTATCTTCTGTCATGTCAGTTGTTGACAGGTATCTTATACCATGTCAGTTGTTGACAGGTATCTTATGTCATGTCAGTCGTTTACATGTATCTTATGTCATGTCAGTTGTTGACAGGTATCTTATGCCATGTCAGTTGTTGACAGGTATCTTATGTCATGTCAGTTGTTGACAGGTATCTTATACCAAGTCAGTTGTTGACAGGTATCTTATGCCATGTCAGTCGTTTACATGTATCTTATGCCATATCAGTTGTTGACAGGTATCTTCTGTCATGCCAGTTGTTGACAGGTATCTTCTGTCATGTCAGTTGTTTACATGTATCTTATGTCATGTCAGTTGTTGACAGGTATCTTATGCCATGTCGGTTGTTGACAGGTATCTTATGTCATGTCAGTTGTTGACATGTATATTATGTCATGTCAGTTGTTGACAGGTATCTTATGTCATGTCAGTTGTTGACAGGTATCTTATGTCATGTCAGTTGTTGACAGGTATCTTATGTCATGTCAGTTGTTGACAGGTATCTTATGTCATGTCAGTTGTTGACAGGTATCTTATGCCATGTCAGTTGTTGACAGGTATCTTATGTCATGGCAGTTGTTGACAGGTATCTTATGTCATGTCAGTTGTTGAAAGGTATCTTCTGATATGTCAGTTGTTGACAGGTATCTTCAATTGTTGACGTATATCTTATGCCATGTCAGTTGTTGACAGGTATCTTATGTCATGCCAGTTGTTGACATGTATCTTATGTCATGTCAGTTGTTGACAGGTATCTTATGTCATGTCAGTTGTTGACAGGTATCTTATGTCATGTCAGTTGTTGACATGTATCTTATGTCATGTCGGTTGTTGACAGGTATTTTATGTCATGTCAGTTGTTGACAGGTATCTTATGATATGTCAGGTGTTGACAGGTATCTTATGTCATGTCAATTGTTGACGTATATCTTATGTCATGTCAGTTGTTGACATGTATCTTATGTCATGTCAGTTGTTGACAGGTATCTTATGTCATGTCAGTTGTTGACAGGTATCTTATGATATGTCAGGTGTCGACAGGTATCTTATGTCATGTCAGTTGTTGACGGATATCTTATGTCATGTCAGTTGTTGAGAGGTATCTTCTGTCATGTCAGTTGTTGACAGGTATCTTATACCATGTCAGTTGTTGACAGGTATCTTATACAATGTCAGTTGTTGAAGTTATCTTATGCCATGTCAGTTGTTGACAGGTATATTATGTCATGTCAGTTGTTGACAGGTATCTTATATCATGTCAGTTGTTGACAGGTATCTTATGTCATGTCGGTTGTTGACAGGTATCTTATGTCATGTCGGTTGTTGACAGGTATCTTATGTCATGTCAGTTGTTGACAGGTATCTTATGCCATGTCAGTTGTTGACAGGTATCTTATGCCATGTCAGTTGTTGACAGGTATCTTATGTCATGCCAGTTGTTGACAGGTATCTTCTGATATGTCAGTTGTTGACAGGTATCTTATGTCATGTCAATTGTTGACGTATATCTTATGCCATGTCAGTTGTTGACAGGTATCTTATGTCATGCCAGTTGTTGACAGGTATCTTATGTCATGACAGTTGTTGACAGGTATCTTATGTCATGTCAGTTGTTGACAGGTATCTTATGTCATGTCAGTTGTTGACATGTATCTTATGTCATGTCGGTTGTTGACAGGTATTTTATGTCATGTCAGTTGTTGACATGTATCTTATGTCATGTCAGTTGTTGACAGGTATCTTATGTCATGTCAGTTGTTGACAGGTATCTTATGATATGTCAGGTGTCGACAGGTATCTTATGTCATGTCAGTTGTTGACGGATATCTTATGTCATGTCAGTTGTTGAGATGTATCTTCTGTCATGTCAGTTGTTGACAGGTATCTTATACCATGTCAGTTGTTGACAGGTATCTTATACCATGTCAGTTGTTGAAGTTATCTTATGCCATGTCAGTTGTTGACAGGTATATTATGTCATGTCAGTTGTTGACAGGTATCTTATGTCATGTCAGTTGTTGACAGGTATCTTATGTCATGTCGCTTGTTGACAGGTATCTTATGTCATGTCGGTTGTTGACAGGTATCTTATGTCATGTCAGTTGTTGACAGGTATCTTATGCCATGTCAGTTGTTGACAGGTATCTTCTGTCATGTCAGTTGTTGACAGGTATCTTATATCATGTCAGTTGTTGACAGGTATCTTATGTCATGTCAGTTGTTGACAGGTATCTTATGTCATGACAGTTGTTGACAGGTATCTTATGTCATGTCAGTTGTTGACAGGTATCTTATGTCATGTCAGTTGTTGACATGTATCTTATGTCATGTCGGTTGTTGACAGGTATTTTATGTCATGTCAGTCGTTTACATGTATCTTATGCCATATCAGTTGTTGACAGGTATCTTCTGTCATGCCAGTTGTTGACAGGTATCTTCTGTCATGTCAGTTGTTTACATGTATCTTATGTCATGTCAGTTGTTGACAGGTATCTTATGCCATGTCGGTTGTTGACAGGTATCTTATGTCATGTCAGTTGTTGACATGTATATTATGTCATGTCAGTTGTTGACAGGTATCTTATGTCATGTCAGTTGTTGACAGGTATCTTATGTCATGTCAGTTGTTGACATGTATCTTATGTCATGTCAGTTGTTGACAGGTATCTTATGTCATGTCAGTTGTTGACAGGTATCTTATGTCATGTCAGTTGTTGACATGTATCTTATGTCATGTCAGGTGTTGACAAGTATCTTATATCATGTCGATTGTTGACAGGTATCTTATGTCATGTCAGTTGTTGACAGGTATCTTATGTCATGTCAGTTGTTGACAGGTATCTTATGTCATGTCAGTTGTTGACATGTATCTTATGTCATGTCAGTTGTTGACATGTATCTTATGTCATGTCAGTTGTTGACAGGTATCTTATGTCATGTCAGTTGTTGACATGTATCTTATGTCATGTCAGTTGTTGACAGGTATCTTATGTCATGTCAGTTGTTGACAGGTATCTTGTGTCATGTCGGTTGTTGACATGTATCTTATGTCATGTCAGTTGTTGACAGGTATCTTATGTCATGTCAGTTGTTGACAGATATCTTCTGTCATGTCAGTTGTTGACAGGTATCTTCTGTCATGTCAGTTGTTGACAGGTATCTTATACCATGTCAGTTGTTGACAGGTATCTTATGTCATGTCAGTCATTTACATGTATCTTATGTTGTCAGTTGTTGACAGGTATCTTATGTCATGTCAGTTGTTGACAGGTATCTTATGTCATGTCAGTTGTTGACAGGTATCTTATGTCATGTCAGTTGTTGACAGGTATCTTATGCCATGTCAGTTGTTGACAGGTATCTTATGTCATGGCAGTTGTTGACAGGTATCTTATGTCATGTCAGTTGTTGACAGGTATCTTCTGATATGTCAGTTGTTGACAGGTATCTTATGTCATGTCAATTGTTGACTTATATCTTATGCCATGTCAGTTGTTGACAGGTATCTTATGTCATGCCAGTTGTTGACAGGTATCTTATGTCATGTCAGTTGTTGACAGGTATCTTATGTCATGTCAGTTGTTGACAGGTATCTTATGTCATGTCAGTTGTTGACATGTATCTTATGTCATGTCGGTTGTTGACAGGTATTTTATGTCATGTCAGTTGTTGACAGGTATCTTATGATATGTCAGGTGTTGACAGGTATCTTATGTCATGTCAATTGTTGACGTATATCTTATGTCATGTCAGTTGTTGACATGTATCTTATGTCATGTCAGTTGTTGACAGGTATCTTATGTCATGTCAGTTGTTGACAGGTATCTTATGATATGTCAGGTGTCGACAGGTATCTTATGTCATGTCAGTTGTTGACGGATATCTTATGTCATGTCAGTTGTTGAGAGGTATCTTCTGTCATGTCAGTTGTTGACAGGTATCTTATACCATGTCAGTTGTTGACAGGTATCTTATACCATGTCAGTTGTTGAAGTTATCTTATGCCATGTCAGTTGTTGACAGGTATATTATGTCATGTCAGTTGTTGACAGGTATCTTATATCATGTCAGTTGTTGACAGGTATCTTATGTCATGTCGGTTGTTGACAGGTATCTTATGTCATGTCGGTTGTTGACAGGTATCTTATGTCATGTCAGTTGTTGACAGGTATCTTATGCCATGTCAGTTGTTGACAGGTATCTTCTGTCATGTCAGTTGTTGACAGGTATCTTATACCATGTCAGTTGTTGACAGGTATCTTATGTCATATCAGTCGTTTACATGTATCTTATGTCATGTCAGTTGTTGACAGGTATCTTATGCCATGTCAGTTGTTGACAGGTATCTTATGTCATGTCAGTTGTTGACAGGTATCTTATACCATGTCAGTTGTTGACAGGTATCTTATGTCATGTCAGTCGTTTACATGTATCTTATGCCATATCAGTTGTTGACAGTTATCTACTGTCATGTCAGTTGTTGACAGGTATCTTCTGTCATGTCAGTTGTTTACATGTATCTTATGTCATGTCAGTTGTTGACAGGTATCTTATGCCATGTCGGTTGTTGACAGGTATCTTATGTCATGTCAGTTGTTGACATGTATATTATGTCATGTCAGTTGTTGACAGGTATCTTATGTCATGTCAGTTGTTGACAGGTATGTTATGTCATGTCAGTTGTTGACAGGTATCTTATGTCATGTCAGTTGTTGACAGGTATCTTATGTCATGTCAGTTGGTGACAGGTATCTTATGTCCTATCAGTTGTTGACAGGTATCTTATGTCATGTCAGTTGTTGACATGTATCTTATGTCATGTCAGGTGTTGACAGGTATCTTATATCATGTCGATTGTTGACAGGTATCTTATGTCATGCCAGTTGTTGACAGGTATCTTATGTCATGTCAGTTGTTGACAGGTATCTTATGTCATGTCAGTTGTTGACAGGTATCTTATGTCATGTCAGTTGTTGACATGTATCTTATGTCATGTCAGTTGTTGACAGGTATCTTATGTCATGTCAGTTGTTGACATGTATCTTATGTCATGTCAGTTGTTGACAGGTATCTTATGTCATGTCAGTTGTTGACAGGTATCTTGTGTCATGTCGGTTGTTGACATGTATATTATGTCATGTCAGTTGTTGACAGGTATCTTATGCCATGTCAGTTGTTGACAGGTATCTTCTGTCATGTCAGTTGTTGACAGGTATCTTCTGTCATGTCAGTTGTTGACAGGTATCTTATACCATGTCAGTTGTTGACAGGTATCTTATGTCATGTCAGTTGTTGACAGGTATCTTATGACATGTCAGTTGTTGACAGGTATCTTCTGTCATGTCAGTTGTTGACAGGTATCTTATACCATGTCAGTTGTTGACAGGTATCTTATGTCATGTCAGTCGTTTACATGTGTCTTATGCCATATCAGTTGTTGACAGGTATCTTCTGTCATGTCAGTTGTTGACAGGTATCTTCTGTCATGTCAGTTGTTTACATGTATCTTATGTCATATCAGTTGTTGACAGGTACCTTATGCCATGTCAGTTGTTGAAGTTATCTTATGCCATGTCAGTTGTTGACAGGTATATTATGTCATATCAGTTGTTGACAGGTATCTTATGCCATGTCAGTTGTTGACGTATATCTTATGCCATGTCAGTTGTTGACAGGTATCTTATGTCATGTCAGTTGTTGGCAGGTATCTTATGCCATGTCAGGTATTGACAGGTATCTTCTGTCATGTCAGTTGTTGACAGGTATCTTATACCATGTCAGTTGTTGACAGGTATCTTATGCCATGTCAGTTGTTGACAGGTATCTTATGCCATGTCAGTTGTTGACAGGTATCTTATGCCATGTCAGTTGTTGACAGGTATCTTATGCCATGTCAGTTGTTGACAGGTATCTTATGCCATGTCAGTTGTTGACAGGTATCTTATGTTATATCAGATGATGACATGTATCTTATGTCAGATGATGACACATATCGCATGTCATGTCAGATGATGACAGGTATCTTATGAAACAAATGACTGTCATTGCATGTCAGATGATGACAGGTATCTTATGAAACAAATTACTGTCATTGCATGTCAGAAAGAGTAAAAACGTGTTATACCGAACACTGTCTGCTGTATGGCAGTGGAACTTAGAATGTGAACCACCAATCTAGTAATAACTTGGTGACAGCCGTGATGCAGTCTCTGACTAGAATGTTGTAATATCTTGGACTGCCAGAGTAATTAACAGAAACTACTGAACACAAAAATTATACACGATTATGAGAAAGAGACAGACAGTGTTCTTTTGTCATATAATTTGTAACTTCCGGTGTCGATGTGCACAGCTCCAGGAGTCTTATCTCATTATCCCATATCATCTCATCTCATCTCATCAAATCATCTCATCTCATCATCTAATCTTATCATATCACTCTAATCATCTCATCTCACTTTGTTCCTCTTGTTCTCTCTCTCCCCCCATTAATATCTTATGAAAGAAAGCTTTTTAGATTCGGTTCATCTTCTGTGGTGATTGTTTATTTGACAAATGTCGCTTATTATTACACATTTTTCATATATGTTCTTTATATTCATTGACACCTTGCCATCTTGACAGACGATAGTTTGTGCTTTAAAAAGGCATAATAACTTTTACCTATGGCGGTAGCGAATGTGACTGATAAGGCCAATTCGTGCTGTAAATGTTCGTTCATAGTGGGTACGTGGTCATTTCCACAACCATGCACCATCTACGTCTCACACGCTCGGTGTGTGACTTATCTGCAATAATCTTCTCCTTTGTCTTTATTCCATTTCTGATCTTTGCCCTCCATGCAACACGCTCAGCGGCGACTTGCTCCCAATGTGCATTATCAATGCCTGTATCAATCATGTCTGGCTTTCACACATCTTTGTATCGTAGTAGAGGCCGACCCTGAAATCTCTTACCCATCTGTAATTCACCAAAAAATATGTCCTTTGGTATTCTACCATCATCCATCCTCCTAACATGTCCTATCCATCTTAAGTCTTCATATCTTTATATTATTTATATACTATTTTATATATATATATAATAGGCGTCCGTCCGTCCACATTTGTCATGTGTATTTCTGCTGTCATTGATTAGCTCTCATTTGCACTGGTTTTGTTTCGCCATGAATTAGAATTGTTTCGCTAATGTCAGGCCAATGCGAGGTAACAGCTGTAAGTGTTATGGCGTAATCAGAAACCACATTAATTATACATTCATTATATAATGTACAGAAGGTTAAAAAATATAAGGGTGATTATTATTCATAAAACTTTCATATGTATTATAAAATGATTATAGTTCAATGTATTTCTGTGGCGAAGTGGTCAAGTCGTTTAACTCGGGCTTTGGAGGTTGTGGGTTCGATTCCGGGCCGCGCCTTTCGGTTCACGAATAAAATTTTTCGGAGACTCCTGTGGGTCGTCGCTAGAGCTACGGGCTTTGTGCGACGCTTTCCGCGCTGCGGAAAGAGACCGAGCCATATGGGATAAAACCCGGTGCAATGAAGACGACCCTAGCGACTTTTTTTAAACCTTTTAATTGACAATATGAATGGAAACAAATAGGTATATTAAGCTCCTGCGAGAAGAAACGTACTAAACATCGACACGTTGCATATACCTTACAAGGAGATCCATCGTATCGCGAAATACAGGTGAAAATCCGAAATCAGAAGCACTCAATAAATATATAAAATGAATAATAAAATAAAATACACACAGACGCGTACGATACGACAACAGGACGACCGACGTGTCGATTCTCAGAATCTTTGTCAAGGACAGGACACCACAGATAGCTAACACAACGAAATACAGCAAACAAAGAAAAAAAAAACTCACAACTATCCCTATGCCATGTGGGGCAGAAAAGGTGGCTTGGCCAGCTGCGAAGGCGCTCGTTGGCTGCAGAGTTAAAAGTGGGTTGCCAGATAGGATTTAAGTTCCTTTTCCTTTTAATTGACATAAAAACACGGAGTGGGACAGATGACGGATATCCATGCCTGTCCGTAATTTGATATGTTTATAAAGTTGATCTTGTGTATATTACTATTTATTGTCCAGCTTTGGAATTACAGCTTTCCACACATACCGGTATATATTTCTATCTTTTTCCCTGCCTATCGTGCTCTGTATTTTCACACATAGGGCAAATTTGTGTTTCATCTCACCTGCTGATATACCCTACTTTATTATTTTTATTCGTCTGTGGTTAGCAAGATGAAAAACACTCTGACCAATAAAAAGATGTCAATTGAAACGAGAAAAAGAGTGTTGAGATGCTACATAGAACCTGTACTTTTATATGGACGTGAAGCTTGGACAATGAGCAGTCAGGCTGAAAAACATCTGATGGCTGTAGAAATGTGGTTTCTGAGGAAAATGCAAAGAATACCATGGACAGCCAGTAAGACCAATGAACAAGTCCTTCAAGAAACAAATGAAGATCGTAAACTGATTAGAGACATTAGACGTAGACAGTCACAATTTTTTGGGCATGTTATGAGAACAAATGATTTGGAGAACATGGTGACAACTGGTAAGATAGAGGGGAACAGACCAAGGGGAAGACCTAGAGGCAAGTACCTGGATGGCTTGGCCTTGTGGCATGGTCGAGACAGAAACACGGAGCTGATCCACGACTCTGGTGATCGAGTGAGATGGCAGAACATGACCGCCCACGGTTACCGGCATGACACATGATGGATGGATGTGGTTGATGGATGATTAATGATTTAGTGAGGTCAGCACCTGTAAATACCCCAGTCTCTGCTTTCTTCTTAACATTCTCCTAACAAAACAACGCTTCCAGCTTTCCCACATTTTCACTATCAATTGTCCAGCATTCGCTTGCATACAAGAATATGTATACAATTTGGTGGAACAGCGGTATAGCTGTGGAAATGTATACAATATAAAATAACACAAAGTAATGCAGCTTTACAGAAGAGAAAAAAAATTAGAGCAATTTTTTTCCATCTTTTTATTCTTCTCATCCCGTCCTTATGCCTTAATGTAGTCACCGGAGGATCTTCTCCTGTACTATATGCTGTGTTTCGTGCATGTATTTGTTTGCCGATGAAGGCTAGTCGCCGCAACGTCCTGTATGTGTCGTAATTATATTCTGCAAAGCTGCATTACTTTGTGTTATTTTATACTGCATACAAGAATAACACGTCAGACGCAAGTATCCTATGCATGTCTTGATACTTCTATGCATGTCTTGATACTTCTATGCATGTCTTGATATTTCTGCTCACATCTTGATACTTCTATGCAGGTCTTGACAGTTCTATGCAGGTCTTGACATTTCTATGCAGGTCTTGATATTTTTGTGCATGTCTTGACATTTCTGTGTATGTCTTGATATTTCTGTGCATATCTTGATATTTCAGAGCCTGTCTTGAATTTCCCAGCTTGTCTTCATATTTCCGAGCATGTCTTGATATTTACGTCCATGTCGTGATATTTCTGAGCTTGTCTTGATATTTCCGTGCATGTCTTGATATTTCTGAGCTTGTCTTGATATTTCCGAGCTTGCCTTGATATTTCCTAACGTGTCTTGATATTTCTGACCTGGAGTCTCCGTGGCAAACTTTGTAAACCGCCTGCCTCGCATGAAGGGTGTGGGTTCAGTTGTGTTCAGTTCACGAGTGCAGTTCTCTCTGAGACTCCCGTGGGTCGTCGCTGGCGCTACGGAGTTCGTGCTTTGTGCAACGCTTTCGTGAGGCCGAAAAAGGCCGGAAAGAAATCGAGCCATATGGGATAACAGCTGATGAAATGAAGTCGACCCTCTCGAATTTTTAAACCGTGTATAAACATTCCACAATGGAAACACGAGAGACTTGACGGATTATCCACACGTCTATCCATTTTCACCGCAGACACGACTGCCATTCTAACAGCTCTGGAAACAGTGTCTAGTCCTACCCTCACAGCAGACAGTCCCAACTGATCCACATTCATCGATACTCACAGCAGTGGATACTGTCTGCAGCCGGCCTGGTTTGTGCGGGGAGCGGCCTGTAGGGAACGAAATGCTTAATATACTGAATTAAGGAATTAAAGCAGCCATGAGCAGGACGTGGCGAATCCCTCGGTGAGCCCAGCACCAGAGCCCTATGTGTCGGCTCTGCAATTATGGAAGCCTCCCTTGGATAGCAGATAATGCCCATGGACTGTCGATGCCTTCCTTTGAGGACTGATCGTGAAGTATTCGACCGTTCTAACTTGACCCGCTGGGGTGTGGACGGCTCCACAAAAGTGAGAGTCCCCCAGGAATGCTAACCTGTTCAAAAACGCACGCAAAAGTCGGATATGTTGGCCTAAGGGTCTAGGCCCAAGGGTGCATAACAATACACAGCAATTACATCTTAAAAAAAACAACACTCCGGATGAATGCAGAAGAAGAAGAAGAAGAAGAAGAAGACCTGGGACGCCAGGTCAATTTTACAAATAAGATCCGATGAGAATTCGAACCCATGACCACCGTACCGGCAGTCAAACGCCTATCCACTCCGCCAACATGGCTGCTGTTGTATTCCGTGTACCGAACGTTAGTTATCCGACATGAGGTTCTTTGTGTTTGTTAGAATGTAAGAATGACAATTGCTCTACTAATCATCAACATTAAACGAGTCTTGCAATGTTGCAGGTGTGGCAGACGATAAAAAGGATGCTTTACACTGATGACGATGACGCAACGTTAAAGACACCAGTAGTGCGACCAAATGATATCCTGGACATCGAGGTCTCCCCAGTAACGAGTGCTACGTCGGTCTGTTGGCAGTACAGCTTTGACAGCAAAGAGACGCAGCAGGAACCACCAAGCAAACCTAAACTGAAAGGCAAGAAATCATCTGGAGACCATTACTCTAACGGCGACGTCAACGCCCACATGGGAAGTCCAATGAAGCGAGGAGACCCCTTTCTTCCGTCAGTCTTCCCTGACGAGAATCCGATTGCCGACTACAACGTCAAGAAGAACTCCCGCAAAAAGCCATCCGATTGCAAATGCAAAGGATCTGGATATAACCTGAGCCCAAGTGCGCTGTTGCCGGAGGAGATGCGACAGCAATGGGGTGTTGGGATGTTTGGCAAGCCAACGTTATCCAGGGCGAACATTATATCCAGCAGCGCTTGCTGCAATAAAAGAGACGCTGATTCTAAAAGCACACAACCAAACCTTGCCCGCGCTGGAGAAGGGTGTGCAAGCAGCAGTTGTTGTGTTCTCAGATGTAAAAGCTGCATGAGAGACCCTTGTGCATGTCCAGACATTTATACAAAAGCCGACGGGTTTCGCATCCCGGAGATCAGCGTTACACGCAAACAGAAAACTTCGGCGAAAGCACCCCTATCTAAAAGCAAAGAAAATAAGAATATGAATTCCTTGCTGCTAGGCAGCTCCAACAGCGTTTCTGTGTTAAAGAGGGTTACATTCTACAATAAGGACAACAACAATATTATAAGTACTAGTAATTTTCACAGAAATAACGCCAGCTCTGCACCAGGGAATGGTCACAGTTCATCGGCAACAGAAATGAACGGCTACAAAAGCGGGTTACTGGCCTCTCAAAGCAGCAGCCTCCGCCGAAGCATTAACGGCAGTCTTGCTTGTAACACTAGAAAGTTCAGCTATTCAACGCACGATCACTTTCCAACATTCCCACGGTCACGACATCGCCAACAGCAGCCGGGACAGAACCGACGACATGTACCCAATGTACCATCCCCTCCTATTCTTGCCACCACGGGTTTAAGGGTGCCTTCAGGTATGCTTGAAAACAAATCCCCGATGTCCCGGAGTGCGTCCCAGATGTTTGTGATGGGTAACCAAGGATGCGCTTGCGACAGCTGCAGACAGCGAGCTAATCTCATGTCAAAGATGGAAGAGCTTGGATTTTCCACTTCCCATGCTCAACAAATGCTGCCTTCGTTTATGCTTGAAGCTTCCCAGAGATACCAGTCGGCCATTCTCCGATCAGCGCTGTCAAGCTCTGGTAGGTTTGCCCCGTACAACATTCCAACTTACAGCAGGTATACCCACACACCAAGCAGTGGTTACTGCTCCCCAGAAAGATACCAAAGCTCGAGCCCGTCGGTATACAACTATAGTGACTCCCCGAAAATCAAGAACCAAACCGCGACCACTACACCGCTTTCAGTTGCTCACGAGGTGAACAGCGTTGATACGTCCTACCTAGACAGCGGAAGCTCCGTGGCTTCTCCCCCGTTTTCTGGATTTGGCGAAGATATTACGGACCTATCCATTAAAGACACTGTAGACTTCTTTGTCAGCATGAAATCGCCATTGGTGAAGTTCTCTTCAGCCGCACCGCCCGAAGCGTATTCCGTGCTTGGCTCTTCCCTGCCGTCCGGGGAACAAAGCGCTTCACCACGATACAACAGCGGCGCCAGTTCCTGGTACTGCTCCACCGGCGTGTGCGGATCCTCCTACACGATGTCGCCTGTCCGCCGGGCTCATATTTATAACGACTCCTACCACAAAGCCGATGTTTCCGAAGGACAGTCGCAGCCAATGTCCCTTTTATATTCATCGCTTGTTTCCGATCTTGAAGACGAACTGCGATGTGCAATAGAAAACATTCCTACCACCTGATGAAGATGAATGGTCGCGACGATCTGCAGATAAGTATTATGGTTATCATTTGTGGCCGAAATTATAGGAGAAACATATTCTCCGAAATTGCTGCTTTATAAAATATAAGGACAGCGTTTAAAAAAGGCCAAATTTGCATAAAAACACCGGCTCCATAAGGTGCATTAAACGTAACGATTTTGCCATTTCAATGAAAGTACTGAAACATAATGCGAAGCCAACGACATACAAGTGACGTTAGACATGATAAATGATGTGGTCCCCGAACGGTTGTAGTTTCCATCCATTGCTTGTGATTAACGCTGTTAATATTTCTGGATTACTTTTGTTCATATTTCAAGTTGTCACAACTTGTTTCCTAGAATGGCCTGTATGGCTGTATTTTTTAAAGCCATTGTTTATTTAATACATATAACTTAGGGCTTTCATTCACCTCAGCAGGTGTTATCTTCTCACTGATGCAAGGTTATCATTTCAACAATAATTTATGAAGGCACAGAAGTCACAAACAATACGGTACACCATTTATTGTCTGGCATATTTCGCTGCATCTCGTCAGGTACATACTGCGGAGTTCGAGATATGTAGCGGAATATGCAACCTACTGTTTGTGTCCGATATGTTTAAATTCACGAAGGAAATATATTGTTTAGAATCATGAATAATTTATGTAACTATAAATTGCCGCCTTTCATTGTTTCCACAAGTATTCTTTATAGTGACACATTTATATGTTAGGAGCTTAGAAGTTGGCAGCTCTGTCTATCCTTAGTGCACGTCGAACCAATCAGTCCATAAGTTCTCGGATCCCAACCTCAGTATCTTCACCGTACTGACTGGGACAGTATACCCATATACGTCTTTCTAAGAGAGAAGTTGAGTCCGTCCGTCTGTTCACACCTACATGCCAAGGAGAAAAGATCCAAGTTATGTTTCCGGTTTTTGAGTTTTGGGTTGAAGCATTCCACTCTGCAAGTCTGCCTTCACCCTTCTCAGCATGCTCTGTAAATCCGTTATAATCACGACTGTGTGTGCTGATTGTTCTCTGGCCAGCGGGACGCCGCAGTGACTGCCTCCACCTCCATTCTTAGACTAGATGTTGTGGTATCATATGCCAGGCTCTCCTGCACTTAACCCTTTCTATGAAGTCCCAGGCACTTATTTTGCCTCTAGAAAGCAGAACCATCCATGTAAATGATTAAATCACCTGGGCACGAATTGTCGCAGTCATTTGTTGCACCTTCCATTCTGCGTAGCCTGTCGGCTAATCCCGACACTCCTAGTCCAATTAAGTAATTATGACCCTGCACAGGTCTGACATTTCCTCTGGCATTCTGACCCACTCCTCTCCTCTCTCAATGCCTGAGCCATCCACGATTATCTCTTGTCAGCCTGTTAAATTAACGGTGTCCGCGTCTTTCATAGGCGATATGGCTTAGCCTACAGCACACTGAGCCTGTCAGCAATCGTTGGCAAGCTAGGATGTGTCGCATACACACTGCCGCGTGTCCCTATGGAATCTCCCGTGTAAGAGAGCGGTGTCTGTGCGCAGTACTCACACAGGCCACATCTGTCCATGTTGAACTTGACACACAACTGACTGAGAATCAGACACCATGGCTGCTCAGCTGACTCGGGTACCCACCAGCCACCTGGAAGTGATCACAGCTACCTCCATATTCGATCTTGAGGTTCTTGACCTACAGGTTCCATTTTATTCAGCAATAACCTTTCCCCCTAACTCCAGCTGACAACCCCCAACCAGGCCTCCAGGGCACACGGAATTGTGGGTATTCACTACTGTCCTCTATGACGGCATTTCCATCTACCATTTGTTGAACATTCAGTTCTTCCAACCCATTGCACGACCCTCTACACACACTGCCCAATGTGACGATGTCTTGGTGACAGCCGTGGTTGTATCTGTTTGGCTGTTGTAATCTGCCCAATTTGATGGTGTCTTGGTGACATCCGCTGTAGTATCTGTTTGGCTGTTGTATTCTGCCCAATGTGACGATGTCTTGGTGACAGCCGTGGTTGTATCTGTTTGGCTGTTGTAATCTGCCCAATTTGATGGTGTCTTGGTAACATCCGCTGTAGTATCTGTTTGGCTGTTGTATTCTGCACAATGTGATGATGTCTTGATGACAGCTGTGGTTGTATCCGTTTGGCTGTTGTAATCTGCCCAATTTGATGGTGTCTTGGTAACATCCGCTGTAGTATCTGTTTGGCTGTTGTAATCTGCACAATGTGACGATGTCTTGGTGACAGCCGTGGTTGTATCTGTTTGGCTGTTGTAATCTGCCCAATTTGACAGTGTCTTTGTGACAGCTGTTGTTGTATCTGTTTAGCTGTTGTAATCTGCCCAATGTAATGGCGTCCCGGTGAAAGCGGTTGTTGTATGTGCTTGGCTGTCGTAATCTGCCCAATGTGATGACGTCCTGGTGAAAGCGGTTGCTGTATGTTCTTGGTCGTTGTGATATGTCCAATGGTATCTTCTGCTCGCACCATCCCTGACCGTCCTGTCAATCTGCTTCCTTTGAGTCCCTACTGTTGCTAGGCAACTTGCGTATTCAAAAATAGCATGCTCTATATGACGCTTGCAACACTTTTCTCCATTGCGTGATCATCAGGGGAGGTGCGAGGCAGGCCTGCTTTCCGCATGCAGTTGTTCAACAAACACCACAATACACTGGTCTTCTCAGGGTTCACCACTCAGTTGGTCTGTTGACACCGCATCGCCATCTTCGGCAAAGTTCATTATACATCTCGAAACCTCGCATTCGTGTTCGATCCAATCCAATCCGCTAATGCTTCATCTGCAGGCGTTATATTATTAGTGCAGGATACGGCAGATGGGGTCAGGGCCCCTTTGAGATCACGTGTTTAGTGTGTGAGAACAAACACATCACCATAGCCTGGAGAGAATGGTACGGTATGGGGTGACCAGAGGATCTGGCCGACACTCAATACTCCGTGGAAAGGCCAGACAGACACATAATCAGACTGGAGCTGCTATCATTAGTACTGGGACTCTTGGCTGGCTGTACAAGATGAGGACGGAGCAGGTATGGCTGGATTGCTGCAATGTCGGTTCTTGATTCAACTCTGCAAACGTTATCATTCGGTCTGACCCAACAGCAGTGGCGTGCAGAGGGGGGTGCGACGGCCCCGGGCATCCAGCCGGGAGGGGGGGGGGACATCCAATTAGGGAGAGGGGCAGCACAGTGCAGTGGGAGGGGAGGAGGAATGAATTAGGGAAAGAACAATTTAGGGGCATCCAATCAAGGGGTTGGCCCCGGGCATCAAAGAACCTCTGCACGCCACTGCCCAGCAGGTTGAATTCCTGTACAGATGTTGAACAACATCTCCGATAATGGAGAACACCAATGAAGGCCAGGACATATAGACAGTGCTTCCGATGTCCACTTTTCCCAAAATGAACGCCACTGTTGGTTTTCCCCCACCAATGCAGTTTGTAATCCACTTACTAGCCAAAGTTGAATGCGACAGTTCATCAAGCATTGCATAAAACGTGTGAAGCCTACACAATTATAGATTTTTCGAAATCTATTGCCACAGCGGCTGTTTTGGGCTTGCTTTGCAATGCCTCATACCCCTAGATAATTTGAGATTAACTCTTAGTGTGTGGGAGCTTAGGTAGCGTTTTGTGTGTGATTTTGTTAGCTCACTTTCAACTCAAGCGTAGTCCTTACACATACTACCACTTCCAGTGCACTGAACTAATGTTTGCGTGTGGATTAGCTTTCCCTGTTGTCCGTGTCCCTCGCCATCAAGCGAATCCACTCCAACTCCTGCGGTACTTGTAATTCACGCTGCAAAGTCAAGGACGAGACGTCAACTTGTTAGTAGATTTCTCCTCCTTGACCCAGGGACCTAGACACTCGTTTCCTGGCCCCGAGGTCGCATTTTTAACAACTAACTTGTGCTGCCAGGTCTACCCAGCCTAAAATAGGCACCAGGAATGATTTGGGCAGCAAAGGCGGCCGGCGTGGCGCTGGTCATATCTCCCGCCGAGTGCCGATTGGTCTGTACACACATGGACCTAGTACCTTGTCTGATGGACTTGTAAAAAGAACCCTTTACTTGACTATATGGGTGACTGAGGTCATCGTCCGACTTGCCTTGTTGCGTCTCTGTGTTCACGATGTTTTAACTTGTCAACAAACCAATCCCCCATCAAACCATACATCTAGCTTACCTGGCCTCCTGCATGGCTATATTCCATCCACAGTTATCCAGTCAGGCATTTATCCACCCACATATTCACCCTAGCATCCATGTTGTTTTCTGTCTGCAGACAGCCATCGCAAAAGTTGTGAGTGTGCGTGTGTGTTAGGACCCATGCATGTATTATATGTGTGTATGTGTCTGGGTGTCATTTATTTGCCTATGATCATAATTATTTAGAATGTTATTGCATGTGAAATAAAGCATGCAATCCTGCAGTCTGTCTGTGTGTTTACTTTCTTATTTGCTTCCAATTCTGTTCATATCTTGTGAGTACACAAACAGCCACCCAACATTAATTAACTGTCGCTGTCTGTCATCCACTGCCAACGGTACCTTGCAGCGTAGGACAGGGGGGTCTTGAGCCTGAGGAATTAAGGCCGCCTGGCTAGTGCGGTCGCCGCAAACTGTGCAGGTTAGAGTTTTCTTTTTGGTCCGGACAATATAAAAATCCATGCCTTACCGAGGAATCGTACTCGGGTCTCCTGAAGGAGAACCCTGCGTTCTTAGCCACTCGGCCAGCCGCCCCTATTAATTAACTATTAATCTTCTTTTTACAAGCCACGCCGGTTGGAGCTTTTCATGTATATCCACAGTAGTCCGTTTCTCTTTATTATTATTAAAAAAAAAAAGTCCATGCCAAATGGCGTTGGTTATATTTTTAAACAGCCTCCTATCTGGCATATTGCTAATCAACTTGGTTACAGAAATGTCTTCACGATGATACATCAGGCTGTATATGTCTTCCACTGTCTGAGTCTCTCTTCCCGACTAACTTAAATGTCTCATTCTTCTGCGATCAGTGTTTGCTATGTGTGGTGTCCGTGTATAGCATCCATTGTAATTCGTAGATGTTGGCTTTATAGTCCCGTGCCATCATCTTCCGATTGTGACAGTTGAGGTTTCTTTTCTGGATTTCTCCTCCCGTAGGCAGATTACCTTCCCGGGCTTGTGGGCTCTGCCTGCCCATGTTTTCTGTCGGGCTTGTGGACTCTGCCTGCCCACGTTTCTGTCGGGCTTGCTTGCCCTAGCCTTGGTTCTTACAAGAACTTCCACACGGCAGTGGTGGTTTGGCATTCGGTGTCCTCCAGGTAGTTGGATTTCCTTCCAGGGTTTGTGAGCTCCGCCAGCCCATTTTGTTTGCTCCTTTACATTTTCATATTAAGCATAGACTTGCCAGAGAGCATATTGTCAAGACGGATATAAAGAATGTGGGCTATTTACTTGTCACAGCTCAGGCTCAAGACCCCTCCTGCCATATACCACAAGGTACTATATATAATATAGACAGTAAATGACAGCATTAGTTTGCTAACTTCAATACATTATCCTTTGTCACTGAAACAGTTAACAAGAACACAATCACAGGTTGCAGAATGGATATTGCGGCTAATGCCTTCTTCAGCACAAAACAACAAACATACACGGATACGACTACACACAAACATGCAGAGGTTACATAGCTGAGGTTTATCTGTCATCAGAACAGGCCAAGCAGTGAAACACTCATCAGCGTACAGATAGACACAGTTGATGATGCAGTGAACCACATAATTACACAAACAGTAGTTTTCCCAAAAATTGACCAGTTCCATTTCTTGTTTTCGTTGACTTATTTTTACAGCATGACTGCAGCTCCAGCAATTTCATTTCTCATTCTACAATACTGAACTAGGCAAGGGACAACTACTACATGTTCCACAGTGGCAACCTAGAATAGATCTTTGATGTGATAGGGCAACCGGAAATATGACGCAAGCCTAGTCAGCCTAGAGGCGAAAATCGATAAACCTGTCGAAGAACACAGAATACCTGAAAAGATGATAGACAGGACCGAGGAAGATATTGAGAATGTAGCCAACTTGTTCATGGGTCGAACACAGAACAAGGACACAAAAGTAAGTAAACCAAATATATACTATAAGGACTGCAACCAACAAAAACAGATGAGCCAGAAGCCAACACTGACAAAAGAAACTGTAGGAGGAGACGAACACAAAGGAGAACCAGCCAGCCAATTCTCCAGTTGATGTCACAGGAATCCATCCATCCATCATGTGCCATGCCGGTAAGCGTGGGCGGTCATATTTTGCCATCTCACTCGATCACCAGAGTCGTGGATCAGCTCCGTGTTTCTGTCTTGACCATGCCACGTGGCCAAGCCATCCAGGTAGTTACTTCTTGGTCTGTTCCCTTCGATCTTGCCAGTTGTCTCCAAGATCTCCAAGTCATTTCTTCTCATAACATACCCAAAAAAATTGTGACTGTCTGCGTCTAATTTCTCTAATCAGTTTGCGATCATTTATTTCTTGAAGGACTTGTTCATTGGTTGTCACAGGCATAAATGCTTGAAAATCGAAAAGCCAGCTAATGGTGGCGCACAAAATGAGACAAACTTAACCTGCACCATGAACCACCACAACTATAACAAACGCCACAGAGGCTGGTTGAACGTGGTGGAAAATATTGTTTCTACACATCGGATCGGAAGGGCCATGACATTCTGAAGGTCTGAATGCACGGAGGGATAGGTTGCTGGTCCTTTCCTCTGTTAGTGGACGACAAACGGAGGCGTCCAACCCGCACATGACATTAGCGTAGCCTTTCCTCGGAGTACTGAGTGTCGGCCAGATCCGCTGGCCACTTCCTGCCAAACCATTATCTCCAGGCCATGATGATTCATCTGTTCTTCCACACGTGGTACCTAAGGGCCCTGATCATGTCTGCCTACCATGCACCAACACCTCATTCAACGGTGCAGATCCAGCCAGTATGTCCGTCTGCTCATTTCCCAACAGACCAGCTTGTCCTGAGGAAAAGATCCAACAGTTGCTCACTATCGTTGATTGTCTAATCGAAGCATGCCACTATGCACGAAGCATGACTAACTTCACACTTTTCAGTAAATCCACGAGTCTGCATTCAACTGAGCATCTACTGTGGGCGACAACATTATATGGCTTTTGCTAACAAACAAATCTATCCAACAAACAACAATCACATTTCAAAAATATTTAATGTTTCACTTCACAAAACGCAGCAGACAACAGAGAACCACACAATGGAACAAGTCAGCTCTTGCATCCAGTGGTTTCCCACCAAGCTGCTCGTCCCAGTTACTTCTGGTAACCTAGATATTTCAGAGTTTGACCTGAACTTCTTCTGACCCAAATATTAATTAAATTTAATTGAGGAGCAGCGGTGGCACAGTGGTTAGCCTGTTTGTTTATCAAGACAGAGGCTCAGGTTTAATCCCCAGCAGAGACAGGATTTCTATTTCTACATGTGACCATAAGTGATACAATTTGGAATTAGAAGATGAATGGGTCTGAAACCAGTCATGCACTTCATTAAAGAACAACATATTACATGGTGCCACCTCACGAGAATACCCTGGTACCATATAAAGAGCCACGCTGAAGAAATATGATGGATACAGAGCAAGAGGAAAACCACGTAAAGGATAGAGTGATGGTATCAAGAACAACCTTAGAGAGATGATGAATATAATTTACATTAGAAGGAGCGTTTAAAAGATCTGTACATCTTCCTCCAACACTTCACTGAGGTAAACGAAGGAAGAGATGTAGAAGAAGAAGATGATGAAGGAACTAAACACTCACTGTCCAAACAGAATGTATGATGCACATGTTGGAATCACCATCATCATCATGTGCCATATCAATACGCTAAGGAAGATCATGGGGTTAGCCATCTCATTCAGCCTGCAGACACTCAGACCAGGTCTGTGCTGTCCTGATTATACCATTTGGTCAAGCCATGCAGATATTTATCTCTTTGGCTTACTTTTTCCGTTAAGTTTCCAAATTGATTTCTCCTCGCAAAGTGCCAACAAAATCTGGACTGCCTATGCTTAATTGCTCCAATCAATTGGCAGTCTTTACATATAAAGTAAAGAAGTCAGTCATGGAGTCTTAATTAAGGCTTCAGGTATACAGGCATACGGTGCCACACCTATATTGTTATAGATGACCCCCGAGACCCCCTGAGAGTCAATATCACACCGGCCATCTTCCCGTCCCCACAAATTTCCTGGCACCCATTTTAGACTGGGTCAGTCTGGGAGCCAGGTCAAGTGGATCTGAACCCAAGACTACTGAGCTGGAGGGCCAGCACCTAGCCACCGCAGCACTCAGCTCTCACGTTTACTTCATATAATCATACGACCAGGTACCCACGAAGATGTAAACCCTAACAACCTTATGGTGGAATCAGCCATGTTATTGCTGTATCTTAGACACAAGTTATAAAATGACTATATTGTTACATACACAATGAGCATTTACAACATAACAAAGCATTTCTATACAGTTAACAACAAATAATTGCAGCATGGGCAGTCACAGTAAAAATCTCATATCATGCACAATAGTGACTGTTGATATTTTTCTTGAGGTATTTCATTTTGTTTGACAGTTGTATGTTTTGTTCACTCAACACATTCCTGTTCAAATAAATGCTGCACTGACACCAGACAACTAAATATTTACACAGAACAAGGGAACAAACATCACAACAAATTAAACAAAAAAACATATTCTTCTGGAGGTGTCATGTCTGGAGCAGACGTCAGAGATCAAGACTATCCAATCCCATCATCTGCTATTTTATGAAGTTGGTTTTTCCTGTATTGTTACTTGTCACCCAGATGTTAAATCTGCCCAGACACTTTTCTCTGCCTCTCTTGCCATCACTTTCCCAGATAAGGCTAACGTCTCTATTCCACTCCTTCCATTGATTTGACCCATCAATTTCATTGATCTTCTCCGTGCGGTTTCAATGAGTGATCATGTAACACCCTCAGCTCTCATACTTCAGCAATTGTTTTCTTCTCTGATACTCAGAATGGATACGAGCACTTGCTCTTAAACTTCCGGTGTGCTGATGTTGAGTTAGCGGGTTCACTTGAGGATGTAAATTACAAGTATCGCAGAAGCCAGAGTGGGTTTCCCTGATGGCGAGGTACATGGCAACGGGGAAAACTAACCCACATGCAAAAATCAGATCAATGCACTCGTCAGTAATAACATGTGTGGACTAAACTTGAGTTCAATGCGAGCGCAAAATAAAAATGAAACATTGTCATGCAAATGCATCCATAGTGTAGACGAGATCAAATACATCTCAGAAGCACAGATGTGTACTTGTGACAAACAGATGTTCACGTGATCTACCTACCCAACCCATCAAAACAGCTTGCCAAACATGCACACATCAACCCCCACACTCACAAACAGAAGTAGCCTGCAGACTACCATCCACTCAACTAGCATACATGTAAATATGAGTTACCCATGTCAGTAACTAACAGCTCATAACTATGACTTACCCATGAAATCATTATATATGAGTTACATATGTCAGTTACTAACAGCTCATTACTATGACTTACCCATGAAATCATTATATATGAGTTACCCATGTCAGTTACTAACAGCTCATAACTATGACTTACCCATGAAATCATTATATATGAGTTACCCATGTCAGTTACTAACAGCTCATAACTATGACTTACCCATGAAATCATTATATATGAGTTACCCATGTCAGTTACTAACAGCTCATTACTCTATGACTTACCCATGAAATCATTATATATGAGTTACCCATGTCAGTTACTAACAGCTCATAACTATGACTTACCCATGAAATCATTATATATGAGTTACCCATGTCAGTTACTAACAGCTCATTACTATGACTTACCCATGAAATCATTATATATGAGTTACCCATGTCAGTTACTAACAGCTCATAACTATGACTTACAGATGAAATCATTATATATGAGTTACCCATGTCAGTTACTAACAGCTCATTACTATGACTTACCCATGAAATCATTATATATGAGTTACCCATGTCAGTTACTAACAGCTCATAACTATGACTTACCCATGAAATCATTATATATGAGTTACCCATGTCAGTTACTAACAGCTCATTACTATGACTTACCCATGAAATCATTATATATGAGTTACCCATGTCAGTTACTAACAGCTCATAACTATGACTTACCCATGAAATCATTATATATGAGTTACCCATGTCAGTTACTAACAGCTCATAACTATGACTTACCCATGAAATCATTATATATGAATTACCCATGTCAGTTACTAACAGCTCATTACTATGACTTACCCATGAAATCATTATATATGAGTTACCCATGTCAGTTACTAACAGCTCATAACTATGACTTACCCATGAAATCATTATATATGAGTTACCCATGTCAGTTACTAACAGCTCATTACTATGACTTACCCATGAAATCATTATATATGAGTTACCCATGTCAGTTACTAACAGCTCATTACTATGACTTACCCATGAAATCATTATATATGAGTTACCCATGTCAGTTACTAACAGCTCATTACTATGACTTACCCATGAAATCATTATATATGAGTTACCCATGTCAGTTACTAACAGCTCATTACTATGACTTACCCATGAAATCATTATATATGAGTTACCCATGTCAGTTACTAACAGCTCATTACTATGACTTACCCATGAAATCATTATATATGAGTTACCCATGTCAGTTACTAACAGCTCATTACTATGACTTACCCATGAAATCATTATATATGAGTTACATATGTCATTACTAACAGCTCATTATATATGACATACTCATGAAATCAAGTAGCTCATTATATATGAGTTACCCATGTCAGTTACTAACAGCTCATTACTATGACTTACCCATGAAATCATTATATATGAGTTACCCATGTCAGTTACTAACAGCTCATTACTATGACTTACCCATGAAATCATTATATATGAGTTACCCATGTCAGTTACTAACAGCTCATTACTATGACTTACCCATGAAATCATTATATATGAGTTACATATGTCATTACTAACAGCTCATTATATATGACATACTCATGAAATCAAGTAGCTCATTATATATGAGTTACCCATGTCAGTTACTAACAGCTCATTACTATGACTTACCCATGAAATCATTATATATGAGTTACATATGTCATTACTAACAGCTCATTATATATGACTTACTCATAAAATCAAGTAGCTCATTATATATGAGTTACCCATGTCAGTTACTAACAGCTCATTACTATGAGTTACCCATGAAATCATTATATATGAGTTACATATGTCATTACTAACAGCTCGTTATATATGACTTACTCATGAAATCAAGTAGCTCATTATATATGAGTTACCCATGTCAGTTACTAACAGCTCATTACTATGACTTACCCATGAAATCATTATATATGAGTTACATATGTCATTACTAACAGCTCGTTATATATGAGTTACTCATGAAATCAAGTAGCTCATTATATATGAGTTACCCATGTCAGTTACTAACAGCTCATAACTATGACTTACCCATGAAATCATTATATATATTCAAATGTAAATAAATATATTCAAATCCCGAAACAACCACATAATCATTATATATAAGTTACATATGTCATTACTAACAGCTCGTTATATATGACTTACTCATGAAATCAAGTAGCTCATTATACATGAGTTACCCATGTCAGTTACTAACAGCTCATTATATATGACTTACTCATGAAATCAAGCAGCTCATTAAGATGAGTTACCCATGAAATCAAATAGTTCATTATATATGAGTTACCCATGTCAGTTACTAACAGCTCATTACTATGAGTTACCCTTTTCAATTACCAACCGCTCATTATATGAGATACCAATAAAATAAAATCGCTCATTAATATGAGTTAACCATGTCAATTACTAACAGCTCATTATATATGAGTTAACCACGTCAATTACTAATAGCTCATCATATATGAGTTACCCAATGAATTCAAATAGCTCTGTATACATGAGTTACACATGTCAATGAAATAACACATTATATATGAGTGACCCATGTTACTGGGTACAAGAGAACAAAACACACCCTACACAGTGTTATCAACAAATGAAAGAGAATGCACCTCAAAAGAGGTCACTGATTGTGTTGTTGTGTCAAGAACCGACATTATTGCACTTCAGGCATTCCCATAAACACTCAGTCCTCATCTTCAACAGCCAGCAAAGAGTTCCGATACTAATGGTGCCCGTTGCAATCTGATTATATGTCGTGTCTTGCTTAATCTCTGAGTGACAACTGTCGACCAGATCCTCTGACCACCCCTTGCTGCCACTCCTCTCTAGACCATGATAGTCTATCTGTTCTGCATTATTCACGTGTTCTCAGAGGACCTTCACCACATCTGCCTTATCATGTATCAAATCATCCCTCAATGATACGGCACCAGCCCATCTGTCTGCCTGTTCATTTCTAACCACACCAGGGTCCCGGAGAAGAAAAAACCAGTGAATGTTCACAACCTGCAACCTTTGAATTGATGCATGCCATTCAGCACGAAGCATGCCAGTCTTGACTGAGACTAGAGAGTTAATCAAGCAGGTCTGTGTTTTGGTTAGTTTCCAACATGGAGAAGAATGGTTGTCCATACACTTGGGAGAAACTGCAGAGGTCAATTGCTAGCAGCGGTCAATACTGAGATAAGGGAACTGCTAGCATTATGTCCTGAAGACATCATCATCTACACAGACGGACCCATGAAGTGTGTTTTAAAGTTAGCAGGGCTTACACAGCACAAAGGATGGGGACAACAATTAAAGAGGGTTGTGAAAGAGGAATGTGGAGTGTTCCAGATACTACATCACACTTGACTATGGAGATCACTGCTCCCTCCAGAGCTTGTCCAGTAGAAGAAGAATCCACACACAGGATAATCTTATCAGACTCCATATACATGCTACAGACAATCACAACCAGCAGTCTTGGCTCTGGATGGAGAGACAGTTTTTGGAAATCACCCTGCACATCAATCACCGGGATGTACGCAACAGAACATGCCAGGTCATGAGGACATGAGTGTGCAGAACAGCTGGCAAATAATGCAGCAAAACAAATGGGAAGAATCATAGATAGAGCTAATATAGTCAATACAATACAGGCTCGAATGGCAAATACTGACAAGACTTTGAAGTTAGCTTCACGGGAACAGTGAGCAACAATACTTTGGGATGGTTGCTGCAATGGAGGACTGAGCATGCAGGGCAATGCCCAATGTGCAGTGGTGTCCTTCAAGGTAACATGTAAATTATTAACAGCTCATTATATACAAGTTAACCATGACAATTACTGACAGTTAATCATTTAAACTGTGCATTAAAAAAACATCTCCGGTATGTGAATGGAGATAGAGGCTGCCACAAGCAGCATTAAGATGACATTCCAATACTTATCTTATAAAGGAGATTATTGTATGACATCATATAATTTTCAATAATTTCAAAATTTATGCCATCTTGGATTGTGAAATTTAATTAACTAGCAAGACAATTTGTAAAAATTTGGAAGCTTTTCAAAAGCATGATGGAATGTTATGCTCTAGAAATAATGGAAGAATTATTTTTATGGTACAAAACAAAGTACAAGAAATATTTACAAATGTGTCAATGTACAGTGTTATCAGCGACCAGACTTTTGAGAGCTCAACAAAAACTAGCAGACTGGTTTCATTTCAGCTCTGTGGGTATTGTGACTCCATATATAAATGCTGCATCAAGAACAATTAAAACACAGCACCAACATGTGAAAAATAAACACACAAACACAGTTTTCTCAAAAGCCCACAAGTATTAAACAGCAAAATAAAATAATAGAATTGTTTACCTCAATTCCTTAAAAAGAAATATTACACGGTTATTTAAAAAGTTCAAATATTTCACATTACCCAGTTGGTGACAAAGAAGACGACATCTTCATGAAATGTACACGCACAAGTTTACGAACAAAACTTTGATAGTGACAGCAAAATAAAAATGTTTTCAAAGATACATATGAGCAAGATAAAGATATAAGAATTTAAAACAAAATGGAGATTCATTTTTCTATTGAGATTTTTACAAAGTGTATGTTAGATGTAGTGTTTGCCTTGACCTTGAAAGGCACAAAGCTTGAAGTTAATTGCAAATGATTTCGACAAAATAAGAAACTCAGGGGAGTTATCCTCCTCTAATTCTGGCATAATGGATTGAATGTCTAGCATTCTTGGATGAGAATAAAAGAAACAGGAAGTCTTTTGCATGCACTGTGAACTCTTCAAGGCCACGAGGTCAGTAATTGGGGTGTATATTTCCAAGCGTGTATGATGGGATATCTGTTTCGTTCTGTCTCGTGTATACATTTTAAATATCCTGTTTGCTTCTAATGTCAGCAAAGTTTTAAAATCCATGGAAAGAATTAACCGTTAATCTTTACCAGTGAATTAAAACTCAGAGTGAAAATGTAATACCAAATAATTACCGTCTTTAAAAGCTACAGACCTCTCGGTTGCAAACGGTAAAAAGTAGCCACAACTGACCGTAACATTTGAAACAGCTTTATAATCTAGCACAGCAGATTGTCTCATGTTTATCTCTTTAATTACATGAGTTTAGGCAAGGAGAAGCCACTACATTAATGTCCCAAAAATAAATGTATGGATAGTCACAAAGCTAGATTTAAGATTGAGTGACATGCTGCTGTTGCAAAAGAATCAGTCTTGTAATCTTTAAACCGAGTGATGTGACATGACATGAGGCGTTTATAACCTTGAGACTGTGATAGCAACATCTTGACATGAAAAACTGAGTGACGTGACATGACATGAGTTGTTTATAACCGTGAGAGCAATATCTTGACATGAAAAATAGATATGCAGTTGTTTTCCCTTGTCTATTGTGGATAAAATACGAAATGAAAACGAAAGCTATAGACAAATACAACAACAGGCTGCATTTTTTCACATGCTGGTATCAACTAATGTCACAGGTAGATGAAAAAACAGGAGTACAGAAAGGATGCGTCTTGTGCTGTAGTCTTTTCAACACAGAAAGCATTTTAAAACAAGTTTGAGAATGACTTGGACTGAATATAAAAAAAAAATAAAAATAAATAAACAACCTTAGATATGCTGATGAGAGAGCATTATTAGCAGGAAGTCAGCAGAGTTACAAGACTTGCAGAGCAAGTTAATAGGTGCAGTGCAGAATGTGGATATCTAGCATTACAAAGATGAAAATCATAATAATTAGAAACAGAAATGAGAGGTCAACAATGAACAACACAATCCACAAGGAGAGACTTGAACAGGTTACAGGTGTCTCTTATCTTGGATATACAATAACAGAAGACAGCAGAAGGGAAACAGATATCAATACATTAGAAATGAAAACTCTCAAATCTTATAGTCAACACTGTTAAATAGAACTGAAACTGGGACAATGAATAAGCAATTAGAAAGTCAAAATGAGGCCCTGTAAATGTGGATCTGTGAGAATAGGTCGTATTTCATGGAAACAAAAACAATCAAATACAGATGTCCTAGAAAGGTTGGAAATGAAAAGAGAGCTGATAAAAATAAAAAAAAAAAAAATCAACATCCACATACAAAAATGACACCTTGCATGTTTGGTGTGCTTAAGTTTGGTCACATGACTTCTGAACTGCAGCGTTTGCTTGGCTATTACACCAAATTAATAAACAAGTCTCAAAGTATGAACTTGCTGTGGGTCAAATGCTCAGCATCACATTTTGTCGGCCTGAATGTACAGAGAATAGGTGGTCAGTCTTTGTGGACAATGAAGGTAGGCGGCAAACCTTCGCCGACCACACTCATGACATCATCAGAACAATCCCTATCGAAATAAAAATGCACACTAGTGAACTCCTGACAATCAGTTATCAGTTATCAGTTATCAGTTGGGGTATCTTCGCTGCACTCCGGACATGTCCATAGGTGCTCAGATCCTCCCCCCAGCATATTCATCAGCGCCCGGTGGCTAATAGTGCCAGTTCTGTGTTGATTGACGAGACGCTTTGTTTTCCCGATGTACCTCTCGCGTCTGGCTGTGCCGATTCTTACTCCCAGGTCTTTCATCCTGGACAGCGATGTAGAATCACTGACGTCAAAGTCCTCTGTTCTCGCCATATCTTTAAGGACGTTAATAACATCGGCACGATCCATGGGCTGGCCATCTACAGGGGGTGCAGAGCCAGCCAGTTTGTCAGCTCGTTCATTTCCCTCGACTCCCGCATGTCCCGGGACGAAGATGAAGGTGACTTTACGGACAACAGACTTCCTCCTGCCAATGTATTAATTCAGTGCACTAACTATGTTCCCTTAAACAGTTGTAGAAACAAAGATGAAGTGGTGAGGAAAAGAGAAAGACATTCCTCCTTGCTAAGTCATAACAGAGTATATACAAAATGCCTAGTATCCTAATACTTACACTGCTGTCTATGATTATCTTAAACTTTCACCTTCAAATGTCACATGGGTCAACAATGTCATCTGGTGTCAGTTGACAGATGTCAAATTTATCATCTGCACAGAAGAATGAGTGTCTCAACAGAAGTGATTGTAAACATCTCTAGTAGCTGCTTCATTGTAAACATCTCTTGTAGCTGTTTCACTGTAAACATCTCTTGTAGCTGTTTCACTGTAAACATCTCTTGTAGCTGTTTCACTGTAAACATCTCTTGTAGCCGTTTCACTGTAAACATCTCTTGTAGCTGTTTCACTGTAAACATCTCTTGTAGCTGTTTCACTGTAAACATCTCTTGTAGCTGTTTCATTGTAAACATCTCTTGTAGCCGTTTCACTGTAAACATCTCTTGTAGCTGTTTCATTGTAAACATCTCTTGTAGCCGTTTTATTTATATTCCCATTAAAAATTAGTCATTTGAGAGACAGAAGGGAAGTGGCGAGGGAGAGCGAGAGAGGGAAAGGGGGTGAGAGAGAGAGAGAGAGAGAGAGAGAGAGAGAGAGAGAGTCATAACGTAACATATAACAAGCAATAATTATATTATTTACAATATTGAGCAACAACATTAAATATTAAAATAAATGTACACAGACATAAAATTATTTTACATGTAAAAAAAAATACTTTACAATGCGGATTCATTATGCTGAAAGCTGCCAATAATTCATATTTGTTACGTACAAACACAATGAATGTTAATTTCATCCATGTTTTTAACATATTCTGTGACTACAATTCACTTCACACAAATAAAACTTGGACACGCATGCCAGTTTGAATAATTACTGACCCATGAAAAATAATTTCTTTGAACAAAATGGTACTTTAGCACACAATGATAAAATAATTAGAAAGAAATGGAAATATATGATGCACTGATACAAAGCTATTACAGCTATACAGATTAGAAAATAATCATAAATGCCAAAAGAAAACAATACACTGCTGCAACACTTGCAATATGAAAGATAAATGTGGCACAGTTAAATGTGGGTATGAGAGTTCGTCAACTGTGAGACAACTGATGTGCTGCGAGACAATTGGTGTGCTGTGAGATGTTTGATGTGCTGCGAGGGAATAGGTGTGCTGTGAGACTATAGGAATGTTTTTAGACAATTTGAATGATTAATGTCAGCAGTGTTTATATCATCTCCCCCGATGGTGTTTCCACCTTGTCGTGGTGGGGGAGCTTGAGTTTCTCAATGACCCTGAGAGCTATGCCGGCGGTAGCGTAGCTACCAGCAGGGCCTCCCAAGCCGGACAGGTCAAAGGGTAGAGAACAGACAAAGAGAAACACCCTGGTCCTCCAGGTTGGGGGTTGAAGCGTGGGGTTAACATCCCCACCTTTGTAAAAACCTTTCTTTGTTACGAAACAAATACATGAGCCTCTATTGTTGATCTGTTTTGTCTAAAACCCGCCTGGTAGTCACCTAATATGTCTACTAAAACCATATTCAGAAGACATATTAGGTGACTACCAGGCGGGTTTTAGACAAAACAGATCAACAATAGATCAGATATTTATCTTACGACAAATAGCCGAGAAACATTGGGAATATAAAAGAGATCTCCATAACATTTTTGTTGATTTTAAAAAGGCTTATGATAGTGTCCATAGGAATAGTCTATGGAATGCTATGCAGGAATTTGGAATACCAAGGAAGTTAATCAACATGACCAGACTATGCATGGAAGATACTTATAATATAGTAACATATAAAGGCAGGAAATCAGACCCCTTCCAAATAACATCTGGCTTGAAACAGGGTGATGCACTATCGCCGCTACTCTTCAATCTGGCTCTAGAGAAAGTTGTAAGGAAGGTAAAGGAGGAATGTGATATTGGAGGAACATCCAAGCTGCTTGGTTATGCAGATGATATAGATATTATAGGACAAAGTGAACAAAAGACATTGGAAATATTGACTCACTTAAAGGGAAAAGCCCAACAGATGGGGCTGGTTATCAACCAAGATAAGACAGAATATATGGTAATTTCAAGAGACGGAATGGCTAGAAACTCTGGCCACATACAAATAGATAATATGACCATTAAAAGAACGGAAACATACAAATACCTGGGTACAATCTTCAACTGCTCCAACATCATAAGGGAAGAAATACAAACTAGAATCAACTCTGGAAATAAGATATACTATGCACTACAACATCTACTAAAATCAAAGGCGCTATCTCGTAACACCAAAATCACAATATACAAAACACTGATCAGACCAGTTGTGCTGTATGGCTCTGAAACATGGAGTACAACTAAAGGAGACGAAGCCTTGTTACAAACCTTTGAGAACAAAATTTTAAGACGCATCTTTGGACCCATTAGGGATACACAAAGTGGAGAGTGGAAAAGAAGAAGTAACAAAGACATTTATGATCTGTTTAAGTCCCCGCTAATCACTGGTATCATGAAGGCTAATAGACTACAATGGCTGGGGCATATAGAAAGAATGGAAGATAATAGGGAAACAAAACTCGCTTACACTCAGGAAATAAATGACCGTAGACCCCGAGGTAGACCAAGAAGGCGGTGGAGAGATAATACATGTACAGACCTACAAGCACTTGGAATCAACGACTGGCAAGAGAAGGTCCACCAGAGAGACGAATGGAGACGGATTGTATTTGCAGCAAAGAACCTCAATGGCTCGGAACGCTGAAGAAGAAGAAGAAGAAGTGTTTATATCATTAAATGTCCTTGGTATCGTTTATGTTTTATAACATAAAAACGACGGCGCAAAGGAGAGCATGATAAACATTTTATGTGTGGTAGGTGTAAAGAATGTTTTCACACAAACTGGATAGAAGATCACAATTTAATGTTTTGATGTCAGAGTTTGCGGTTCATTGCTGGAAACATGAATGTGTGTTTGCAAGACTGCTTGATCTGGACAGTGTATTGTCAGACATAATTTAGTTGAAATTGAAATGTGCATTAAATAATTAGAAAGCAGACAATCTGGAAGTTTGTGGTCTGTTGCTAAAATATTTGTCAATGTAATGCCATCTTTGGCTGTTCATTTACCCACTTCATATGATATATAACCCCTTCTTCAGGTACCTGGCCTGGAGCAGACGTCGGAGATCATGACTCTCCAATCCTCTCTGTCGTCCAATATTTTGATGAAGCTAATGTTGCTTATATTATTGTTTGCTGCTATGTTGTTCAAGCATACATTTTTTCTGTCTCTCTCTGCCTCTTTCACCTAATACTATTGTTTGTTGCCAACTTGTTAAAGCTTTCCACAAACATGTTTTCTGTCTTTCTCTGCCTCTATCAAATATTATTATTGTGTGTTACAAAATTGTTCAAGCTTTCCACACACATTTTTTTTCTGTCTTTCTCTGCCTCTCTCACCTAATATTTTCAAACATAACACTAATTTCTTTGTTGCACCCCTTCTGTTGATATAGCCTATAAATTTCATTTGCATTTTCTTTATCTGTTGATGAGTGATCTAGTTAACACAGGAAGCTGTCAATACCTCAACATCTGTTTTCTTCTGTGTCCATTCAACATTCTTGTCAAACAACTACATCTCCATTGACTCCAGTGTCTTGAACATTTCATTACTTATTGTCCATGTCCAAAACTAAAACGGATTCATTAAAAGCGGGTTTTCTGGTTACAATAAAAGAAACTTTCCTCACCTTTTTGTATTTTAAAAAATTAAATAAAAGATGGCAAGGTAGGGTATACAATACCTACACCAGCATTAAGTTGGACTTAAATATTGACTTCTCATTCAGAAAGCAATGGCAAGCTCCTGGACGTAAAAATGCACAGAAAATCAACCTGGAATTGGTTGCAACGTCCTGCAACGGACACGTAACATTTTAAATATAAGAAAATCAAAAGTATTTAAGACATAACACAGCTGACTCAGTTCTCTTTCTGATACAACCTGTTGTTAGCTGCTGTAAACTGGATTTCAGTATATATATTTAAAAACTTCATCTATAAACAGTTTTATCCCCTGAAATATGTGTATAAAAACACTCTAAACTTATAATAGTTAGACTAAAAACATGAAGGCAAAATATAATTTTTGGTACAAGCAGCGATTATTTCAAGTGCTGTGTCTTGAAAGGCACTGTTTTGAACAATTCAGAAATCCTCACACGCCTTGTACTGTCACTTCGGCAGCAGTATGATACAAACGACAGAAATGTTTACATAAACACTTCCCTAACTGCCTCTTTCTCTTTCTCCTTTTCTTTCTTTGATGGTTTTGCTGCTTTTGGTGGCTTTTCTGATTTAGAAGCTTTTTCCTTTGAATGTTTCTCTATCTTGGAAATCTTTTCTGGCTTCTGTAAAATATAATTGATTATTGATATAATCAGTAACTTTGTTTCTATCATAAAAAGTAATCAATAATGATAAAACAAAAAGGTAATATTACACTGTTCCTGACAACCAAAATTAAGAACAGCAAGCTTTCTCAATACCATAACAGGAACATCAAACATCATGTATCCACCCCTTTGCAGAATATCAGTCTCATAATAGCGTGCCAAAAAGTCTATTAACCTATTGTTATTTCTCCTGCCTCATGCAACTTCGATTCACTGACCCACTTGTGTAGATATTTAAGTCTTCGAGATTTGAAAGCTGTTTGACCAATTCCCTTATCTCAGTGTCAACAAACGCAGCAAGTGACCTCATGCAACAGATAAGGCTTAGCCAAAGTCCCAGGCAGAGAAGGGAGAGAAGGCTTTTTTCAATGTCAGCTGCTGCCACCATCTTCTGTAAAGTTGTCTTTCCTGGCTCTGACTATGACACTGTCGACATGATACTTATGTGACAAGCATCTGTCGAAGGTGATAAGATGATGGTAGACTCCTCTCTGATACTGAGATAGAGGACTGGACATCTACTCTTCTCAGTTAAGGGTCAAGAACTAGTTCTTCTTCTAGTTGTGTTTACTTCAATGTGATTGGTTGTGTTTACATCAATGTGATTGGCTGTGTTTACATCAATGTGATTGGTTGTGTTTATTTCAATGTGATTGGTTGTGTTTACATCAGTGTGATTGAACATAGTTTGTCCTATACATACACACTGGTATAGTCACTGGGTCAATTAATACTAACCTTCATATTTATTACTGACATATTAATTTAATGAACATTTCTCTAAATGTATGAATGCCCTGGCACTTCCTGCAACCTTCTTGTGCTGCCTGTTTGAAAATTATAAGGTTGAGTTATGCCAGATAGAACTGTTTATATAGAAAAATAAAATACCTTGGCAACTGGTGGTATATCTTTCCCTGGTTTGGGTGCCACCGCTGGGGCTACTTTCATTCTGAGGTCTGCCCGCTGGTCTTCTTCTCTCAAGTCCATGGACCCCCTGCTGCCTGTTGAACTTTCAGACTCGGTCTGGGAGTCTGCTCTCTTTGGCTGGTTCACAACAGCAAGAGGAGTCGTCACAGCACCAAGAGTATGACGACCAGACTTTGGCCTCTTGTCAGCTTTTGGTGAGTCCTTTGGTACTTGTGGCAGCTTCTCATCCAGGTCATCCTCATGCACTGTCAGAATATAAAGCAATGATAATCATATCTGAATGTGCTATGTCAATGAAATCAATAACTTTCTGGGGCATATATGGAGAGTTGTGGTTGTGTAGTTGATGGTCGAATGCTCACCTAAAGTGTGGTCTGTGTTCAAATCCCAGTTTAGGAAGACTCCTTTTCTGAAGACTTATTGCTCTGGGGTCAACCAACTCTAAAGAAACCTCTTCTTCTTTCTTGTTTGGCCAGAAAATTTAATTTGTTTAATTGCTACCACATTGGTTCATGCAGAGTTCAGTTTAGCATTTCTTGGGTCAAAGTTTGCCTTTATGACAGACTGAAGTAATGCAAACTATTTATAGGATGACCTTGAAGCTCAGGCATGGTCAAGGTCAGCTCTGGTTTGCTTACTCTAAGCTTCAGCCAGAGTTAGTGTAACAGAGATGAGCTCTACACAGTGGTTGTGGAAATAGGCTGCATTACTACAGTATGACAGAGAGAGTAGGGGACCAAAGAGGGATGCAAAACACAATCCCAACAAATTATGTGTTGAAGTAGGATCAGGAGGTGGAAAAGAAGATGGGGTAAGAGAAAAAGATGGTGGAGGAAGAGAAAAGGGAGGAGGAGAATATGACTGAGGAAGGGAGAATGTTGGTGAAGAATGGAGGTTGGGGGGGGGGGGGGAGTATTGAAGGGAGGGGGGAAGCAGAAGGGAGAGGAGATGAAGAATGTGAAAGAAAATGAGGAGGAGTTGACGTAGAGGAAAATATAAAGAAAGAGGAAACTGTGGAGGAGAATAGAAAAATAAGACAAAGCACAAGAAGTATAACAATAATAAAAATAAGAATATAAAGGGGTTGGAGGAGGAGGTCGTCACATACCATTGTGGATAATAACGTCGCGGGTCATGAATAATGGAGGGTCTTGTCGAGGAAGTGGTGACTGAAATGGAGTCCTGCCATCATCAATGTCAGCTAAGTTCATTTCTGGTTTTTTGATGCTCAGGGACAGGTTCTGAATGTTCTTGATATGCTGCTGCTCATACTGTGCTTCGTTGTGATAGTTCACTGTGAAAATAAAACTTATGTTGTAACTTGCAGAAATATAATGGCCCATCTTTGTAAGGGATGGTTCGATAGTAGGTGGATTATAAGTCACCTTCATAATTTATTTAATGAACAATTTATAAATAAACATGTATCTTTGGTTGAGACAAGATGTCCCGAGGAAGGCTGTGACAACCAGGAAGATGCAGGGTGTTAGAGAAAGAGGTTGACAGTGGAAGAAAATACTCAATCAGTGACAGAGTGGCATGAACAGCGAATAGCTGTCAAGCTTAACAAGAACACAGAGGACATATGTTTGGTAGGACATACTTGTTTGTGCCACTTAGCATGTATGGCACATTACGATGATGATAATAGCTGTGTTGACATATATAATTACAATGGCATATATCGATGAAATATTGACAACAATACCTGTGCTGTCATAAATAATTACAATGGCACATGACAGTGAAATATTTGTAGGCATATATAATTTTCATGGCACATGATGATGATATCTATGTTATAGACAACAAAAAGTTGCCCTGAAGCAGTGTCCTGCCATGTGACAGACAGGAATAGGTGGCCAATCTTTCCCTCAGTTTGCAGGTGATGAGCCCAGGCGTCAAACTCTTGTCTGTCTGTACTGATGACATTAACAGTGCAGCTCCCTATCAACTACACTAACACACCCGCATATATGTTGGCATATACAATTCCAAACCCAATGAAAGATTTGAAACAGCATATAGCAGCTAATACCGGCTCCGTGGCCGAGGGGTTAGCAGCTTTCTCCGCTAACTCCGAATACTCTCGTCACGTGACGCGACGAGAATTAGCAGTGGTTCGAATCGCAAAAGTGACTTATGAGAGTATGGAGCCGGTCGCTCAGAAAGTCGTGGCGTGCTGATGAGCGTAATCTAGCCTAGGAATCAACATACAGCTGAAAGATGCTGGTGTTGACCGCAATATCCTGAAACAGGATGGAAACGCGGAAAAAAAAAAAAAAAAAAAAATATAGCAGCTAATAAACAGTTAAGTTGGTTGCATATCCTTACAGGATGTGGCAGTTGACCCCAGCAGTTAAAAAAAAATACTATTTGTGATTTCTTGGCAAGTTTACGTTTAGTAGTTTGCCATTGCTTTCTGAATGACTGTCACTTTTTACCATTGTATGAAAACCCAATGCAAGGTAATAAGTGCACTAAAAATTAATGGGAAAAACAAATTATAGAGACTTCACCTGTTTGCTATAGAAGAACTGTGTTGAATGTCAGAAGCACCATATATCTTATTTAATACACAGCAAGATATTAGACCCAGAGCAAGGCATAAAAGACTCAATAGCCACATGTACACACAGATAGAGACAGCTTCTACATACAGCAGTGTGTTCATGTGAGTAAACACCTCAAGTTTCAGAACATGCCCGCTCGCCTCACACACAGAGAGAGAGAGAGAGAGAGAGAGAGAGAGAGAGAGAGAGAGAGAGAGAGAGAGAGAGAGAGAGACAGAGATGGAGAGAGAGAGAGAGAGAGAGAGAGAGAGAGAGAGAGAGAGAGAGAGAGAATGTACATATGAGTAAATGTTTGTTAGTGTGTTTGTGATTGTGTATGTGCATGCGAGGGAGTGTGTATTTGTGTTATTTAGTGAGTGTATAACTGTGAGTTTGTGTAAATAATGTATGTATGTGTTTATGCATGTCTGCATGCCTTTGTGTGTGTATATATGTGTCTGTTAACCTGCGTACCTCTCATTACATGGTAATATTCATTGTTTATGTGTACAGCATTAATTTAATAATGCTTTTCCAATGTGAATGTAACATGCATAATAGGTAATTGATGTGTGAAGATGAGTGGTTGGAAGGGCCCATTGTAGGATAGGCCTGCATATATAATTTGTGACCCTTTGAAAATAAGTTTGTTTGTCTATTCCTTCAAACATATACTAAAACACTGTACCAGATATAGCTCAGAATGGTCTATTCTATGGTTGGACAGGCCTGCCATACACAATTTGTGACCCTTTGAAAATAAAGCTTGTTTGTCCATTCGTTCGAACATATGATATTTTACCAGATATAGCTCAGAAATGTCTACTCTATGGCTGGATGAAACAACCCTAGATAGTATTTTTAGTTTAGTTGATGGATCAACATCACGGCACACGGGTGTAACCCATAAGTGCTCCGTTCTACTCCTAACTCAAACCTGAGTCCGGAGAAACTCAGCCCAGTGCGTGAACTCCGCAGCACCGGTGAGGATCCTGAAATACTTTGGGTAGATTTTTAAGTCAAAATTTTGCCTGGGCAGCGCTGTTAGGCTACTCTTTTTCAACTTCCAACTGCCAAGGGATTTTTTACATGCGCAACAATACACACGGGCGTTCAATCTCACTACCCAGAGACCAGGGGCAATTTTGTTACTAGAAGTTCACGTGAAAAAATCCCTGCCCTCACCGGGGCTTGAACCCGGGACCTCCAGCACTTGAGGCAGACACCATACCTCGAGACCAATCAGCCCTCCACAGGTCTTTTCTATGGCTGGATGGAACAACCCTAGATATCAAACTCTTCTACATCATAGGTAAACAGAGCCCCATGACCTTGGTTGGAACCTGTCTACAGGAAGTAAACTTGACACAAATACATGCTGAAGTCGGACACGCTGACCTCTGAGGTGCACAACTGGGCGTGATGCTCTTCCCTCGGAAGAGGAACAAAGAAGAGAAAACTCTACATAAGGCAGTACAGTTCATGCAGGAGAGAAAATGGCAGATACTCGTACAGGCTGATTCCAAGCAAACAAAAATCAGAAGAATTTAATTAGAAATGAGCTTGTGTATTGTTACCTCCTTGCTGGTTGTATCATCTCACTGAAAGCTGTACTTAATTGCTTGCACTAGCAAACATCTGTCTATTTGAAATTGCTCAATATAGGAGCTCTAAAACCACAATTCCAGGGATAAAAGTGCCACAGAACCCAAATATCCTGGGATAAAATTGCCCAATAATCCCCATGTCCAGGGATAAAGGTGCTCTAGAAGCCACATGTCCAGGGAGAAAGGTGCTTAGAATACATATGTCCAGGAATAAAGGTGCCCGAGAGCATAATTTCCAGGGATAAAGGTGCTCTAGAAGCCAGCCAATCTACCCCCTTGTCACCATGGATGGACGCCTGCATGTCCAGGGTTTATTTTCCAGCAGTGTGGACCACGTTCAATCCCCAGCAATGGCAGGACTGTCTTCCCGCTAGTACAGTTCTGGGATACACCAACCCTGTCAAATATTATTTCTAATCGTCTGGCAATTAGGTTGAAAATGAAGCAAGAAATAGTTAGTCGTCAGATTATCCTCACTGCATATCAAACATTCTGTACATATGTACTCAGATACCATCCATAGTATCACCATCAGCATGTATCGGCCGATGACACTAGTTCTCTGTTGGTTGACAATTCTTCTTTGGCTCTCTGCAAAGCATGGAAGAAAACAGCTGGCCTGCCTCTTTATGTCATAACCTAATATATGCAAAGGAACCATGGTAGTGAAGTGACTAGAGGCTTGTGGATGGGTCGGGGGGTCATGAGTTTGATCCACACTGGGGTGGATTCTGATTGTTATAACTGACCTGGGCTGTGGTCGACCCGACCTAAAAATTGGTACCAAGGAATGTCTTGGGAAGTAGAGGCAGCCGGAGTGACACTGACCAGGGCACCCGGCGAGTGCTGATTGGTCTATAAAATGTGGGTCTGGCACCATATAACCATTGTGCCTTATAGTGTGTAAAAGGGTTCTTGACTTTGACATGACTTTTGTATACGTGAAGACTTCGCTCATAAACTATATCTACCACAGGATTACCTCGACAGGTTTACCTGGCAATGCTCTCATGATACTCACAATTATCTTGACTTCTGGATTTGGTACCGACAATAGCGTTCAGTGATTGCCGACTGTGAGCTCTCTCAAATTGTTTGGAGCGCCGGTCAGCCATTGATGCATTCAGACGAGTTTGGTACAAGGTGCGTCCAGAGTAACGGTACTTGGAACCAAACCGAGGGAATCCTACTCTCTTCTTGGCATCTTCTGCTGATCTGAGCCTGATCATGAAAGTGATGCCAAAGAAACAAGTTAATGAAGGTTCCATGAAATATCTAACACATGCGACTACTTTATCATGTCTAGCTTAAAAATGATTTTGTTTGTATCACTACAGATTTTAAGATGAAGCTGAGTATGATTTTTGTGTTCTTCTAATGCTGACATTATGCTGTCAGTGTCAAACATGGATGCTTACTGCAACTAACAAGCGTAAAATCTTAATACCAGAGATGACATGCCTTAGATGAGCTGTGGGAGTACCCGTGGGAGATAGAATTAAGAACAAATAAATTAAATGATGGCTAGGTCTGAAACCAGTCATACAATTAATTAAAGAACAGATGAAATGGTTTGGCCACCTCACAAGAATGCCCTGGTAATGTCTGCCACAAAGAGCCACACTGAAGAAATATGATGGGTATAGAGAAAAGGGAAGATCACTTAAAAAATGGAGTGGTGATGTCAAGAAACAAACTTTAGAGAAATGAAGACACATCAACATATCAACACATTGGAAAGAATGCATAACAGATCCTTACATCTTCCCCCAACATTTCACTGAGGTAAATGGAGAGAACAATAATGGAAGGGTATATGCCTGGGAAGAGAGGAAGAGGAGGGCAAAGATAAGATGGGTGCAGGATGTGGCGGATGATCTCCAGATGGTTGTATTGGATGCGGGACATCTTGCTTGTCATCGTGAGGTTTTCCCGGACGGTTGTTATGGGAGCGAGGTTCTGCTAAGGACATGCTACTGAATGAATGAATGAATGAATGAAATGGAGGAAGAGAAGAAGCAGAAGGAGAAGAAACAATTCTTATAATATATTCAGAATGACATCTGCAAGAACAAGAAAAAGAAGGAGAATGAGAATAAGAAAGCTCCAAGACTTTATATATAAAAACAATAATATCAGGTTGACACATACATACATATAACTATGAAAACCACCTCAATTATGAAATCTGAAACAAAATGCTAACCAGATAATGGAAATACTTTAGCGGGTCTGGTCAGTGTGTTTTCAAAGTGACATTCATATTCTTGTGGCCATTCTACAACGTTTCATGCACTTAAAACTTCACACAATACTTAAAACTTCACACAATGCTCCAGACTTCACTCAAGTTTTGGTGAAGTTTTTTCCAGTTATCTAGACATACAAGATCATCAATCAAGTCAGTTAGAAAGGCAAGTCACTATGTACTTCATTCATACTTGTGTTATGAACCTCTTTCTCTCACTGGCACCTTATGTCTTGACAGACAATAGTTTGTTTCATTGTGCTTCTAACAAGGCACAACAACTTCTAATAATGAGGGGAGTAAGTCTTATACCTTTCCATAACACAAAGCCTGGGCTGAATTTAAAAACCATGTGTTGTCCATGCAGCTTGGTCCCTCTCTCGGCCTGTCTAGTTTACTCCAATACGTCTGGAACAAGGCAACCTGCAGAAGCTGCTGGATCTATAAAGCAATGCTCTAACAGTTCGCCTGTAAGAACTGCGGCCCTAGACAAAGTTGCAGACAAAGGCTTAGGGCCTAGTCTGCTCTGCCATGACATTTAATCTTTAGATTGCATTTCCTCACACTAGGGCAAGGCACCTTCCCAACAGCACTCCTCCGCTTGAAGCCACTGACACAATGTGGGGTGTCGGGTTTGGTGAGGGTTGCCCAATATTCGGCGCTATCAGAAAGCAAGTAGTACTGTCTACTGTCATACGGTAGCTCAGTCATATCTGATTAACACCTGACATCCTATCTCTCACTGTCTTTCTATCTCAGGCAGATTGGGTCAGGCACAAATATGAATATGGTCAACTCTGAAGTGTAATCCAGCCTGGTGCTGGTAAGCTAGCTAACTTTAGCTAGTTAGTCGCAGTTCCAACTTTATGACAAAGTGTCACCACATTATGCTCTGTTCCTGTGCCAGTAAATATCACACAAAATGCTCCTCACTGCCCTATGTGAAAAGTGACCATGACATGATACTTCAGTATAACACAATAAAAAAAAAAATATGTGATAACAATAATACCTCAGAAAAGCATGATGCTCTACAGAAATCTTCCAGAGCCGTTTAGCCATTTTGTTGCTGGGAAGTCGAAATGTAATCCAGCTTTCAAATGTTTCAAACTGCCACCAGAAAACATAGATAAGCTCAGTGAAATTAAATAACTGCAATGCTAAAAGCACAACAAATCTATTAAATAACAATGTTACATTCTATTGTCTAGTCTGATGTGGATGAAAGTCATTCCTATTCCATTTGTTCTGGCTCACTGATGTTGAATATGTGAGGCAATTGAGATTTTTATTTTTGAGTCAAAAATGGTGCCTGGCTTGTATTTATATCATCATCAGCAGCATCATGTGCCATACTGCCAGGGGTAGGCATTCATGTATCTCCACAGAACTCAGTCTTCTGTGTTTTGGATCAACTCTGTTGATAATATTCATACATACCACTGTCTCAATCCATCTAACATAATTCCCCCTGGTCTGCCTCTGTCTTTTCTACCACTGAGATTTCCAATTGTCCCAATGCTTTTCAATGCCTCTCTATTTTATTAAATGAACAAATAACGCCATTGGTCTCTCTTTTATAGTTGTATACAATGTTCTACTGAGCTTCTTCCAAGCTCTTCAGTTAGTTACTCTGGCAGTCCAAGGTATCTGCATCATTCATCTCAGAAACCATATCTCCGTATCCCCCCAAGCTCTTCAGTTAGTTACTCTGGCAGTCCAAGGTATCTGCATCATTCATCTCAGAAACCATATCTCCGTATCCCCCCAAGCTCTTCAGTTAGTTACTCTGGCAGTCCAAGGTATCTGCATCATTCATCTCAGAAACCATATCTCCGTATCCCCCCAAGCTCTTCAGTTAGTTACTCTGGCAGTCCAAGGTATCTGCATCATTCATCTCAGAAACCATATCTCCGTATCCCCCCAAGCTCTTCAGTTAGTTACTCTGTCAGTCCAAGGTATCTGCATCATTCATCTCAGAAACCATATCTCCGTATCCCCCCAAGCTCTTCAGTTAGTTACTCTGGCAGTCCAAGGTATCTGCATAATTCATCTCAGAAACCATATCTCCGTATCCCCCCAAGCTCTTCAGTTAGTTACTCTGGCAGTCCAAGGTATCTGCATCATTCATCTCAGAAACCATATCTCCGTATCCCCCCAAGCTCTTCAGTTAGTTACTCTGGCAGTCCAAGGTATCTGCATCATTCATCTCAGAAACCATATCTCCGTATCCCCCCAAGCTCTTCAGTTAGTTACTCTGGCAGTCCAAGGTATCTGCATCATTCATCTCAGAAACCATATCTCCGTATCCCCCCAAGCTCTTCAGTTAGTTACTCTGTCAGTCCAAGGTATCTGCATCATTCATCTCAGAAACCATATCTCCGTATCCCCCCAAGCTCTTCAGTTAGTTACTCTGGCAGTCCAAGGTATCTGCATAATTCATCTCAGAAACCATATCTCCGTATCCCCCCAAGCTCTTCAGTTAGTTACTCTGGCAGTCCAAGGTATCTGCATCATTCATCTCAGAAACCATATCTCCGTATCCCCCCAAGCTCTTCAGTTAGTTACTCTGGCAGTCCAAGGTATCTGCATCATTCATCTCAGAAACCATATCTCCGTATCCCCCCAAGCTCTTCAGTTAGTTACTCTGGCAGTCCAAGGTATCTGCATCATTCACCTCAGAAACCATATCTCCGTATCTCCCCAAAACTCTTCCTAATTTGTCTATTCACATTCTATACTTCACTGCCAAACAGACTCTATATAACATGTCAGCACTCTCTTTCTGACATTCAATGACAGCGATTTATTATAAGATACTTTTCACTGGGAAGGTTAACCCAGCCAACAAATACCTGAAGAAGTCGAATGTACTGACCGAAAGGTGCAAATATCGCAGCTCTGCTGTAAACAGGCACAATGCAATTACGTCTAAAACAACATTTCGGACGAACGAAGCAGAAGAAGAAGATACTTTTCATTTTCTCATTTGCATCTTTTGCTTCACCTACTCTGTTCTTAACCTCTGTGCCAAATGGTGCAGGTGTTCATGTATTGTCAAAAATCTGTCTTTTGTGTTCTGGATCAATTTTATGAATATTTCTCTATGTCACCGCCTAAGGCTGTCCTACATAATTTAGCATCCATTTTAAAAAACTGAGTTGACCACACAGCTGAATGTGGTTAGAAATTATGCAACCCCTTTTGATCGAGTCCAGAGCAATAACTGTGAGCCAAAGCTCTACAAGCTATTCTATCACAGCTTCCAACTGTCACTCATGAAAACGTACAATATAATATTTCATATTTACTTACTTCTGCAGGTCGAATTCTCAGCATAAACTTGTTCCGTCTATAGGAGATTTTGAGAATCTTTGGCCAAACAAATCTGTTGATTCTCAGATTGTTTCTGTACACAGAGATTCCTGTAGAACCAACCCCAAGCATGATGTCCACGTAATCTGAATCCTGTGAAACATTTGTTCAAAATCCTCTTCAATGAAATATATCCTTCTTTAACATCATAAGAATACAGTGAAGAAACTAACAAACATACCACAGAAGTGCCGGCTCAATTTCAGCTCAGTACGAATGCAGGAACAAATGTCCTTTGACCCATGACCAACTAAACTACAATCTGGGGGTATCAAGTTGGTCTTGAGCCCGAGGTATTAAGGCCGCCTGGCTGTTATCACCACGAAGATTAGGGATTTCTTTTTTGCCCCCGACAGATAAAAATCCACACTTTACAGAGGATTCAAACCAGGGTATCCCGAAGGAGAATCCGGCATTCTAGCCACTCGGCCAGCCGCTCCACAAACAATATACAAACCTACTAAACCTGGTTCATCAGAGTGTGAAGACAAATCTTATAAGTCACATGACAAAGCTGTTAATGAGAATAATTATGAGAAGAGTAAGACACATGATGAAACCAGAAATTTGTGAAGTCCATCCAGCATGTGCCATGCTGATAAGCGTGGGCAGTCATGTTTTGCCATCTCACTTGATCACCAGAGTCATGGATCAGCTCCGTGTTCCTGTCTCGACCATGCCACATGGCCAAGCCATCCAGGTATTTACTTCTCAGTCTTCAACTTGGTCTCTTCCCCTCGATCTTGCTAGCTGTCACCAAGTTCTCCAAGTCATTTCTTCTCATAACATGCCCAAAAATTTTTGTCTGTCTATGGCTACTGACTCTAATCAGTTTACGATCTTCATTTGTCTCTTGAAGGACTTGTTCATTGGTTTTTCTGTCTGTCTATGGTATTCTTTGCATTTTCCTCAGAAACCACATTTCCACAGCCATCAGATGTTTTTCAGAAGAAAAAACAAAACAGCAATGTGGATTTGTAGAGGGAAAGGGCACAAACATTGCTATATGCATTCTTAGGACACTATTAGAAAGAGCTATAGAAGTAAAAATAGATCTGTATTTATGTTTCATAGACTACTCAAATTAATTTGACAATGTCAAACACAAGGAAATAAAACTACATAAGAACTAAACATTAACAGCAAAGATCAGCTAATAATAAAGAATATAATTTGGCAGAAAATAGAAGATAAAAGAATAACAGAACCATTTAGGAACATTTCAGTCCATAAAGAAAGGTGTCAGACAAAGATGTGTTCTGTCCCTTAAATTTTTTACACTATACAATGATCATAAAATGAGATCTACAGAAAATATGTCAGGGATCCTGGTTGGTGGACATAATATAAATCACTTGAACATTATGTCTTGGTGGCAACAAGTCAGAAGTAAATACAGAAAATGGTAGATACAGTGGTTGTATAAAGTGTAAATACCGGCTTCAGTTTGAATAGCAGGAAGACGGAACCTCACACACAAAATCAGATTAAAATAAATGTTACACAATACAACCTAATATTAAATGTCATGGCAGGGCAAATCAGGCCCTAAGCCATTGTCAGAAACTGGTTTGGGATTGAAGCTCCGACAAGCGGACAGTTTAAAAATTGCTTTACTGATCAGGCAGCTTCTGCAGCTTGTCTTGTTCAAGACATATTGGTGTTACCTTTCCTCTGGAGTAAACTAGGCAGACAGAGAGGGATCATGCTGTGTGGGCAACACAGTTTCTACATTTCAGCCCAAATGCTGTGCTATGGAGAGGTTATTGTGCCTTGTTTTGAAACACAATGTAACAAACTATCGTCTGTCAAGACCACAAGGTGCCAGTACTGACGTTAAATACATTTAATGGTAGGTTACAACAATTAGGTTTAAATACTCACAGAGGAAAGACAAAGATAATGAAAATAAATCAAGCAAATGATAACCTGATCTCGCTTGGGGAAACTGCACTTCAGCTAGTGGAATCATACACTTATTTAGGTAGTTATGTAGATAATTGAGACTGAAGGGATAGAGATATTAAAATAAGAATGCAAAAAGCAAGAGTAGCTTTTGTAGCACTAGGACATTTGTGGGAGTAAAAAGAAATTAAATCCAGCAGCAAATTTAGAATATTTAGCTCTAACGTCAAATCCAGCACCAAATTTAGAATATTTAGCTCTAACCTCAAATCTAGCACCAGTCAAAACTAGCACTAAATTTAGAATATTTAGTTCTAATGTAAAATATAGCATCAAATTTAGAATATTTAGCTCTAACGTCAATTCTAGCACCAGTCAAATCCAGCACCAAATTTAGAATATTTAGCTCTAACGTCAAATCTAGCACGAGTCAAATCTAGCACTAAATTTAGAATATTTAGCTCTAACATCAAATCTAGCTCCAAATTTAGAATATTTAGCTCTAACGTCAAATCTAGCAATAAGTTTAGACTATTTAGCCCTAACATCAAATCTAGCACCAAATTTAGAATATTTAGCTCTAACATCAAATCTAGCACCAGTCAAATCTAGCACTAAATTTAGAATATTTAGCTCTAACGTCAAATCTAGCTCTAAATTTAGAATATTTAGCTCTAACGTTAAATCTAGCAACAAGTTTAGGCTGTTTAGCCCTAACATCAAATCTAGCACCAAATTTAGAATATTTAGTTCTAACATCAAATCAGAACCGTGGCATGCATCAAAAACACGGACAGCAACTGAAACAGTCACAACAAAACTACAAATATTTATAAACTGGTGCCCGTGCCGGACAGAAGGATGGACATGGTATGGTAGAGCAGCTGTGGTGGCACAGTGGCCATCACATTTGCCTTCTGGCTCAGTGATCCTGTGTTCAAAAACATCCTGTGATCCTGCAGGAAATGTTTGAGAAAGTAAATGTGGTCTGAGTGATTGTGACCATATCATGCATATGTGCAAATTGGTCTAGCAAACTATACTGTCGGCACCCTATACCCAATAAGCATAAATGCAATATGCATAAATGAAAAAGGTGTTCTTTACTTAAAAAAAAAAAAATGGTATGACAGAATTACAAATGCAGAGTCTGTGGAGAGAACTAAACAAATTTCAGCAAGTCAAGAGGTGAAGAAAAGATGCGACAGTGGATAGCACACATGTTGAGAAAACATGTTAACAGGATAATACCATGTTTCTCCGAAAATAAGACCTACCCCTTTAATAAGCCCTAGCACGATTTTTCAGGATGCTTTTAATATAAGACCTACCCCTAAATTAAGCCCTAATTAAGATATTCAGCTAAAATGAGAGACTTGTCGCTGAATGGCCAGTCGGAGGACAGACGCAACTGGTGTGCACTTAATAATAAACGTGTGTGGTTCATAATTCGATACGTCACTCATGTGAAATAAAGTTACCAATGAACAGGCTACATGAGCAGGCTACATGGACAAGAAATGCTCATTTAAGGAAAGCTTTATTGCTAGACATGAGAGACTGGGACCTATTGGTTCTACAGGAAATGAAGTTGCAAGAAATTCAGGCCAGAATTCGGGATTTGCAGAGTTATGACGATGTTCCAGAAGAAGATGACATGACTGTATTTGAATAAATGTAGAATTTTCTAAATGAATAAATGTAGATTTTTGTATCTGAAAAAAAAAAAAGACATTCCCCAAAAATAAGCCCTAGTAAATGTTTTAAAGCTACAAGTAATATAAGACCCGGTCTTATTTTCGGGGAAACACGGTATAAAGTCCTTATAAAACCCAAGGGCAAAAGAAATAGGGGGGAGACATAAAAATAGAGAAGATGATTAGAGACAGACATGAATAATCAGGAGAGGACATGGAGGCAGCTGCAGCAGACGGCAAAAGATAGGCCTGGTGTGAGCTGGTTAAAGGCCAATTCTCCACTGGGAAATGACTGGCTGAAGCAGAAGTTTCAAATGTATTAACGACACTAGAATGTTGTTCTCACTTTAGCTCTGTGAAGGTCAATGCCATACAGAGGGATCTTCTTTGCGTACTCAAGATAGTGTAGTTCCGCTTGCTCTGGAGTCTGCCCCCTGAGGATGAGAATGTATCACGGTGTTGACACCTTAGAACATTCCAAAGAATGGGCAAGACAGAACAGCACAAAACACCTGGAGCTGGCCATCTATAACATGTGTGTTCATGGATTAACCTGATAACCTTGACAGTAGGCAGATGTGCATGGGCACACCTTAACATTCATCATCATTGCCATCATCATCATCATTGCCACCATCAAGTTAATCAGTCCAAAAACTAGTGTTGAAGTCACCTGATCCACTGAACACTGTTCTTAGCAATTCTCTTTAGCTCAACGTAAGTCTGAACCCCGATGTTCTAGCAAATGTGCATAATATAGTTGTTTCTCTGATATCCTGTTTCCTTTACCTTGAACTTTGGCCTCCAGTATATCAGACTTCCATATCTCAAATTGTAATCAAGCCAAGACAACGACCTCCTTGTTTCATATTGTGACCAAGGGAAATCATTCAACATTGTTATATATTCTAGAAGTTGTCTATGTTTTGACAATGGTTACCTCTTTGACTCAGATATACAGGTTTATAAGACTGTGGAAAATCCTAAGCTCTAAAGGGATATGTTTATTGGTACAAGACTACTTCCTCAGAATGATGATGGGTGGACATACAAAAAATGTGAATAATAAGTTCACAAAGTATGAATCACTTGCGGGAAAATAAAGAAAAATGGCGGCCTTGTCAAACTGAGAAGATTGTGAAATTCAACGCATGTTTCCCATTAGACAAAATATGCTGAAAGCCATAAAATGGCTCTACTAAGATGCTTTGTGTATTTCTAGTGCTCTGTTATGTTCTCAGTAATTACACAGCATTTGTTGTACTCTAGCCTCTACAAACCCACATTGTTCTTACCCTGTATCTTGTGACCATTTCTTCCTGATCCCTTGAATGGTGATTCTTAGCAAAATCTTAGGATGTGACTCATTATGTTGATTATGGAAAAGAAAAGGCTGAACATGCGGCTGGCCAAGCTAAATTTCAAAATTAGAAAGACTATCTACAAAATGAATTTATGATGTGATTCTGGCCATGGATCAGATTTTGGATGCACAATGAAAGCATATAAATAACCTTTACAATGATTCATGTTTGATATTAACAATAACAATTAACTACAGTTTTGAATATGTCCAGAATGTCTTTAAATCGTATGAAATCCAAGGGTACCCCAGGTCCAGACAACATAACGACTGAAACGATTTAGAATATGAAATACCAAAGGTCATGAGGCTGCTCAACACAATAAATGATACTGGAGTTATAACTCCTGAATGTTGTAAATGTATGTTTATTGAAATTCCAAAGAAATCAGGAGCCTTGCAGTTTACATGCACTATAAGCACACAGATCCTCCTAATTTTAAGTCCTTGTCAAAGAGGCTAAATGCTCCATCCACTTCCATACCCAAATCAACAAATAGCTATTTCAACACAGCCCTCCATCAAATTGGTCCAGAACTGAAGCCTCAAACCACTGCTCAAGTTTACATCAAATGGGGTCTCCATGGCCAAGCTGCCTGTCTCATGCTCCCAAGGTCAAGGGTTAGTTTTTGAACTTCCCCATTTGCTTCACGAGAGCACATTTTTCGGATACCCCTGGGGGGTCATCACTGGAACTACAGAGTTTGTACCCTGTGTGACATTTTTGACAGACTGCTTGGCGGAAAGAGACCAAGCCATATGGTGCAATAAAGCCAAACTCTTGCCTTTAAACTGTGATGCATGGTTAGTTAAAGGCAAATCTCTTCTTTTCCTTTCTCTGTCTCTATCACCTCTCTTTCATTGCTCCTCCAGCAAACAGAGGAAAAAAAAAAACAAAGATCTTGCAGCTTTGTGCAGTTATAGAAAACTTGTCCATCCAAGCTGATAGTCGATATTAGGTATATACTTGAAAAATAAGTAAAGCATGCCAGAGATTGGGTTCATACTTGAAATATAAGAGAAAGAAGGATATTAACATTTCCCTTACTTGTGCTGCCTGTGCAAGGCTGCTATTTTCAACAGTAGCTCTTCTGTCTGCTCCGGTGCAAATGGCATGTCCTGGATGTAGTCGATACCATTCCCGTGATCTATGGGATCGTAGTCTCCTACGTCTGCCTGGACAGCATACGATCCTAGCATTGCCAGTGTGGCTTGTGAGCAGGGCAGCCTAAAATCACATTTCATGTTCAAATAAGCACGCTTTAAAAAAAAGTAATAAAACCACAAAAAAAGTAAAACACAAACAGGAAGTGAATACCACCAAAAAAAAAAGTAATATCTCAAAAAATAAAATATGCAAATACCAAAAGTAAATATCACTAAAAGTAAAAAAATCACAATAAAATAAAGTAAGTAAATATCGCAAAACTAATAAATTCACACACAAAAATTAAGTAAGTAAATAACAAAGAATAAGTAAATATCACAAAAACTAAAGAAATCACAAAAATAAGGTAAGTAAATTCCAAAAAGTGAATATCACAAAAAGTAAAGAAATCACCAAAACTAAGTAAGTTACTTTTGTGTTTGCAAAGGATTACTGTCATCTCACATGTATACCCTCCAAAAATGCTCCAGCCACCCTTTATAGATCACACAAGGAGAATCTTAGCACAGGCCAGAAACTCCATGTCATCTTCGAGGATCATCATCATCATCATCTTCCACTTCTGCCGTCAAGCGTCGTGGGGAGGAATAATTTGTGTTCCAGCGCCCGGTGGGCGACACTGGATAGCGTCATTTTGCATGATTGTACAATGTTTTTGATGTCGTCAATCCATTTTCTTCTTGGACGTCCTCTTGATCTTGTCACAGATGAGCTTTGATGTAAGGCCAGTGATGGTAGTTGCTGGCGTTGCATTCTAACGACATGGCCAAACCACTTGATCTTCTGCCTTTCAATAAGTGTGGCACAAGGTGTTGATCACACAGTCTGTCTGATAATAGCATTTCTTACTCAGTCTCAGATTGTTAAGTTGGCAGCTCTCCTCAGGCATCTCATTTCGCAGGTGTTGATTTTGCGAAGGTGTAATTTGGATAAAGTCCAGGTTTGAGATTGGTAGCATAGGGTTGGTGTGAATATGCTGTTTATTATCTGTTGTTCTGCGGACATGGGCATGTTTGGATGTTTCAGTAAGGTTGATAGTTGATACGTAACTTCACTAGCTTTTTGACATCTGATTTAGATTTCTCTGTCCATTCTGCCATCTTCTGTGATCATACTTCCAAGATATTTGAATTCTTTAACTTGTTTTAGAGTTGTGCTATTTATCTGTATGCTTAATGGGCCCTGCGATCTGCTAACTTGCATTACTTCGGTTTTGGCTGTGTTTATACTCATATTGTATCTGCTGCAGGTTGAACTCAGATTATTAATATGATGTTGTAGTCTGCTCTCATCGCTGTAAAACAGGCACTAATCGTCTGCAAATAGAAGTTCATTTATTCCCTGTGGATCAGTTGTTTCATCTGGAGTAAAGAGTTCTAAATTTTCTTAATCTGTTCTGTCAACACTTGCTTCTTTGGATATTCTGTCCATGTAGACATTAAATAGCAGAGGAGAGAGCACACATCCCTGTCTCACTCCTGTATTGACTGTGAACATATCTGATATACCTTTTTGTCTTCTTACTGCACTTCGGCTCGTGATGGCTATGATGTTTTCTAGCAGTTGCCCTTGTATCCCATTGTCTTCAAGGATGGTCCATAATTTGTTTCTATCTACTCTATCGAAAGCCTTTTCCTGATCTACAAACACAATATTCTGCTGGTCACTATATTCGATAGTTTTTTCACATATTTGGTCGAGGATCTACATGTGTATATACCAGTATCACACATGCTATAAAGATTTGATTATGAGTTGGTTTTCTTATCCAAAAGCAAAGGAATGTTGATCGTGCACATAGGTTGTCCCGTTTTTTGGCTTATATGTGAAGATTAGATGCCTGAGCCATTACCCCAGGATAAGGAAGGACATACCATCCTGTTATTTTCTAAAAATTATATCATCCATGCCGTGAATCATACCAGGTGTGTGTGTGTGTTAGATGCGGCAAAGTCTGTCAATGACAACAGAACTTAAGTATCCCCCCTGTCATGTCTCCTCCTTACAATGGTAGATGTGTGTGTTCCAGTGACCCCCAAGAGTTATGCTGATGGGAGTGCAGCTACTGGTAGGGTCTTCCATGTCAGACAGATCAAGGGGTAAGAACTAGATGAAGAGATACACAAACCTGCAGTCTTGTAGGTAGACTGAGGACAGAAAAATGATAGAGAAAGCAAATCTGAAAAAGTGCTTGTCGAAGTTGGATGTACTGAGTTACTGGCTTGATGAAACTGAAACACATTTCACTTTCTGATGAACCTAAGCATCACATCCATTTTGTAATTATCATTTGAAATAACTGACATGGTCTCTTCACCCTGACTCATCACCTTTGTTTCCTTTCCATTTCTTGTCAGGCCGTAGACCTTACTTGTAGGAATTACACACCATAACAGTAAGCATAATAAGAAAAACTGAAATGTTCCCATAATCAACCAGTAATCAAGGGAGGCTACAATGAATAAAATTGACACTTACTTTCCACTGATGATGTCCCTTCTGATTTGTAAACAAACAAGGTATCTGTAAGGAGAGTATTAACTATGAGTAAATATAGAAACTATTATAAAGCAGTGAAACAATTTAGGATTAAAAGGCTTCTGTTAAGTTTGGTTTCAGTTTGTGATCTCATCTTATTGTCTCAATCATCTGCGATCTCATCTTACATACAGATCTAATCAAATACATTTTCTTCGCCACTGATTTCCAGCATTAAAAAATACTTTGTTTCATCTACTGCAAAGGTCAGAAAGAGATCCATCAAGAGACACGGAAAAGCCTATGCATATAGCAAGGCATATGTCACGATGATCATTATAATTCACTGTTAGCAGAAGTGGGCTTACAGTGTACAGAAAAATAGCCACCCCTACAAATACAAATCAGGATATCAGGGCCGAACTGCACATTATAAATGTGGCATATCTGGCTGTTGAATGAGGGGACAGAGCACGAATGGGAATGTCCTGAGTGCAGTAATGTCGGTTCTTAACTCAACTCAACTCAACTGCAGGACGTTGCAATCAACCCCAACCCTAGGTGAATTTTCTAGACAAATTTACATTCGGTAGTTTGCCATTGCTTTCTGATCAAGAAGTCAATGTTGAAATCTAACTGACTGGTGTGTGGAAGGAACCCAAGATCCCCACTGTCAGCACACAAGATCCCCACTGTCAGCGCACAAGAAGTTTCAGCGCAATAGCCTACAACCTCTCGGCCATGCTGACCGCTAATGGTATGTAAAGTTTCTTCTAAATGTGTTTACATTTATCTGTTTACCTGTGTGTGTGTGTTTTTTTATTGGGGGGGGGGGGGGGGGGGAAAGAAGAGCTCGCTCACTTTGAACTCAAGTGTAGTCCATACACGTTACTTCAGTAGTACTGGACTGAATTTTGCATGTGGATTAGCTTTCCCTGTTACCAATGTCCCTCGCCATCAGGTGAACCCACTCCAACTTCAGAGGTACTTGTAATTTACGTCCCCAAGTCAAGGACAAAAAGTCAAGATTTTAGTCCAACTGTCCGTTGTAGGGGTTGAACCCCCTATACCTCGGTATCATCACACGCGGATGTTTAAGAACACATGTTCTTATCCATTCAGCCATGCTGACCTTTACGTGAGTTTCTGGCCCTAGGTACATGTTTTAAAAACATTCACACACCTACACTTCAACACACCTAAGTATGCCAAATCAACACTAGAACCATACCTGGTAAGGCTCTCTGCAAGATGGGTGGGGTCTGGTGGATAAAACTTGAGAGCAAACTCAAAGTACATCTTCCCTTCTGAAATTAGTGTAAAGATTGAATCGTACATATAACAACACAAAATGTAACACCTCAATATCTGATGATCATGTGAGATGGTGTGTCACGATTGCCCCTGATTGGCAGGACACTTGATGATCATAAATACCATATTACTAGTGTGTGTTCATGGTATGCATACATGCTTCTTTATATTCAAGTACTGATAAAATAATGAAAGTCAATGCAGACATTACACTCACAAATTCAACATCTGTATGCTCTGATGTATGATAAACTAACATAAAAGTCAGCTCGTATAATTATGAAAGCTGTGTCTGCTGTTATAAGACAATTTCAGTGTATTCACATATGCAAATCATCACATAGCAGGTCTTTGGCAAAATGTCGTTATCTTCTCAACATCCAGGAAAATTCTCAATCCTTGACCAGTGCCACTTGTCATGCCCAAGGTTCCTTAAATATCCTTGTCCACCATTGTGTTGGACAACTCCTGACACTTCTCCCATTATATCAAGAAAAATTTCAGTATTTTTGGAGTGTCTTCACGACTCATGGTATTCTTGGAATGTTTATGTAACATTTAAGTTCAGAAATCTTGATTTTCTTCTTCAGTGATTGTGAATTGATCCACACACACGCAAATAAGTCAGCAAAATCTGGAGCAACACCTTCCTGACAAAATCTGGCATGAACTGCAAAAATCCTGTCAGACTGCCAGAAGTATTGGGATCTAAACAGTAATGGCATACTTTCAGTTGGATAAACACAATCACTGAACCTGAGGTTGTGGATTTTCCTAGAAACACAAACAATTTAGTGTATTTTATTGCAACTGCATACGTCAGAATTGTTCATATAGACAGACAGGGCACACATATTTACATATGAAATAGGCACATGCTCTCACAATTACATACAAAGACAGGACACACATTCACACATTTACATACAAAGACAGGACACACAGAACATATAAAGACAGATCCAGCATCTGTATGTTCATTACTTACTCTTTTTCTGTTTGGTTATTTTTTTGTTGAGATCAAGCCAGTACTGAGGAAATATGAAAAAGTTCATCACACAACAACGGAACAATGTATTTAAATCATCTGTTTTTTAAAAAGAGTTTACTCAATATACAAATAACAACACAATGACTCATAATGCATAGTTGATAGTTTTTAAGAAACCAAGCATGAAAAAGACTCTAAATTCTGAGTTTAAATCTACACAATACACGTCAAAGTGTGTAATAGGGTCCTTTACTTTACTTACATTTGCGGATATAATTATAAGGACTGTTATTTATGGAACATAAGCGAGACTTACGCGTTCAGGGTTTTGATCTTCTGAAAACTGCAGGCCATAGTAATCCCTTTCTAGCAGATCCAGATATTCACAAACATTCTCAAACAGCACCTGGCCAATAGCACGCCTCTGTGAATAAAATGTTAAAGTTTTAAGAATACAAAATAAATTAGCTAACATTTATTGACCATACCCATTATTAATACTAGAAAGAAAAAGAGCTTGTTTAGTTTAGTTTAGTCGACGGATCAACATCACGTCCCACAGGTGTAACCCATAATTGCTCTGTTCTACTCTTAACAGTGCATGAACGAGGATCCTTAAATATTTTGGGTAGACTTTTAACTCAAAATTCTGCTTGGGCAGCGCTGTTAGGCTACTCTTTTTCCATTTCCAACTGCCAAGGGATTGTTTACGTACGCAACAATACACATGGGCGTTCGATCTCACCACCCAGAGATCAGGGGAAATTTTGTTACTAGAAGTCCATGTGAAAAAATATGGCCCTCACTGGGGCTTGAACCCGGGACCTCCAGCACTTGAGGCAGACACCATACCCCGAGACCATTCAGCCCCTGAGAAAAAAAAGAAAAAGAACATTGTTCAACACAATTTCCTCAGCCATCTTATGTTACCGTTGCCTGATGGGATAGGGAAGGTGATATGCGAGGGTTATTCTATGCTACCAGTGCCTGGTCGGATGTAGAGGCTGATGTGAAAGGTTCGAAGTTTACACTGACCAAGACCGCTTAACTCTCGAGGCATCCTGGACAGACACTCGTCTGACCAACAAAGACAGGATTGAACATAGACTACACTGTCATGAAGCTTGCTGTGGGCTCAAACTGTGAGTGCTGCGAGGCTGCAAGAGAGTCATACAAATTCTTCACAACAATGGTAGGCAACCAGCACCCAAGACTTGCACTCACAGCTTGAAGAGCTCACGAGTATGCTCAGGATGTTGTTTGCCAACTGGAGTGGAAGCAAGCCACCATGAGTTCCAGTTGTACAAGAACAACATCAGTGCCATCCCTGGACTTCAATGGTAGGGATAACATCCCTGAACATTGATGGTAGAGTGAACATCCCTGAACATTGATGGTAGAGTGAACATCCCTGGACATTGAAGGTAGAGTGAACATCCCTGCACATTGATGGTAGAGTGATCATCCCTGGTTATCGATGATAGGGATAACATCCCTGGATATTGATGGTATGGATAACATCTCTGGATATTGATGGTAAAGTGACCATCTCTGGACATTGATGGTAGAGTGATCATCCCTGGACATTGAAGGTAGAGTGATCATCCCTAAATATTGATGGTAGAGTGATCATCCCTGGATATTGATGGTAGGGATAACATCCCTGGACATTGATGGTAGAGTGATCATCCCTGGTTATCGATGATAGGGATAACATCCCTGGATATTGATGGTATGGATAACATCTCTGGATATTGATGGTAAAGTGACCATCTCTGGACATTGATGGTAGAGTGATCATCCCTGGACATCTATGCCAGAGTGAACATCCCTGGACATCTATGCCAGAGTGAACATCCCTGTACATTTATGACAGAGAGAACATCCCTGTACATTGATGGTAAAGTAAACATCCCTCGACATTGATGGTAGAGGGAACATCCCTGGAAGTTGGTAGTAGAGTGAACAGGTTTTACATTTAAAGCCTCTGAGATAAGTACTGCCTATCTTACTTACATCAACAGTACACACATACTTCTAAACATCATCTACTTATATCAACAGGACCATCATATTCTAAAAAATTATCTACTTACACTAACATTTCACTCATAGAAAAAGATCTACTTACACCAACACTACACTCTACTCACAAACATGATCTATTCACACCCACAGTACCCTTATACTCTGCAAAATCATTTACTCACACCAAGAGTTACCTTAGTCGACTTTTTTTTTTTTTTTAAAGAGTTACCTTATACCCTGAAACACCATTGTCTTACATCAACAGTACAGTTATACTCTGGAACATCCTTTACTTACATCAACTGTACCCTCATACTATGAAACACCATTTACTTACATCAACAGTACACTCATATTCTTCTCCATTCAGCAGTAACACTTTACACAGCATTGGCCGTTGAATTCTGGTTTTACTGTCTGGCTGAGTAGGTGGCCGAACTCCCGAGGTCGAGTCCCGTTTAGTCGGCCCTCCATTAGCAGTCATGGTGGGATACTAGTAAGTGCACCAGGTCGGCAAATTTTCTTCTCCACGAAATGTCTGACAGAAAAGATGAAAATATTACTAAATAGATTTTGCAACAAAATTTCAAGAAACTCAGCTCACCATAATGTATGGGTGAGTATAGGCATTCCCTCCCATCTATCAACACATAATATATGTGGATATATGCATTCCTCCCCATCCATCCACACACACAATATATGTGGATATACCATATTTTACGGACTATAAGACGCTATGGACTATAAGACGCACCTTAATTTTTAAGCAATTTAAAAAAAAAAAAAAAACATTTTTATCATTTTTATATTAATTTCGAGTATAAGACGCACCTGAATTTTGGAGGCAATTCTTTGAAGAAAAAAGTTCGTCTTATACTCCGTAAAATACGGTATGCATTCCCTCCCATCCACCAACACACAATATATGTGGATATATGCATTTCTCCCCATCCATCCACACACATAATATATGTGGATACATGCATTCCCTTAAATCCATCAACTCACAATATATGTGGATATATTCATTCCCTCCAATCCATCAACACACAAGATATATGTAGATATATGCATTCCTTACCAACTATACCAAACATACAATATTTATGTGTATATGCATTCCCTCCCATCCATCAACCCATCAACACACAAGATATATGTAGATATATGCATTCCGACCCATCCATCAACACATACAATATATGTGGATATATGCATTCCTTCCCATCCATCAACACATACAATATATGTGGATATATGCATTCCTTACCAACTATACCAAACATACAATATTTATGTGTATATGCATTCCCTCCCATCCATCAACCCATCAACACACAAGATATATGTAGATATATGCATTCCGACCCATCCATCAACACATACAATATATGTGGATATATGCATTCCCTCCCATCCATCAACACACACAGTATATGTGGATATATGCATTCCCTCACATCCATCAACACACACAGTATATGTGGATATATGCATTCCCTCCCATCCATCAACACACACAATATATGTGGGTATATGCATTCCGACCCATCCATCAACACATACAATATATGTGGATATATGCATTCCTTACCAACTATACCAAACATACAATATTTATGTGTATATGCATTCCCTCCCATCCATAAACCCATCAACACACAAGATATATGTAGATATATGCATTCCGACCCATCCATCAACACATACAATATATGTGGATATATGCATTCCCTCCCATCCATCAACACACACAGTATATGTGGATATATGCATTCCCTCCCATCCATCAACACATACAATATATGTGGATATATGCATTCCTTCCCATCCATCAACACATACAATATTTGTGGATATATGCATTCCCTCCCATCCATCAACACACACAATATATGTGGATATATGCATTCCGTCACATCCATCAACACACACAATATATGTGGATATATGCATTCCCTCCCATCCATCAACACATACAATATTTGTGGATATATGCATTCCCTCCCATCCATCAACACATAATATATGTGGATATATGCATTCCCTCCCATCCATCAACACACACAGTATATGTGGATATATGCATTCCCTCCCATCCATCAACACACGCAGTATATATGGATATATGCATTCCCTCCCATCCATCAACACATAATATATGTGGATATATGCATTCCCTCCCATCCATCAACACACACAGTATATGTGGATATATGCATTCCCTCCCATCCATCAACACACACAATATATATGGATATATGCATTCCCTCCCATCCATCAACACACACAGTATATGTGGATATATGCATTCCGTCCCATCCATCAACACACACAGTATATGTGGATATATGTATTCCGTCCCATCCATCAACACACACAGTATATATGGATATATGCATTCCCTCACATCCATCAACACACACAGTATATGTGGATATATGCATTCCGTCCCATCCATCAACACACACAATATATGTGGATATATGCATTCCGTCACATCCATCAACACACACAATATATGTGGATATATGCATTCCCTCCCATCCATCAACACACACAGTATATGTGGATATATGCATTCCCTCACATCCATCAACACATAAAGTATATGTGGATATATGCATTCCCTCCCATCCATCAACACATAATATATGTGGATATATGCATTCCCTCCCATCCATCAACACACACAGTATATGTGGATATATGCATTCCCTCCCATCCATCAACACACACAGTATATGTGGATATATGCATTCCCTCCCATCCATCAACACACACAGTATATGTGGATATATGCATTCCCTCCCATCCATTAACACACAGTATATGTGGATATATGCATTCCCTCACATCCATCAACACACACAGTATATGTGGTTATATGCATTCCCTCCCATCCATCAACACACACAGTATATATGGATATATGCATTCCCTCCCATCCATCAACACACACAATATATGTGGATATATGCATTCCGTCACATCCATCAACACACACAATATATGTGGATATATGCATTCCCTCCCATCCATCAACACACACAGTATATGTGGATATATGCATTCCCTCACATCCATCAACACATACAGTATATGTGGATATATGCATTCCCTCCCATCCATCAACACATAATATATGTGGATATATGCATTCCCTCCCATCCATCAACACACACAGTATATGTGGATATATGCATTCCCTCCCATCCATCAACACACACAGTATATGTGGATATATGCATTCCCTCACATCCATCAACACACACAATATATGTGGATATATGCATTCCCTCCCATCCATCAACACACAGAGTATATGTGGATATATGCATTCCCTCACATCCATCAACACACACAGTATATATGGATATATGCATTCCCTCCCATCCATCAACACACACAGTATATGTGGATATATGCATTCCGTCCCATCCATCAACATACACAGTATATATGGATATATGCATTCCCTCCCATCCATCAACACACAGTATATGTGGATATATGCATTCCCTCACATCCATCAACACACACAGTATATGTGGATATATGCATTCCCTCCCATCCATCAACACACACAGTATATATGGATATATGCATTCCCTCACATCCATCAACACACACAGTATATGTGGATATATGCATTCCCTCCCATCCATCAACACATAATATATGTGGATATATGCATTCCCTCCCATCCATCAACACACACAGTATATGTGGATATATGCATTCCCTCCCATCCATCAACACATAATATATGTGGATATATGCATTCCCTCCCATCCATCAACACACACAGTATATGTGGATATATGCATTCCCTCCCATCCATCAACACACACAGTATATATGGATATATGCATTCCCTCACATCCATCAACACACACAGTATATGTGGATATATGCATTCACTCCCATCCATCAACACATAATATATGTGGATATATGCATTCCCTCCCATCCATCAACACACACAGTATATGTGGATATATGCATTCCCTCCCATCCATCAACACACACAGTATATATGGATATATGCATTCCCTCCCATCCATCAACACACACAGTATATGTGGATATATGCATTCCGTCCCATCCATCAACATACACAGTATATGTGGATATATGCATTCCGTCCCATCCATCAACACACACAGTATATGTGGATATATGCATTCCCTCCCATCCATCAACACACACAGTATATGTGGATATATGCATTCCCTCCCATCCATCAACACACACAGTATATGTGGATATATGCATTCTTTCCCATCCATCAACACACACAGTATATGTGGATATATGCATTCCGTCCCATCCATCAACACACACAGTATATATGGATATATGCATTCCGTCCCATCCATCAACACACACAGTATATATGGATATATGCATTCCCTCACATCCATCAACACACACAGTATATGTGGATATATGCATTCCGTCCCATCCATCAACACACACAGTATATGTGGATATATGCATTCCCTCACATCCATCAACACACACAGTATATGTGGTTATATGCATTCCCTCCCATCCATCAACACACACTGTATATGTGGATATATGCATTCCCTCCCATCCATCAACACACACAGTATATATGGATATATGAATTCCCTCCCATCCATCAACACACAGTATATGTGGATATATGCATTCCCTCCCATCCATCAACACACAGTATATGTGGATATATGCATTCCCTCCCATCCATCAACACACACAGTATATGTGGATATATGCATTCCCTCCCATCCATCAACACACACAGTATATATGGATATATGCATTCCCTCCCATCCATCAACACACAGTATATGTGGATATATGCATTCCCTCCCATCCATCAACACACAGTATGTGTGGATATATGCATTCCCTCCCATCCATCAACACACACAATATATGTGGATATATGCATTCCCTCCCATCCATCAACACACACAGTATATGTGGTTATATGCATTCCCTCCCATCCATCAACACACACAGTATATGTGGATATATGCATTCCCTCCCATCCATCAACACACACAGTATATGTGGTTATATGCATTCCCTCCCATCCATCAACACACACAGTATATGTGGTTATATGCATTCCCTCACATCCATCAACACACACAATATATGTGGATATATGCATTCCCTCCCATCCATCAACACACACAATATATGTGGATATATGCATTCCCTCCCATCCATCAACACACACAGTATATGTGGATATATGCATTCCCTGACATCCATCAACACACACAATATATGTGGATATATGCTTTCCCTCCCATCCATCAACACACACAGTATATGTGGTTATATGCATTCCCTCCCATCCATCAACACACACAATATATGTGGTTATATGCATTCCCTCACATCCATCAACACACAGTATATGTGGATATATGCATTCCCTCCCATCCATCAACACACACAGTATATGTGGATATATGCATTCCCTCCCATCCATCAACACACACAGTATATATGGATATATGCATTACCTCCCATCCATCAACACACAGTATATGTGGATATATGCATTCCCTCCCATCCATCAACACACAGTATATGTGGATATATGCATTCCCTCCCATCCATCAACACACACAATATATGTGGATATATGCATTCCCTCCCATCCATCAACACACACAGTATATGTGGATATATGCATTCCCTCCCATCCATCAACACACACAGTATATATGGATATATGCATTCCCTCCCATCCATCAACACACAGTATATGTGGATATATGCATTCCCTCCCATCCATCAACACATAATATATGTGGTTATATGCATTCCCTCACATCCATCAACACACACAATATATGTGGATATATGCATTCCCTCACATCCATCAACACACACAATATATGTGGTTATATGCATTCCCTCACATCCATCAACACACACAATATATGTGGATATATGCATTCCCTCCCATCCATCAACACATAATATATGTGGTTATATGCATTCCCTCACATCCATCAACACACACAATATATGTGGATATATGCATTCCCTCCCATCCATCAACACACACAGTATATATGGATATATGCATTCCCTCCCATCCATCAACACATAATATATGTGGTTATATGCATTCCCTCACATCCATCAACACACACAATATATGTGGATATATGCATTCCCTCCCATCCATCAACACACACAATATATGTGGATATATGCATTCCCTCACATCCATCAACACACACAATATATGTGGATATATGCATTCCCTCACATCCATCAACACACACAGTATATATGGATATATGCATTCCCTCCCATCCATCAACACACACAATATATGTGGATATATGCATTCCGTCACATCCATCAACACACACAATATATGTGGATATATGCATTCCCTCCCATCCATCAACACACACAGTATATGTGGATATATGCATTCCCTCACATCCATCAACACATACAGTATATGTGGATATATGCATTCCCTCCCATCCATCAACACATAATATATGTGGATATATGCATTCCCTCCCATCCATCAACACACACAGTATATGTGGATATATGCATTCCCTCCCATCCATCAACACACACAGTATATGTGGATATATGCATTCCCTCACATCCATCAACACACACAATATATGTGGATATATGCATTCCCTCCCATCCATCAACACACACAGTATATGTGGTTATATGCATTCCCTCCCATCCATCAACACACACAGTATATATGGATATATGCATTCCCTCCCATCCATCAACACACACAGTATATGTGGATATATGCATTCCCTCCCATCCATCAACACACACAATATATATGGATATATGCATTCCCTCCCATCCATCAACACACACAGTATATGTGGATATATGCATTCCCTCACATCCATCAACACACACAGTATATGTGGATATATGCATTCCCTCCCATCCATCAACACACACAGTATATATGGATATATGCATTCCCTCCCATCCATCAACACACACAGTATATGTGGTTATATGCATTCCCTCCCATCCATCAACACACACAGTATATGTGGATATATGCATTCCCTCCCATCCATCAACACACACAATATATATGGATATATGCATTCCCTCCCATCCATCAACACACACAGTATATGTGGATATATGCATTCCCTCCCATCCATCAACACACACAATATATATGGATATATGCATTCCCTCCCATCCATCAACACACACAGTATATGTGGTTATATGCATTCCCTCCCATCCATCAACACACACAGTATATGTGGTTATATGCATTCCCTCCCATCCATCAACACACACAGTATATGTGGATATATGCATTCCCTCCCATCCATCAACACACACAATATATATGGATATATGCATTCCCTCACATCCATCAACACACACAGTATATGTGGATATATGCATTCCCTCCCATCCATCAACACACACAATATATATGGATATATGCATTCCCTCACATCCATCAACACACACAGTATATGTGGATATATGCATTCCCTCCCATCCATCAACACACACAGTATATGTGGATATATGCATTCCCTCACATCCATCAACACACAGAGTATATGTGGATATATGCATTCCCTCACATCCATCAACACACACAGTATATATGGATATATGCATTCCCTCCCATCCATCAACACACACAGTATATGTGGATATATGCATTCCGTCCCATCCATCAACATACACAGTATATATGGATATATGCATTCCCTCCCATCCATCAACACACAGTATATGTGGATATATGCATTCCCTCACATCCATCAACACACACAGTATATGTGGATATATGCATTCCCTCCCATCCATCAACACACACAGTATATATGGATATATGCATTCCCTCACATCCATCAACACACACAGTATATGTGGATATATGCATTCCCTCCCATCCATCAACACATAATATATGTGGATATATGCATTCCCTCCCATCCATCAACACACACAGTATATGTGGATATATGCATTCCCTCCCATCCATCAACACATAATATATGTGGATATATGCATTCCCTCCCATCCATCAACACACACAGTATATGTGGATATATGCATTCCCTCCCATCCATCAACACACACAGTATATATGGATATATGCATTCCCTCACATCCATCAACACACACAGTATATGTGGATATATGCATTCACTCCCATCCATCAACACATAATATATGTGGATATATGCATTCCCTCCCATCCATCAACACACACAGTATATGTGGATATATGCATTCCCTCCCATCCATCAACACACACAGTATATATGGATATATGCATTCCCTCCCATCCATCAACACACACAGTATATGTGGATATATGCATTCCGTCCCATCCATCAACATACACAGTATATGTGGATATATGCATTCCGTCCCATCCATCAACACACACAGTATATGTGGATATATGCATTCCCTCCCATCCATCAACACACACAGTATATGTGGATATATGCATTCCCTCCCATCCATCAACACACACAGTATATGTGGATATATGCATTCTTTCCCATCCATCAACACACACAGTATATGTGGATATATGCATTCCGTCCCATCCATCAACACACACAGTATATATGGATATATGCATTCCGTCCCATCCATCAACACACACAGTATATATGGATATATGCATTCCCTCACATCCATCAACACACACAGTATATGTGGATATATGCATTCCGTCCCATCCATCAACACACACAGTATATGTGGATATATGCATTCCCTCACATCCATCAACACACACAGTATATGTGGTTATATGCATTCCCTCCCATCCATCAACACACACTGTATATGTGGATATATGCATTCCCTCCCATCCATCAACACACACAGTATATATGGATATATGAATTCCCTCCCATCCATCAACACACAGTATATGTGGATATATGCATTCCCTCCCATCCATCAACACACAGTATATGTGGATATATGCATTCCCTCCCATCCATCAACACACACAGTATATGTGGATATATGCATTCCCTCCCATCCATCAACACACACAGTATATATGGATATATGCATTCCCTCCCATCCATCAACACACAGTATATGTGGATATATGCATTCCCTCCCATCCATCAACACACAGTATGTGTGGATATATGCATTCCCTCCCATCCATCAACACACACAATATATGTGGATATATGCATTCCCTCCCATCCATCAACACACACAGTATATGTGGTTATATGCATTCCCTCCCATCCATCAACACACACAGTATATGTGGATATATGCATTCCCTCCCATCCATCAACACACACAGTATATGTGGTTATATGCATTCCCTCCCATCCATCAACACACACAGTATATGTGGTTATATGCATTCCCTCACATCCATCAACACACACAATATATGTGGATATATGCATTCCCTCCCATCCATCAACACACACAATATATGTGGATATATGCATTCCCTCCCATCCATCAACACACACAGTATATGTGGATATATGCATTCCCTGACATCCATCAACACACACAATATATGTGGATATATGCTTTCCCTCCCATCCATCAACACACACAGTATATGTGGTTATATGCATTCCCTCCCATCCATCAACACACACAATATATGTGGTTATATGCATTCCCTCACATCCATCAACACACAGTATATGTGGATATATGCATTCCCTCCCATCCATCAACACACACAGTATATGTGGATATATGCATTCCCTCCCATCCATCAACACACACAGTATATATGGATATATGCATTACCTCCCATCCATCAACACACAGTATATGTGGATATATGCATTCCCTCCCATCCATCAACACACAGTATATGTGGATATATGCATTCCCTCCCATCCATCAACACACACAATATATGTGGATATATGCATTCCCTCCCATCCATCAACACACACAGTATATGTGGATATATGCATTCCCTCCCATCCATCAACACACACAGTATATATGGATATATGCATTCCCTCCCATCCATCAACACACAGTATATGTGGATATATGCATTCCCTCCCATCCATCAACACATAATATATGTGGTTATATGCATTCCCTCACATCCATCAACACACACAATATATGTGGATATATGCATTCCCTCACATCCATCAACACACACAATATATGTGGTTATATGCATTCCCTCACATCCATCAACACACACAATATATGTGGATATATGCATTCCCTCCCATCCATCAACACATAATATATGTGGTTATATGCATTCCCTCACATCCATCAACACACACAATATATGTGGATATATGCATTCCCTCCCATCCATCAACACACACAGTATATATGGATATATGCATTCCCTCCCATCCATCAACACATAATATATGTGGTTATATGCATTCCCTCACATCCATCAACACACACAATATATGTGGATATATGCATTCCCTCACATCCATCAACACACACAATATATGTGGATATATGCATTCCCTCCCATCCATCAACACACACAATATATGTGGATATATGCATTCCCTCACATCCATCAACACACACAATATATGTGGATATATGCATTCCCTCACATCCATCAACACACACAGTATATGTGGATATATGCATTCCCTCACATCCATCAACACACACAATATATGTGGATATATGCATTCCCTCCCATCCATCAACACACACAATATATGTGGATATATGCATTCCCTCCCATCCATCAACACACACAATATATGTGGATATATGCATTCCCTCCCATCCATCAACACACACAATATATGTGGATATATGCATTCCCTCCCATCCATCAACACATAATATATGTGGATATATGCATTCCCTCACATCCATCAAAACACACAGTATATGTGGATATATGCATTCCCTCACATCCATCAACACACACAATATATGTGGATATATGCATTCCCTCCCATCCATCAACACACACAATATATGTGGATATATGCATTCCCTCCCATCCCTCAACACACACAATATATGTGGTTATATGCATTCCCTCACATCCATCAACACACACAATATATGTGGATATATGCATTCCCTCACATCCATCAACACACACAATATATATGGATATATGCATTCCCTCCCATCCATCAACACATAATATATGTGGTTATATGCATTCCCTCCCATCCATCAACACACACAATATATGTGGATATATGCATTCCCTCACATCCATCAACACACACAATATATGTGGATATATGCATTCCCTCCCATCCATCAACACACACAGTATATGTGGATATATGCATTCCCTCCCATCCATCAACACACACAGTATATATGGATATATGCATTCCCTCCCATCCATCAACACATAATATATGTGGTTATATGCATTCCCTCCCATCCATCAACACATAATATATGTGGTTATATGCATTCCCTCACATCCATCAACACATAATATATGTGGTTATATGCATTCCCTCACATCCATCAACACACACAGTATATGTGGATATATGCATTCCCTCACATCCATCAACACATAATATATGTGGTTATATGCATTCCCTCACATCCATCAACACATAATATATGTGGTTATATGCATTCCCTCACATCCATCAACACATAATATATGTGGTTATATGCATTCCCTCCCATCCATCAACACACACAATATATGTGGATATATGCATTCCCTCCCATCCATCAACACATAATATATGTGGTTATATGCATTCCCTCCCATCCATCAACACATAATATATGTGGTTATATGCATTCCCTCACATCCATCAACACACACAATATATGTGGATATATGCATTCCCTCCCATCCATCAACACACACAGTATATATGGATATATGCATTCCCTCCCATCCATCAACACATAATATATGTGGTTATATGCATTCCCTCCCATCCATCAACACATAATATATGTGGTTATATGCATTCCCTCACATCCATCAACACACACAATATATGTGGATATATGCATTCCCTCACATCCATCAACACACACAATATATGTGGATATATGCATTCCCTCACATCCATCAACACACACAATATATGTGGATATATGCATTCCCTCCCATCCATCAACACACACAGTATATATGGATATATGCATTCCCTCCCATCCATCAACACATAATATATGTGGTTATATGCATTCCCTCCCATCCATCAACACACACAATATATGTGGATATATGCATTCCCTCCCATCCATCAACACACACAATATATGTGGATATATGCATTCCCTCCCATCCATCAACACACACAATATATGTCGATATATGCATTCCCTCCCATCCATCAACACACACAATATATGTGGATATATGCATTCCCTCCCATCCATCAACACATAATATATGTGGTTATATGCATTCCCTACGAAGACATACATGATGTGCTAAATAAAATAGATAAGCAGGACAACATCATAGTTATGGGAGACTTCAATGCAAGACTAGGACATAACAGAGGGGGCATAGAAAAACACCTGGGAGCATTTGGAGATCAGCAAAATGAAAGGAATGATAACGGAAGTAGACTGATAGAGCTTTGCAGCCAACACGATCTCTATATAACAAACACATTCTATAAACATAAAGATTCGCAAGTATACACCTGGTATAAATGGAACAATCTAGATACTAAAAGCCAAATTGATTTTATATTAACAAGAAATAACAGAAAGAGAAATATATTAGATGCAAGAGCAGTGCCCAATTTCAGTATAAACACAGATCATAAAGCAGTCGTTGCCACAATAAGAACCATTAGAAGAAGAAAACAAAAAGCAGGAAAATACATGCCATACGAATCAGTAAACTTAAAAAACCTTAAAGACGAGGCAGTAAGGGAAAATTATGAGAAAGAACTAACTGAACTCTTTGTAAAATTACCTACGGAAAGAAAAACAGTGGAAGAAGAATGGGAGACGTTCAAATCAAGCGTTTTAAATACTGCAAAAATAACATGCGGAACCACGAAAAAATGCAAAACACGGATAAAGAAAATAACAAGTTGGTGGAACGCAGAAGTAAAGAAAGCGGTAAAAGAAAAAAAGGAAAAATATAAAAAGTGGTTGAAGAGCAAACAGGAATGTGATCTCATAGAATACAGAATATCGAGAAGACATGTGAGTAGAATAGTAAAGAGGGAAAAACAGAAAGACTGGGAAGAGTATGGAGAAACCCTAAATAAAAACTACAAGGAGGCAACCAGAAACTTCTACAAAAAGATAAGTGCAATGCGAACCAGAGGAGTACCCTTTGACCCAACTGAAATAATTAACAGCGAAAATGGAGAACCAATAAGTGAACAAAAACACATCCTAATAAGATGGAAGCAGTATTTCGAACAACTTCTCAACATCCCATCAGATGTCACAGGAATTCAAGAGACCTACACAGATGTCACCGAGGAACTAGAACCAGACATACTAAAAGAAGAAATTATAGAAGCCATCAGATTAGCCCCATTGAACAAATCACCAGGACAGGATGAAATACCAAATGAACTAATTAAAGCAGCAAGGGAAGTAGGAACAGCTTGGCTACATAGACTATTCAACCATGTTTGGGTAGAACAACAGACACCACGAGACTGGGGAAACGCCATAATTATCCCAATTTGGAAAAACAAAGGCAGCAAAAGAGATTGCACACAATACAGAGGCATTTCACTGTTGAGTCATACTGGGAAAATATTTTGCAAAATTCTTGAAAAAAGATTACGAACTACTTTAGAATCCCAGCTAAGCGAAACGCAGCTTGGATTTAGGAAAAACAAAGGATGCACAGACGCCATTTTTGCTCTTAGACAACTTATAGAAAAATCAATTGAATTCAATGAAACACTCTACTTAGCCTTTGTTGACCAAGAAAAGGCATTTGATAGGGTAGATAGAAACAAGCTGTGGGAAATCCTTAAACAATATGGAGTGAGTACACATCTAACAAACCTATGTAGAAGTTTATACGACAACAGTGAATGCATAGTGAGAGCAACTGGAGGACACTCAGATCCCTTCACCATAAGATCTGGAGTACGACAAGGTTGTGTCCTGTCCCCTCTCTTGTTCATAACATATATAGACAACATATGTAAAGAAACCAGCCAAGCAGAGACAGCAAGAATACCGCATGACGAGAACACAGAAGAAGAACCATCTGCAAATCTAACCATTAGAGAACTCCTGTTTGCGGACGACCAAGCACTAATAGCAAAATCAGAAGCTGAATTACAAGACCACATGAATAGTCTAAACGAAATGTGTAGGGAACATAACATGAAAATTAGCACAAGCAAAACAGAGGTAATGACTATAACTAAAGAAGAACAAACAGCAACAATTCACCTAAACGAACATCCCTTGAAACAAGTAAAGAGCTTCAAGTACCTAGGAAGTATAATATCATCAAATGGCAGATCAGAAGACGAGATCGAAAATAGGTGCAATAAGGCAAATCAACTCATTGGACAAATGGCACCAATACTAAAGAACAAACATGTATCAATAACTACTAAGAAAGCACTTTACAACACAATCTTCCTACCAACTCTGTGCTACCAATGCCAAACCTGGACAATGACAGAAAAAGAGAAAAGAAAAATCACAACAACAGAAATGAGGTTCCTGAGAAGAATACTCAACGTATCAAGAAGAGATAAGATCAGAAATGAAGAAATCAGGACTAAAGTGGGGGTTAAAGCTGCTCTAGATTTTATTAGAAAGCAGCAAGTCAAATGGTTTGGCCATGCAAGTAGGCTACCAGTCAACAGCATGCCACAACAGGCAATGACGTACAGACCAGATGGAAACAGAGGAAGAGGCCGACCACGTAAACGCTGGACGGAGGGAATAACAGAATCCATGGGAATGTCGATATACGAAGCCCATAACCGGGCACTCTCACGAAGTTTATACTTCACCTCGACACCGCAAGGTACAAGAGGAACATGATGAGATGAGATGAGAGATGCATTCCCTCACATCCATCAACACATAATATATGTGGTTATATGCATTCCCTCACATCCATCAACACACACAATATATGTGGATATATGCATTCCCTCCCATCCATCAACACACACAATATATGTGGATATATGCATTCCCTCCCATCCATCAACACACACAATATATGTCGATATATGCATTCCCTCCCATCCATCAACACACACAATATATGTGGATATATGCATTCCCTCCCATCCATCAACACATAATATATGTGGTTATATGCATTCCCTCACATCCATCAACACATAATATATGTGGTTATATGCATTCCCTCACATCCATCAACACACACAGTATATGTGAATATATGCATTCCCTCCCATCCATCAACACACACAATATATGTGGATATATGCATTCCCTCCCATCCATCAACACATAATATATGTGGTTATATGCATTCCCTCCCATCCATCAACACACACAATATATGTGGATATATGCATTCCCTCCCATCCATCAACACACACAATATATGTGGATATATGCATTCCCTCACATCCATCAACACATAATATATGTGGATATATGCATTCCCTCCCATCCATCAACACACACAATATATGTGGATATATGCATTCCCTCCCATCCATCAACACATAATATATGTGGTTATATGCATTCCCTCACATCCATCAACACACACAATATATGTGGATATATGCATTCCCTCCCATCCATCAACACACACAATATATGTGGTTATATGCATTCCCTCCCATCCATCAACACACACAATATATGTGGATATATGCATTCCCTCACATCCATCAACACACACAATATATGTGGATATATGCATTCCCTCCCATCCATCAACACACACAATATATGTGGTTATATGCATTCCCTCCCATCCATCAACACACACAATATATGTGGATATATGCATTCCCTCCCATCCATCAACACACACAGTATATGTGGATATATGCATTCCCTCACATCCATCAACACACACAGTATATGTGGATATGCATTCCCTCCCATCCATCAACACACACAATATATGTGGATATATGCATTCCCTCACATCCATCAACACACACAGTATATGTGGATATATGCATTCCCTCACATCCATCAACACACACAATATATGTGGATATATGCATTCCCTCACATCCATCAACACATAATATATGTGGATATATGCATTCCCTCCCATCCATCAACACACACAGTATATATGGATATATGCATTCCCTCCCATCCATCAACACACACAATATATGTGGATATATGCATTCCCTCCCATCCATCAAAACACACAGTATATATGGATATATGCATTCCCTCCCATCCATCAACACATAATATATGTGGTTATATGCATTCCCTCACATCCATCAACACACACAATATATGTGGATATATGCATTCCCTCACATCCATCAACACACACAATATATGTGGATATATGCATTCCCTCCCATCCATCAACACACACAATATATGTGGATATATGCATTCCCTCACATCCATCAACACACACAATATATGTGGATATATGCATTCCCTCACATCCATCAACACACACAGTATATGTGGATATATGCATTCCCTCACATCCATCAACACACACAATATATGTGGATATATGCATTCCCTCCCATCCATCAACACACACAATATATGTGGATATATGCATTCCCTCCCATCCATCAACACACACAATATATGTGGATATATGCATTCCCTCCCATCCATCAACACACACAATATATGTGGATATATGCATTCCCTCCCATCCATCAACACATAATATATGTGGATATATGCATTCCCTCACATCCATCAAAACACACAGTATATGTGGATATATGCATTCCCTCACATCCATCAACACACACAATATATGTGGATATATGCATTCCCTCCCATCCATCAACACACACAATATATGTGGATATATGCATTCCCTCCCATCCCTCAACACACACAATATATGTGGTTATATGCATTCCCTCACATCCATCAACACACACAATATATGTGGATATATGCATTCCCTCACATCCATCAACACACACAATATATATGGATATATGCATTCCCTCCCATCCATCAACACACACAATATATGTGGATATATGCATTCCCTCCCATCCATCAACACACACAATATATGTGGATATATGCATTCCCTCACATCCATCAACACATAATATATGTGGATATATGCATTCCCTCCCATCCATCAACACACACAGTATATGTGGATATATGCATTCCCTCCCATCCATCAACACACACAGTATATATGGATATATGCATTCCCTCCCATCCATCAACACATAATATATGTGGTTATATGCATTCCCTCCCATCCATCAACACATAATATATGTGGTTATATGCATTCCCTCACATCCATCAACACATAATATATGTGGTTATATGCATTCCCTCACATCCATCAACACACACAGTATATGTGGATATATGCATTCCCTCACATCCATCAACACATAATATATGTGGTTATATGCATTCCCTCACATCCATCAACACATAATATATGTGGTTATATGCATTCCCTCACATCCATCAACACATAATATATGTGGTTATATGCATTCCCTCCCATCCATCAACACACACAATATATGTGGATATATGCATTCCCTCCCATCCATCAACACATAATATATGTGGTTATATGCATTCCCTCCCATCCATCAACACATAATATATGTGGTTATATGCATTCCCTCACATCCATCAACACACACAATATATGTGGATATATGCATTCCCTCCCATCCATCAACACACACAGTATATATGGATATATGCATTCCCTCCCATCCATCAACACACAATATATGTGGATATATGCATTCCCTCCCATCCATCAACACACACAGTATATATGGATATATGCATTCCCTCCCATCCATCAACACACACAGTATATATGGATATATGCATTCCCTCCCATCCATCAACACACACAATATATGTGGATATATGCATTCCCTCACATCCATCAACACACAATATATGTGGATATATGCATTCCCTCCCATCCATCAACACACAATATATGTGGATATATGCATTCCCTCCCATCCATCAACACACAATATATGTGGATATATGCATTCCCTCCCATCCATCAACACACACAGTATATATGGATATATGCATTCCCTCCCATCCATCAACACACACAATATATGTGGATATATGCATTCCCTCACATCCATCAACACACAATATATGTGGTTATATGCATTCCCTCCCATCCATCAACACACACAATATATGTGGATATATGCATTCCCTCACATCCATCAACACACACAATATATGTGGATATATGCATTCCCTCCCATCCATCAACACACACAGTATATATGGATATATGCATTCCCTCCCATCCATCAACACATAATATATGTGGTTATATGCATTCCCTCCCATCCATCAACACACACAATATATGTGGATATATGCATTCCCTCCCATCCATCAACACACACAATATATGTGGATATATGCATTCCCTCCCATCCATCAACACACACAATATATGTCGATATATGCATTCCCTCCCATCCATCAACACACACAATATATGTGGATATATGCATTCCCTCCCATCCATCAACACATAATATATGTGGTTATATGCATTCCCTCACATCCATCAACACACACAATATATGTGGTTATATGCATTCCCTCACATCCATCAACACACACAATATATGTGGATATATGCATTCCCTCCCATCCATCAACACATAATATATGTGGTTATATGCATTCCCTCACATCCATCAACACATAATATATGTGGTTATATGCATTCCCTCACATCCATCAACACACACAATATATGTGGTTATATGCATTCCCTCACATCCATCAACACACACAATATATGTGGATATATGCATTCCCTCACATCCATCAACACACAATATATGTGGATATATGCATTCCCTCCCATCCATCAACACACAATATATGTGGATATATGCATTCCCTCCCATCCAACAACACACAATATATGTGGATATATGCATTCCCTCCCATCCATCAACACACACAGTATATATGGATATATGCATTCCCTCCCATCCATCAACACACACAATATATGTGGATATATGCATTCCCTCACATCCATCAACACACAATATATGTGGTTATATGCATTCCCTCCCATCCATCAACACACACAATATATGTGGATATATGCATTCCCTCACATCCATCAACACACACAATATATGTGGATATATGCATTCCCTCCCATCCATCAACACACACAGTATATATGGATATATGCATTCCCTCCCATCCATCAACACATAATATATGTGGTTATATGCATTCCCTCCCATCCATCAACACACACAATATATGTGGATATATGCATTCCCTCCCATCCATCAACACACACAATATATGTGGATATATGCATTCCCTCCCATCCATCAACACACACAATATATGTCGATATATGCATTCCCTCCCATCCATCAACACACACAATATATGTGGATATATGCATTCCCTCCCATCCATCAACACATAATATATGTGGTTATATGCATTCCCTCACATCCATCAACACACACAATATATGTGGTTATATGCATTCCCTCACATCCATCAACACACACAATATATGTGGATATATGCATTCCCTCCCATCCATCAACACATAATATATGTGGTTATATGCATTCCCTCACATCCATCAACACATAATATATGTGGTTATATGCATTCCCTCACATCCATCAACACACACAATATATGTGGTTATATGCATTCCCTCACATCCATCAACACACACAATATATGTGGTTATATGCATTCCCTCCCATCCATCAACACACACAATATATGTGGTTATATGCATTCCCTCCCATCCATCAACACACACAATATATGTGGATATATGCATTCCCTCACATCCATCAACACACACAATATATGTGGTTATATGCATTCCCTCCCATCCATCAACACACACAATATATGTGGTTATATGCATTCCCTCCCATCCATCAACACACACAATATATGTGGATATATGCATTCCCTCCCATCCATCAACACACACAGTATATGTGGATATATGCATTCCCTCACATCCATCAACACACACAGTATATGTGGATATATGCATTCCCTCCCATCCATCAACACACACAATATATGTGGATATATGCATTCCCTCACATCCATCAACACACACAGTATATGTGGATATATGCATTCCCTCACATCCATCAACACACACAGTATATGTGGATATGCATTCCCTCCCATCCATCAACACACACAATATATGTGGATATATGCATTCCCTCACATCCATCAACACACACAGTATATGTGGATATATGCATTCCCTCCCATCCATCAACACACACAATATATGTGGATATATGCATTCCCTCACATCCATCAACACATAATATATGTGGATATATGCATTCCCTCCCATCCATCAACACACACAGTATATATGGATATATGCATTCCCTCCCATCCATCAACACATAATATATGTGGTTATATGCATTCCCTCACATCCATCAACACACACAATATATGTGGATATATGCATTCCCTCACATCCATCAACACACACAATATATGTGGTTATATGCATTCCCTCACATCCATCAACACACACAGTATATGTGGATATATGCATTCCCTCCCATCCATCAACACATAATATATGTGGATATATGCATTCCCTCACATCCATCAACACACACAATATATGTGGATATATGCATTCCCTCACATCCATCAACACACACAATATATGTGGTTATATGCATTCCCTCACATCCATCAACACACACAGTATATGTGGATATATGCATTCCCTCACATCCATCAACACACACAATATATGTGGTTATATGCATTCCCTCACATCCATCAACACACACAATATATGTGGATATATGCATTCCCTCCCATCCATCAACACACACAGTATATGTGGATATATGCATTCCCTCACATCCATCAACACACACAATATATGTGGATATATGCATTCCCTCACATCCATCAACACACACAATATATGTGGTTATATGCATTCCCTCACATCCATCAACACACACAGTATATGTGGATATATGCATTCCCTCCCATCCATCAACACACACAATATATGTCGATATATGCATTCCCTCCCATCCATCAACACACACAATATATGTGGATATATGCATTCCCTCCCATCCATCAACACATAATATATGTGGTTATATGCATTCCCTCACATCCATCAACACACACAATATATGTGGTTATATGCATTCCCTCACATCCATCAACACACACAATATATGTGGATATATGCATTCCCTCCCATCCATCAACACATAATATATGTGGTTATATGCATTCCCTCACATCCATCAACACATAATATATGTGGTTATATGCATTCCCTCACATCCATCAACACACACAATATATGTGGTTATATGCATTCCCTCACATCCATCAACACACACAATATATGTGGTTATATGCATTCCCTCCCATCCATCAACACACACAATATATGTGGTTATATGCATTCCCTCCCATCCATCAACACACACAATATATGTGGATATATGCATTCCCTCACATCCATCAACACACACAATATATGTGGTTATATGCATTCCCTCCCATCCATCAACACACACAATATATGTGGTTATATGCATTCCCTCCCATCCATCAACACACACAATATATGTGGATATATGCATTCCCTCCCATCCATCAACACACACAGTATATGTGGATATATGCATTCCCTCACATCCATCAACACACACAGTATATGTGGATATATGCATTCCCTCCCATCCATCAACACACACAATATATGTGGATATATGCATTCCCTCACATCCATCAACACACACAGTATATGTGGATATATGCATTCCCTCACATCCATCAACACACACAGTATATGTGGATATGCATTCCCTCCCATCCATCAACACACACAATATATGTGGATATATGCATTCCCTCACATCCATCAACACACACAGTATATGTGGATATATGCATTCCCTCCCATCCATCAACACACACAATATATGTGGATATATGCATTCCCTCACATCCATCAACACATAATATATGTGGATATATGCATTCCCTCCCATCCATCAACACACACAGTATATATGGATATATGCATTCCCTCCCATCCATCAACACATAATATATGTGGTTATATGCATTCCCTCACATCCATCAACACACACAATATATGTGGATATATGCATTCCCTCACATCCATCAACACACACAATATATGTGGTTATATGCATTCCCTCACATCCATCAACACACACAGTATATGTGGATATATGCATTCCCTCCCATCCATCAACACATAATATATGTGGATATATGCATTCCCTCACATCCATCAACACACACAATATATGTGGATATATGCATTCCCTCACATCCATCAACACACACAATATATGTGGTTATATGCATTCCCTCACATCCATCAACACACACAGTATATGTGGATATATGCATTCCCTCACATCCATCAACACACACAATATATGTGGTTATATGCATTCCCTCACATCCATCAACACACACAATATATGTGGATATATGCATTCCCTCCCATCCATCAACACACACAGTATATGTGGATATATGCATTCCCTCACATCCATCAACACACACAATATATGTGGATATATGCATTCCCTCACATCCATCAACACACACAATATATGTGGTTATATGCATTCCCTCACATCCATCAACACACACAGTATATGTGGATATATGCATTCCCTCACATCCATCAACACACACAATATATGTGGATATATGCATTCCCTCCCATCCATCAACACATAATATATGTGGTTATATGCATTCCCTCACATCCATCAACACACACAATATATGTGGTTATATGCATTCCCTCACATCCATCAACACACACAATATATGTGGATATATGCATTCCCTCCCATCCATCAACACATAATATATGTGGTTATATGCATTCCCTCACATCCATCAACACATAATATATGTGGTTATATGCATTCCCTCACATCCATCAACACACACAATATATGTGGTTATATGCATTCCCTCACATCCATCAACACACACAATATATGTGGTTATATGCATTCCCTCCCATCCATCAACACACACAATATATGTGGTTATATGCATTCCCTCCCATCCATCAACACACACAATATATGTGGATATATGCATTCCCTCACATCCATCAACACACACAATATATGTGGTTATATGCATTCCCTCCCATCCATCAACACACACAATATATGTGGTTATATGCATTCCCTCCCATCCATCAACACACACAATATATGTGGATATATGCATTCCCTCCCATCCATCAACACACACAGTATATGTGGATATATGCATTCCCTCACATCCATCAACACACACAGTATATGTGGATATATGCATTCCCTCCCATCCATCAACACACACAATATATGTGGATATATGCATTCCCTCACATCCATCAACACACACAGTATATGTGAATATATGCATTCCCTCCCATCCATCAACACACACAATATATGTGGATATATGCATTCCCTCCCATCCATCAACACATAATATATGTGGTTATATGCATTCCCTCCCATCCATCAACACACACAATATATGTGGATATATGCATTCCCTCCCATCCATCAACACACACAATATATGTGGATATATGCATTCCCTCACATCCATCAACACATAATATATGTGGATATATGCATTCCCTCCCATCCATCAACACACACAATATATGTGGATATATGCATTCCCTCCCATCCATCAACACATAATATATGTGGTTATATGCATTCCCTCACATCCATCAACACACACAATATATGTGGATATATGCATTCCCTCACATCCATCAACACACACAATATATGTGGATATATGCATTCCCTCCCATCCATCAACACACACAATATATGTGGTTATATGCATTCCCTCCCATCCATCAACACACACAATATATGTGGATATATGCATTCCCTCACATCCATAAACACACACAATATATGTGGATATATGCATTCCCTCCCATCCATCAACACACACAATATATGTGGTTATATGCATTCCCTCCCATCCATCAACACACACAATATATGTGGATATATGCATTCCCTCCCATCCATCAACACACACAGTATATGTGGATATATGCATTCCCTCACATCCATCAACACACACAGTATATGTGGATATGCATTCCCTCCCATCCATCAACACACACAATATATGTGGATATATGCATTCCCTCACATCCATCAACACACACAGTATATGTGGATATATGCATTCCCTCCCATCCATCAACACACACAATATATGTGGATATATGCATTCCCTCACATCCATCAACACATAATATATGTGGATATATGCATTCCCTCCCATCCATCAACACACACAGTATATATGGATATATGCATTCCCTCCCATCCATCAACACATAATATATGTGGTTATATGCATTCCCTCACATCCATCAACACACACAATATATGTGGATATATGCATTCCCTCACATCCATCAACACACACAATATATGTGGTTATATGCATTCCCTCACATCCATCAACACACACAATATATGTGGTTATATGCATTCCCTCACATCCATCAACACACACAGTATATGTGGATATATGCATTCCCTCCCATCCATCAACACATAATATATGTGGATATATGCATTCCCTCACATCCATCAACACACACAATATATGTGGATATATGCATTCCCTCACATCCATCAACACACACAATATATGTGGTTATATGCATTCCCTCACATCCATCAACACACACAGTATATGTGGATATATGCATTCCCTCACATCCATCAACACACACAATATATGTGGTTATATGCATTCCCTCACATCCATCAACACACACAATATATGTGGATATATGCATTCCCTCCCCTCACATCCATCAACACACACAATATATGTGGATATATGCATTCCCTCACATCCATCAACACACACAATATATGTGTTAATGCATTCCCTCACATCCATCAACACACACATATATGTGGATATATGCATTCCTCACATCCATCAACACACACAATATATGTGGTTATATGCACCTCACATCCATCAACACACCACAGTATATGTGGATTATATGCATTCCCTCACATCCATCAACACACACAATATATGTGGTTATATGCATTCCCTCACATCCATCAACACACACAATATATGTGGTTATATGCATTCCCTCACATCCATCAACACACACAATATATGTGGATATATGCATTCCCTCACATCCATCAACACACACAATATATGTGGATATATGCATTCCCTCACATCCATCAACACACACAATATATGTGGTTATATGCATTCCCTCACATCCATCAACACACACAATATATGTGGTTATATGCATTCCCTCACATCCATCAACACACACAATATATGTGGTTATATGCATTCCCTCACATCCATCAACACACACAATATATGTGGTTATATGCATTCCCTCACATCCATCAACACACACAATATATGTGGATATATGCATTCCCTCACATCCATCAACACACACAATATATGTGGTTATATGCATTCCCTCACATCCATCAACACACACAATATATGTGGTTATATGCATTCCCTCACATCCATCAACACACACAATATATGTGGATATATGCATTCCCTCACATCCATCAACACACACAATATATGTGGTTATATGCATTCCCTCACATCCATCAACACACACAATATATGTGGATATATGCATTCCCTCACATCCATCAACACACACAGTATATATGGATATATGCATTCCCTCCCATCCATCAACACACACAGTATATATGGATATATGCATTCCCTCCCATCCATCAACACACACAGTATATATGGATATATGCATTCCCTCACATCCATCAACACACACAGTATATATGGATATATGCATTCCCTCCCATCCATCAACACACACAGTATATGTGGATATATGCATTCCCTCACATCCATCAACACACACAATATATGTGGTTATATGCATTCCCTCACATCCATCAACACACACAGTATATGTGGATATATGCATTCCCTCACATCCATCAACACACACAGTATATGTGGTTATATGCATTCCCTCACATCCATCAACACACACAGTATATGTGGTTATATGCATTCCCTCACATCCATCAACACACACAGTATATGTGGATATATGCATTCCCTCCCATCCATCAACACACACAATATATATGGATATATGCATTCCCTCCCATCCATCAACACACACAGTATATGTGGATATATGCATTCCCTCCCATCCATCAACACATAATATATGTGGATATATGCATTCCCTCCCATCCATCAACACACACAGTATATATGGATATGTGCATTCCCTCCCATCCATCAACACATAATATATGTGGTTATATGCATTCCCTCACATCCATCAACACACACAATATATGTGGATATATGCATTCCCTCACATCCATCAACACATAATATATGTGGATATATGCATTCCCTCCCATCCATCAACACACACAGTATATATGGATATGTGCATTCCCTCCCATCCATCAACACATAATATATGTGGTTATATGCATTCCCTCACATCCATCAACACACACAATATATGTGGATATATGCATTCCCTCACATCCATCAACACACACAATATATGTGGATATATGCATTCCCTCCCATCCATCAACACATAATATATGTGGTTATATGCATTCCCTCACATCCATCAACACACACAGTATATGTGGATATATGCATTCCCTCACATCCATCAACACACACAGTATATGTGGTTATATGCATTCCCTCACATCCATCAACACACACAGTATATGTGGATATATGCATTCCCTCACATCCATCAACACACACAGTATATGTGGTTATATGCATTCCCTCACATCCATCAACACACACAGTATATGTGGATATATGCATTCCCTCCCATCCATCAACACACACAATATATATGGATATATGCATTCCCTCCCATCCATCAACACACACAGTATATGTGGATATATGCATTCCCTCCCATCCATCAACACACACAGTATATGTGGATATATGCATTCCCTCTAAGACAGAATATATGGTAATTTCAAGAGACGGAATGGCTAGAAACTCTGGCCACATACAAATAGATAATATGACCATTAAAAGAACGGAAACATACAAATACCTGGGTACGATCTTCAACTGCTCCAACATCATAAGGGAAGAAATACAAACTAGAATCAACTCTGGAAATAAGATATACTATGCACTACAACATCTACTAAAATCAAAGGCGCTATCTCGTAACACCAAAATCACAATATATAAAACACTGATCAGACCAGTTGTGCTGTATGGCTCTGAAACCTGGAGTACAACGAAAGGAGACGAAGCCTTGTTACAAACCTTTGAGAACAAAATTTTAAGACGCATCTTTGGACCCATTAGGGATACACAAAGTGGAGAGTGGAAAAGAAGAAGTAACAAAGACATTTATGATCTGTTTAAGTCCCCGCTAATCACTGGTATCATGAAGGCTAATAGACTACAATGGCTGGGGCATATAGAAAGAATGGAAGATAATAGGGAAACAAAACTCGCTTACACTCAGGAAATAAATGACCGTAGACCCCGAGGTAGACCAAGAAGGCGGTGGAGAGATAATACATGTACAGACCTACAAGCACTTGGAATCAACGACTGGCAAGAGAAGGTCCACCAGAGAGACGAATGGAGACGGATTGTATTTGCAGCAAAGAACCTCAATGGCTCGGAACGCTGAAGAAGAAGAAGAAGATGCATTCCCTCACATCCATCAACACACACAATATATGTGGATATATGCATTCCCTCCCATCCATCAACACATAATATATGTGGTTATATGCATTCCCTCCCATCCATCAACACACACAATATATGTGGATATATGCATTCCCTCCCATCCATCAACACATAATATATGTGGTTATATGCATTCCCTCCCATCCATCAACACACACAATATATGTGGATATATGCATTCCCTCCCATCCATCAACACATAATATATGTGGTTATATGCATTCCCTCCCATCCATCAACACACACAATATATGTGGATATATGCATTCCCTCCCATCCATCAACACACAATATATGTGGTTATATGCATTCCCTCCCATCCATCAACACACACAATATATGTGGATATATGCATTCCCTCCCATCCATCAACACATAATATATGTGGTTATATGCATTCCCTCCCATCCATCAACACACACAATATATGTGGATATATGCATTCCCTCCCATCCATCAACACATAATATATGTGGTTATATGCATTCCCTCACATCCATCAACACACACAATATATGTGGATATATGCATTCCCTCCCATCCATCAACACACACAATATATGTGGATATATGCATTCCCTCCCATCCATCAACACACACAGTATATATGGATATATGCATTCCCTCCCATCCATCAACACACACAGTATATATGGGTATGTGCATTCCCTCCCATCCATCAACACACACAGTATATATGGGTATGTGCATTCCCTCCTATCCATCAATACACACAGTATATATGGATAAATGCATTCCCTCCTATCCATCAACACACACAGTATATATGGATATATGCATTCCCTCCCATCCATCAACACACACAGTATATGTGGGTATATGCATTCTGTCCCATCCATCAACACACACAGTATATATGGATATATGCATTCCCTCCCATCCATCAACACACACAGTATATATGGGTATGTGCATTCCCTCCTATCCATGAATACACACAATATCAATTTGTCAATATCTTAACCTTCGGTGTTTGACTTACGATGCTAATGAAACTTTTTTAACAAATCTCCAAACTGATTGGTCAATCATCACTCACTCATTGGCACCTTGCCGTCTTGACAGACGATAGTTTGTGCTTTAAAAAGGCATAATAACTTTTAACTATGGCGGTAGCGAGTGTGACTGATAAGGCCAATTTGCGCTGTAAATGTCCGTTCACAGTGGGTGCATGTGAAGACGTGGTCATTTCCACCATCATGCACCATCTTACGTCTCAAACGCTTGGTGTGTGACTTTTCTGCAATAATTTTCTCCTTTGACTTTATTCCATTTCTGATATTTGCCCTCCATGCAACACGTTCAGCGGCGACTTGCTCCCAATGTGCATTATCAATGCCTGTATCAATCATATCCCGCTTACACACATCTTTGTATCGTAGTAGAGGCCGACCCTGAGATCTCTTACCCATCTGTAATTCACCAAAAAAGATATCCTTTGGTATTCTACCATCATCCATCCTCCTAAGATGTCCTATCCATCTAAGTCTACGAAGACTGAGCATGGAATAAACTGTCACACAACCTGATCTTTCCAATACTTCAGTATTTGTGATTTTGTCTTGCCACTTAATACCAAGAATTCTTCGCAGACACCGCATATGAAAGCTGTTTAAATTGTTCTCTTGGTGTGAGTAAGTTGTCCAGGTTTCACTGCCATAGAGAAGAGTACTAAGGACACAGGCTTGATAGACAAGGACTTGTGTTTTGGCAGTAAGCTTCCTGTTCTCCCAGACTCTTTTTCTTAACCTGTTCATTGTTGTTGCTGCCTTACCAATCCGGATGTTGATTTCCTGATCTAGGGATAATTTGCTATTTACCACTGATCCTAGATATGTAAAATGGTCTACTATCTCTAGTTCGGCGTCGTCAATAAAGATTGATGGTACCCCATGTGCACCTTGTGACATAATCTGTGTCTTCTTTTTGCTAATTGTTAAACCAAATTCAGAACAAGCATTGGAGAATGCAGATAGTAGACATTGCAATTCTTCCTCAGAGTGGGTCGTAACTGCAGCATCATCTGCAAAAAGCAACTCTCTGATCAGTACCCTCCTAATTTTGGTCTTAGCCTTCAATCTCTGAGCATTGTAGAGGCCGCCATCTGAGCGTGAGTGAATGTATATACCACCATCCTGATCACGAAATGCATATTTCAGTAGAAGTGAAAAGTATATTCCAAAGAGGGTGGGAGCTAGTACACAACCTTGCTTAACTCCACTCTTGATTTCAAATTCTTCAGAAGTTGCACCATCAAACTTGATTATACCCTTCATGCCTGTGTGGAACGATTCCACAATGGACAGAAGAGTTGGTGGGCAGCCAATCTTCTTTAGTGCCTTGAACAGACCCTCGCGACTGACCAAATCAAATGCCTTTGTGAGGTCGATGAAGGCAATAAACAGTGGTTGATTCTGTTCACGGCATTTTTCTTGCATTTGTCGCAATGAGAATATCATATCAGTGGTAGACCGGTTCTGTCGAAAGCCACACTGTGATTCGGGGTAGACTTGATCTCCTAGGACTTGAAGTCTGCGCAGAACAATTCTGGCAAATACTTTTCCAACAATACACAGAAGTGAGATACCCCTATAGTTGTTGCAGTCGCTCCGATCGCCCTTGTTCTTGTACAGTGTTATGATGCTTGAATCTTTGAAATCCTGTGGGACTTGTCCTTCACGCCAGCATAGCTCTATTAGCTGGTGGATCTGTATAGTGAGTGTGTCTTGCCCACTCCTGATAACCTCTATTGGAATCCCATCCTTACCTGGAGCCTTGCCAGATGCAAGTTCATTTATAGCACACTTAACTTCTGTTATGGTGGGAAGTGTGTCCAGGTGGTCAAGAGTTGGTAGAGCCTCTATGGCGTTGAGGGCATTATCCGCTAGTTTGGTCTCACTTGAGTAAAGCTCCAAATAGTGCTCTACCCATCTGTCCATCTGCTGTTTCTTAACAGTGATGACTTCTCCAGTCAAGGTTTTCAATGGTGCACTTCTTTTGATCACTGGACCACAGGCTTTCTTTATTCCTTCATACATGCGTCTTATGTCTCCCTTATCACTTGCGATTTGAATGGACTCACATAACTTGATCCAATAATCATTTGCACACTGCCTGGCAGCCTTTTGCACATCCTTCCTAGCTTGCCGTAGCTCACTCAGAGTGTTACGCGTTGGTCTTTCCTTGTTTCTTAAGAGAGCTTTCTTCTTCTTATCAATCAAGGGCTGCAGAGTCTCGCTGTTGGCCGCAAACCAGTCCTGCCTCTTATGATCCACAGTGCCGTAAACCCTTACGGCAGTTTTACAAAGAGTTTCCTTAATTTGACCCCACTTTTCATTTACTGTACAATTTTCTGGTGTATCAGTGAAAGCGTCTTCAAGTTGCTGTTGAAACTGAAAGCACTTTTCAGGATCATGAGTGTTAATAATATTAATCCTGGGGCTAGATTTGTGTTTAGCTGTGTAGATTCTCTTTGGTCTCAGTCTAACCCTTGCAACAACCAAAGAATGATCCGTATCACAGTCAGCACTGTGGTAACTACGAGTCAATGATATATGGTTCAGATGTTGTCTCCGTGTGATGATGAAGTCCAGCTGGTGCCAATGGCCGGATCTTGGATGTTTCCATGTGACCTTATGCATCTCTTTTGTTTTAAAAAAAGAGTTTGTAATACATAGGTTATTACTGGTGCAATGCTCCAGCAGCCTTTGCCCATTTTCATTCATGCGACCGATGTTGTATTTTCCAAGGCACACTGGCCATGAACTCGAGTCCTTGCCCACACGAGCATTGAAATCACCGAGCATATAAATGTAGTCGGATTTTGGAACTGCCTTAATCACAGAGTCTAACTCCTCATAGAACAAATCCTTCACATCATCAGAGGAATCGAGTGTCGGTGCATATGCAGTAATAATGGTGGCAAACCCACAAGAGGTTGCCAAGCGCAGGGATAATAGTCTTTCATTTCCTCCTGCTGGAATTTCAATCATTCCCAGTAGCGAATTCTTCACTGCAAAGCCCACACCATGTTGCCTTTTTTCTGCCTGCCCTTTACCCTTCCAGAAAAAGGTGTAGTTGTTTTCCCTGAGTGACCCTTCCTCAGCGAGGCGAGTCTCCTGCAGGCCAGCAATATCAATGTTAAGACGATTGAGTTCGGCATCAATCACAGCCGTTTTTCTCACATCGTCAATATTGGTCAAGTCAGTGGAAAATCCTGGACACATGGTTCTCACGTTCCAGGTTGCAAGCCGTAGCTTGAGGTTTCTATTTATATTTTTGTTTGTACCTGGTGCATTGGTTTTACAGCCTGCGATTCAGATTTTGTCCTAGCCCCAAGCACCCATTGAAGCAGGCAGGCTGTGGCGGATCAGCACCCAATTGGCTGGGGGCTGCCCAGCTTGAGGCGGGCGGTAGCTGATCAGTGACACCTATAGGTGTCTCCCACCGTCAGAGGCAACGCGTGGCGCCCCATGTCTACGCCAACTGACAAGGACTTATAACCCGTAACAGTTGCCTCTCGCTTTGATTCCGAGACCAGTTAAGACCAGGGATGGAGTTATTGCCTCTCCATAGCACAAAGCCTGGGCTAAAATATAGAGATCATGTGTTGCCCATGCAGCATGATCCCTCTCTCGGCCTGCCTAGTTCACTCCAGAGGAAAGGTAACACCCCTACATCTGGAACAAGACAAGCTGCAGAAGCTGCCAGATCAGCAAAGCAATGCTCTAACTGTCCGCCTGTCGGAGCTTCGATCCTAGACCAGTCGCCAACCAAGGCTTAGGGCCTGGTCTGCCCTGCCATGACAATTTTGTCTTTAGCTTGCATTTCCTCGCACCAGGGTAAGGCGTGTACCCTCCCAATTGCGCTCTTCCGCCCGAAGCCGTTGGCACAATGTGGGGTGTCGGGTTTGGTAAGCGCCGCCCAACGCTCGGCGCTAACAGAAACCAGGTAGTACCGTCTACTGTTATACGGTAGCTCAGTCATATCTGACTAAGACCTGACTACTTCAATCATAAAGAAGACAAAATGGCCGAGGTACAGGGCACGACCTCAAGTGGCCAAAGCCAGGAGCTAGTATATGTAAAGCTTGATCAAATCCCTATATTATAAGCTCCCTCAAAATTATTATCATAATTAAATATCTTGCCGACGGATGTGGGCGATCATGTTTCTCCACTCTTAGCGATCTCAAATGGCATGGATCAGTTCATCAGCTGACACCCTTCTGTGCCAAGACACAAGAATGTTTTAATCACTGTTTTCCTCTTTCTCTCTTTTCATAAATCTTTCCAGTTGTCACAATATGTTCCAGTATTTGAGCATAATGATTCAGATGTGAATAATCATTATGGCTGGTTCCTTTTCTAGATACATGCAACTCTTAGAATCCCAAGTGACATGAATTGTGTGACTGGCTCTGGTTTGTGAATCCCAACCATCACATCATGTGTTCTCATACTTTTTATATTTAGCTGAGAAAATACTAAAGAAGTCTGGCGTGTAAACTGGTCACCCCCACTTTGCCCTCAGCTTCTTTGAAAGTTATGTACTCATGATTTTGTTCATTGTGGTTACTCTCCCGACATGGCTTCTTTGCAATTTCTGGATGTTCCCCAAGCTAAAAATGCTGCTGAAGGGAACTCAATGTGAATAGCGTGACGACATGATACACAATGCAACATCCATACTGTGCTCCATTCCCAGCGAGGCCTTCGTGATAAGCTGCAACATTTGTCAGACCGTTGGCAGAAATGTTCAGCCCTAAGGTAGTACTTTGTAGGGGGTTAGGCTTTCATACTTTCAGGTGAGTAGCTTATATTTCTTAATTTAAAGTGTGATACTTTTTAAACAGAGCTCGTACATTAAAGCAACATAATAAATCCTTTTGAGAGCAGCAATAGGGCAGTTGCTAGGTGCCTGCCTGCATCGAGGCAGATTTCTAAAACCTACCCGGGTTGCTGGTCAACCCAGCACTGTCGTGCTTGCTCCGTGGCTGAGTTTTCACCACTGATATCAGGAAAGAAGTGTCTTCTGAAGTATAGGCAGTTGGCGGGCTACTGACCACATCATCGACCAGTTGCCAGTTGATCTATCTATACAAATACACTTCCAGCACCATACACTAAAATGCTCTTTAGAATACGTAAAAGGGTTCTTTAAAAAAATAATAATTTCAGCTGACATACACAACACACTGTCGCTTGTTTCAGCTGACATACACAACACACTGTCGCTTGTTTCAGCTGACATACACAACACACTGTCGCTTGTTTCAGCTGACATACACAACACACTGTCGCTTGTTTCAGCTGACAGACACAACACACTGTCGCTTGTTTCAGCTGACATACACAACACACTGTCGCTTGTTTCAGCTGACATACACAACACACTGTCGCTTGTTTCAGCTGACATACACAACACACTGTCGCTTGTTTCAGCTGACATACACAACACACTGTCGCTTGTTTCAGCTGACATACACAACACACTGTCGCTTGTTTCAGCTGACATACACAACACACTGTCGCTTGTTTCAGCTGACATACACAACACACTGTCGCTTGTTTCAGCTGACATACACAACACACTGTCGCTTGTTTCAGCTGACATACACAACACACTGTCGCTTGTTTCAGCTGACATACACAACACACTGTCGCTTGTTTCAGCTGACATACACAACACACTGTCGCTTGTTTCAGCTGACATACACAACACACTGTCGCTTGTTTCAGCTGACATACACAACACACTGTCGCTTGTTTCATTTCACTGGCCCTGTTCCTGTTGCTACCATCAATGAAATCCTCCTCCCCAGCAATGCAGCGAAATATAGAACTGTATCCTCAGTATCTTCAATCAACTGAATTATTTCCAACTCAGCTCTTTCCCTGGACCACCCCCAACATTTATTTTATACTAATTTATACAGACTTCATGGTGGTCTGATATTTTAGTAGTATTTATTACTGACTTTTTAAGTACAGCAGACATGTGAGTCAATCAAGAATGCTCAAGAAGTCAAGGATGTTTCTTTTACTTTACATTTGATTAATTTTTGATAAACTCATTAATGTCGCGTTGCTGAAGTGATTCCCCATAATGTTCTTTGTTTACCAGCACGAACTTGAAGTTTAAGACTAAACCAACGTATGCCTGTGCTGCTGTGTTTACGCTGGTCGTTGTAAATATGTAAAATATAATATGGTATTCCGAATTCCTGTGTGAAAATAAATTTAGGGCATCTCCGTAAACAAGCAGTGGCCGAGTGGTGGTCAGATAAATATATCTGCGCCGTTACATGTGAGCGTATAATCTCAGCGAGGAGACATTATCTACACAAGCAATTGTAATGGAAATGACAAGAAAGGAATGCTAAGAAAAGCTATATGAGAAACTGACCTGCCTTTCTTTTTTTAAATTAAGAAAATGTCACAGCACCGTGATCACAGACGACAGTTCTCAAATTGTCCACTTCCGCCATGGACATTTCTACCTGGACTACGTCACAGGCCGCACGGGCAAGAACTCCTTTAATGTTTACCTGTACGGGATTCTGAGATATGTATTACATTTCGTTCATTTTCCCACAATTTTCTTTTAATTGTTCTCACCCCCTTCCATCTTTTGATTCTTCTCATGTTGGTTATTATAAATAAACAACCGCTGCTTGTTGGTCTAGATAGAGAATTTGTACCAGCACAGTGAGAGTATAAATATGGCTGCTCCAATAGTCTCATCTCGTCTCATCTCATCATGTTCCTCTTGTACCTTGCGGTGTCGAGGTGAAGTATAAAAATTGTGAGAGTGCCCGCTTATGGGCTTCATGTATCGATATTCCCATGGACTCTGTTATTCCCTGCGTCCATCGTTTACGTGGTCGGCCTCTTCCTCTGTTTCCCTCTGGTCTGTAGGCCTACATCATTGCTTGTTGTGGTATACTCTCTCTCTCTCTCTCTCTCTCTCTCTCTCTCTCTCTCTCTCTCTCTCTCTCTCTCTCTCTCATCATGTTCCTCTTGTACCTTGCGGTGTCGAGGTGAAGTATAAACTTCGTGAGAGTGCCCGGTTATGGGCTTCGTATATCGACATTCCCATGGATTCTGTTATTCCCTCCATCCAACGTTTACGTGGTCGGCCTCTTCCTCTGTTTCCATCTGGTCTGTACATCATTGCTTGTTGTGGCATGCTGTTGACTGGTAGCCTACTTGCATGGCCAAACCATTTGACTTGCTGCTTTCTAATAAAATATAGAGCAGCTTTAACCCCTACTTTAGTCCTGATTTCTTCATTTCTGATCTTATCTCTTCTTGATACTTGAATATTCTTCTCAGAAACCTCATTTCTGTTGTTGTAATTTTTCTTTTCTCTTTTTCTGTCATTGTCCAGGTTTGGCATTGGTAACATAGAGTTGGTAGGAAGATTGTGTTGTAAAGTGCCTTCTTAGTAGTTATTGATACATGTTTGTTCTTTAGTATTGGTGCCATTTGTTCAATGAGTTGATTTGCCTTATTGCACCTATTTTCGATCTCGTCTTCTGATCTGCCATTTGATGATATTATACTTCCTAGGTACTTGAAGCTCTTTACTTGTTTCAAGGGATGTTCGTTTAGGTGAATTGTTGCTGTTTGTTCTTCTTTAGTTATAGTCATTACCTCTGTTTTGCTTGTGCTAATTTTCATGTTATGTTCCCTACACATTTCGTTTAGACTATTCATGTGGTCTTGTAATTCAGCTTCTGATTTTGCTATTAGTGCTTGGTCGTCCGCAAACAGGAGTTCTCTAATGGTTAGATTTGCAGATGGTTCTTCTTCTGTGTTCTCGTCATGCGGTATTCTTGCTGTCTCTGCTTGGCTGGTTTCTTTACATATGTTGTCTATATATGTTATGAACAAGAGAGGGGACAGGACACAACCTTGTCGTACTCCAGATCTTATCAGTCCGTTTATACTTCTTAGTTTTTCTACGAGCAGTATGAAGATCCCCTGCCGGCTTGCTAGGCCAGTCGCAGGTTTAGGACACTAATCTGACCACAGGGAGTCCATCCCCTATGGCGAGCCATAGCCCCGTTAGCCCATGACCTCGCGGTCATGGTTGCCCGGTCTGCACCACGTGGAGGTGGGGGTTGACTTGTGTAGTCTGCGGGTCATCGGCAGGCTACTAATTTTCGCTCTTCACCCCTCCTGGGAGAGGCTAGCCGATCCTAACCCTGCTGGCTGCAGGGCCAGGCGCATTCCACACCTTACAATGGTATACTGTTAGTTGGTAACCTACTTGCATGGCCAAACCATTTGACTTGCTGCTTTCTAAAATTGTTGCATTTAGGCGATTTCGGTCTGTTTCTGCGGAACCTCTGGCTCAACAAGGAGAACCAGATGAAGTAGAGGAACAAGAACAACCAGAATAATAAGAACAAGAAGAACAACAAGAACAAAAACATCAACAACAAGAACAAGAAGAAGAAGAACACGAACAAAAAGAACAAGAGCCAGAAGAACTACAAGAACAACAAGAACAAGAACAACAAGAACAAGAACGAACGAACGAACAAACTTTATTTTCAAAGGGTTAAGAATTGGGCACGACAAAAACATCAACAACAGGAACAACAACAAGAAGAACAAGAATAAAAAGAACAAGAGCAAGAAGAACTACAAGAACAAGAACAACAAAGAAGAAGAACAAGAACAAACACAAAAACAAGAAGAACATCAAGAACGTCAAGAACAAGAAAACAAGATGAACATGAACAATTGGTGCATGAACACAATGTTTACACTAAATGTTTGATGTTTTACTTGCACCTGCCTGGCTTCACAGTTTAGCTTGCACACACACACACGTACACCCACACACACACACACACACACACACACACACACACACACACACACACACACACACACACACACACACACACACACACACACACATACACACGCACACACACATACACACGCACACACACGCACGCACACATACACACACACACTCACCGCACATACGAACGCACTTTAAATTAAGATTTTGATGGATAGTGAAGAGACAAGCGAGCAACAGAGACAAACATATATAGACAGACAAACAAAGAGACAGGCTTGCAAATAGGTAGGTAGTAACGTAGGCAAGTAGACAAAAAGACAGACAGGCAGAAGACAGCTAGCTAATTAACTAGACCAGGGGTCACCAAACTACGGCCCGAGGGCCGGATCCGGCCCGCGACATCATTTCATCCGGCCTGCTGAGGGTACTCGAAGTTGCTTGATGTGACGCATGGAGAACGAGAGGTTGTGGTACAATTTAAATGTAAATATTATGTTTAGAATAATAGGAGATCTTCACACGTTCGGAGAATTCCTGACGGCTATGGTCTTAAATTTACTATTTTCAATTGTAAATTATTGTATCTAGATTTTATTGTTTATTGTAATGTTTGCTTATTTCACGCCATCCCGAGTCCTTCCCTGGTTCGTGGTAGCGCCGACTACTCTCTGACGTTACCATGATTTCCATGGCAACACACACACACACGCGCGCGCGCTAGCGCATCTTTCTCTTCCAGAGACGCTTCCCGCTGTCAACAGAGGCCTGATGCTCCAGAAATATTTACTTTTTTTGGGGGAGTCATCCATTTTATAGGTATGTAACAAAGATTTCTTTGTTTCAGAGTGATAGGTAAGTGAACTGCAAGTGTGAATAGGGGCAATAAAGTAACAGACATAGCATAACAATTTTATAGAAGCCTCGTGTTATTACGAAAATATCCCCAGCTCAGAAGAATTCCCCGGTCAAGGTATTCATGGAGCTGGTCTCTAGGCCAGTGTTATTCAACCTTTCTGCTGTAGCATATCCTCACGCAAATGTTTACGTTTCTCAAGGAACTCCGTGCGACGATCCAAGTGTCTGTCCTACTTTACGTAATAAACCAGATGGGCAGAAATGTTGCATTTAGGCGATTTCGGTCTGTTTCTGCGGAACCTCTGGCTGCCACTAGCGGTTGAAAAACTCTGCTCTAGGCTGCTTATTTAGGCCGGCCCTATCCGGGTCAGGTCTTAGTCAGATATGACTGAGCTACTGTATGACAGTAGACGGTACTACCTGCTTTCTGCCAGCGCCGAATGTTGGGCGGCGCTTACCAAACCCGACACCCCACATTGTGCCAACGGCTTCGGGCGGAAGAGCGCAATTGGGAGGGTACTAGCCTTATCCTGGTGCGAGGAAATGCAACACAAAGAAAAAATAAGTCATGGCAGGGCAGACCAGGCCCTAAGCCTTGGTTGGCAGCTGGTCTAGGATCGAAGCTCCGACAGGCGGACAGTTAGAGCATTGCTTTGCTGATTTGGCAGCTTCTGCAGCTTGTCTTGTTCCAGATTATAGGTGTCAACTTTCCCGTGGAGTGAACTAGGCAGGCCGAGAGAGGGATCATGCTGCATGGGCAACACATGGTTTCTTTATTTTAGCCCAGGCTTTGTGCTATGGAGAGGCAATATTCATATGCGTTGTCTGCGAAGAATACTTGGTATTAAGTGGCAAGACAAAATCACAAATACTTAAGTATTGGAAAGATCAGGTTGTGTGACGGTGTATTCCATGCTCAGTCTTCGTAGACTTAGATGGATAGGACACGTTAGGAGGATGGATGATGGTAGAATACCAAAGGACATCTTTTTTGGTGAATTACAGACGAGTAGGAGATCTCAGGGTCGGCCTCTACTACGATACAAAGATGTGTGTAAGCGGGACATGATTGATACAGGCATTAATAATGCACATTGGGAGCACGTCGCCGCTGAACATGATGCATGGAGTGCAACTATCAGAAATGGAATAAAGACAAAGGAGAAAATGATTGCAGATAAAGCACACAAAGAGCGTGAGAGACGTAAGATGGTGCAAAATGGCGGAAGTGACCATGCTTTCACATGCACCTACTGTGGGCAAACATTTGCAGCAAGAATTGGCCTTACCAGGCACACTCGCCACCGCCATGGATCGTAGTTATTAAGCCTTTTTGAAGCACAATATACCAAACTATCGTCTGTCAAGACGGAAAGGTGCCAATGATAATGATGTATATATATATATATATATATATATATATATATATATATATATATATATATATATATATATATATATATATATATATATATACATAGGGTTTCCTGCTGTATACTTGACTTTCTTTAACTTTACCCTCAATGTGCCTGTAATTAATCTGTGATCACTGTAACAGTCTGCATTTGGAACTGTTTTTACGACTGTTAACGCATTTCGAAACCTTTTGCTAATCAGGATGTAATCTATCTGGTTTTTAATCCTGCTGTCTGGACTCCTCCATGTCCATAATCTTCTAGGATGCTGTTTAAACCAGGTGTTTCCTACAACCATTTCTTGTTCTTTTGCCCATTCTACAAGTCTGTATCCTCTTTCATTTCTCTCTCCCAAACCATGGTTGCCTACACTGCATCCATCGCCTTGCTGTCCTATTTTTGCGTTGAAATCACCCATTATGATATTTATTTCTGATTTGTCTGATTTAGAGGAATTTTATAATGACGTGGAGTCAAAGCAGACTCCACGTCATTATAAAATTCCTCTATGCTTTCTTCACTGCTTTCACTTGTTGGGGCATATACTTGAATGACATTTATTTTAAAAGGTCTTCCGTTTAATTTTACTAATAGAACTCTGTCTGACACAGCATGATATCCTTTGACAGAATTTGATGTTTGTCTTCATTATGGCGACTAAGAAAAGAAAAATGGACGCCAAGTGTCGCATTTTCAATTAAGAATGGGGAGTAAAGTACTTCTTTGTGGAAACAAAGGACCATAAAACCAATTGCGTGATATTTAGCGAAAGTATTGCAGTTTTGAAGGAGTACATTCTTCGCGGCGTCAATACGGAACAAAACATATATCAACATATTCACAGCTTTCTGGAAAGTTACGCTCTGAGAAATATGTATCCATGAAAAGTGGTTTAGAAACACAAATAGATCTATATATAATATGATTATTGCTCACTGGATTTTAGGAGGCCTGGTGTTCCTTTCAAGTGAGAAGTCCTGATCGTTCGGGTCCACATCGATTGACGGACGTCATTCGCCGCGATTGGGCAATCTGGAGGATAGCCTACGATGGGTAACGTTGTAATATTCTGTTGTGATAATTTGGCGTGTCCAGCGTGTGCCGCGTGGTTACACACCCGCTTCACACGCCAGTGATCCGGGGCTTGTTTCCGGATCCGGTCAGGGATATGCACTACTGACGAGCTCAAACGAGAGCGAAAATCGAGTATAGTGCTTCCATATTGACGTGGATAGGCCTTAGGTTCATACCAGAATACGATCAGCGTTGCCAGTAGTGGATTGTGCTCAATATACAAATAGATCTCTTCACGAGAAAGTTTGCTGAAAATGAATCTGTCACTCGTACAAGTTACAAAATAAGATGACAGAACGAGGAATACCGTTTACTGATGGCAACTTCATCAAAGAGTACATGATGAAAGCAACACATGACTTGTGTCCTGAGAAAGCCGATTTGTTTGGAACTATCAGCCGTTCGGCAAGTTCAGTTGTGCGAAGACAGTAGAACTTGGAAAGAACATAGTGCTACTGATATGCGAGAAAACTGGGAACTTTTTGAAGTATTCTTTGGCGTTGGATGAGTCTACTGATATCTCGAGTACGTCACAACTTCTCGTGTTCATTCGTGGTATCAATTTGGACTTTCAGATAACGGAAGAATTGACATCTGTCTGCAGCATACATGGAACAACAACTGGAAAAGACATTTTCATGGAAGTGCAAAAATTTTTGCAAGACTATAACCTTCAGTGGAATCAGCTTTGAGTTGTTATAATTGATGGAGGGAAATATATGGCTGGAGTGAGGAAAGGTCGGATAGGGAAGATCGGGACTCAGTTCGAAGATTTGCAACTTCCGGGCGCTCTGTTCATACACTGCATCATACATCAACACGCAATCTGTGGGAAAGACTTAGATATTTCTTGTGTACTGAAACCAGTCGTTTCTGCTGTGAACTTAATTTGGGGACATGCACTCAGTCACCGTCAGTTCAACGTTTTTCTTGAAGAAACTGATTCTGAAGTATGTGACTTATCACATATCAGCGAGGTGTTTCAGCTGCGGTAAAGTCCTGTTTCGTTTTTTCAAAATAGCTGTTTTCCTCACGGAAAAAGATAGAGCTGATTCCCAGCTGTCAGATCCTACTTTGCTATCACAAAGTTGTCATATTTGGTCGAAATCGCATCCCACATGCATAAACTGAATTTGAAACTTCAAAGAAAGACAAACCTCGTCTGTGATCTCTACAGAATCATCAAAGGCTTTCGGAGAAAGCTGCCATTGTTTGAAGCACAACTGGAAAGAGAAAACCTTTCTCATTTTCACAGTTTCAAAGAGTTTTGCGCTACAATCACCGAAAATGTCAACCTCGATTTTCCGAAAAAAAAATTAAATTATTCGTGACTTGAAAAAAGTATTTTGGGGAAATTTTCAGATATTGACAGAACTGATAGTGACGTTCTTCTCTTCCAGAATCCGCTCTATCGTAACCTTGATGATGTGCCAGTTGAACTATGTGATGTTGAGTTTCCGAAACTGAAGAAATTTGCCGCTGGTATGGCACCAGTGTTTGGAACAACTTATGTCTGTGAGCAAACATTTTCAAAACTGAAGTATGTGAAATCAACACATGGAACGAGATTGATTGATGAACATGTGAAAGCAATTCTCTTGATTGGATGCAGCTATTTCAAACCAAACACTGATGATATCTTGAAAGCCAATTATCATTTTCACAAATCTCACTAACCGTTGTTTGCTGCTTAGTTTGTGAGATTCGGATATGTTCACACAAGGTCTGATGTAACTATCGTTTTGCTAACGTCGCTTTCTTTGATAACTTTTTAAAAGTAAATAAATATATTTGTTGTCTTTGTTTTGTGTGTGTGTGTGTGTGTGTGTGTATGTGTGTGTGTGCGTGCGTGCGTGCGTGCGCGCGCGCATTGCACGCCACTCACCTATGATTAACTTAATTGTTCGTCATTTTTACCAGAGCTTTTGTTCTGGATTGCAAGTATTGTTAAAGTTAGTTTCATATCCTTTACAAGACGTCTGCAGTCAACACAAGCATTTTTTGCTGTTGTTGATGTCCAGCACCCATACCATAGCGCAAAAAAACCAGCGCATTGCGGTCTACTGCCGAATCGGGCGCAGCTGTGTTTAGAACGCGGGTATACGGGATTACGAACCGGGTCGGTAAGACCTTTGCCACGGAGACGGCGTAAGTATTGTACAGGATGAGTATCCGGCCCGCGCTCGCCATCTTGTCAGTTATCCGGCCCGCCGTGAAAAAGGTTTGGTGACCCGTGAATTAGACAGACAAACAGACAGGCAGACAGACAGACAGACAGACAGACGGCTGGCTGGCTGGCTGGATGGATGGAGGGATGGATGGATGGATGGATGGATAGATAGATAGATAGATAGATAGACAGACATAACCTCTAAACATCACAAACGAACATCTTGTGACACAAACCATAAATCATCATCATCATCATGTTACATGTCCTCTACAGAAGGTTACTCAGACTGCAATCCACCTGACACACTGTCTGACCCGCCTGACACACTGTCTGACCCGCCTGACACACTGTCTGACCCGCCTGACACACTGTCTGACCCGCCTGATACACTGTTTGACAAGCCTGACACACTGTCTGACCCGCCTGACACACTGCCTGACCCACCTGACACACTGTCTGACCCGCCTGACACACTGTCTGACCCGCCTGACACACTATCTGACCAGCCTGACACACTGTCTGACCAGCCTGACACACTGTCTGACCGCCAGACACACTGTCTGACCCGTCTGACACACTGTCTGACCCGCCTGACACACTGTCTGACCCCCTACATGTACTTCCCGAAACATTTCATGACACCCATGACAATGGTCAGTGTCTCGATGTAGAGAGAACGAACGAACGAACGAACGAACGAAAGTCCACTGAGCGGCAGAGTATGCTAAGCTTGTTTTATATAAGTCTATCCTAGGTTTAGGGACATGAAGTATATTTAGTAGTTCGCTATGTCTAGCGTTATATTTAAACAATGGCCAAAGGTAGCTTGGAGCATTTTGAAATAGGATTTTGTGAATTAGTTTGGCCTTATTAAAAAGTAGGCGCTTGTGGAGTGGCAGTAACCGGAGACGTTTATGAAGGTTAGAATTGTCAGTAAGCTTTTCACCATTAATTAAACGCCCTGCCCTTTTCTGGAGTGAATATATGCGTTTTGTTATTGATTTGGAGCATCCGTCCCAGACTGTGGAGCAGTAATCAATATGCGTTTGTATATTGGAAGTATAGAATATCTTTCTTGTGTTTTCGTCAAGGAAATTTTTAATCTTGGCAAGTTGGTATACTTTTTTGGCTATTTGTTTAACTAGATCATGAACATGTGAGTTAAAGGTTAGATTTTGATCTATGATTACACCCAGTGCCTTGTGCTCGGTGACAATTTCTACAGGCGTGCTGCCAATGTGCAGCTGAAGAGTTCTCTGCGAGTTTAGAGTGTGAAGTCTTTGCCTGGTTCCTATTAACATAGGCTTTGTTTTAGTAATGTTAATTTGCATACGGTTTGCATGACTCCAGTTAACTACACTATTTATTTCCTGTTGCGACAGATATAAAGGAAGATCATTTATATAAATGGCAAATAACAGAGGGCCAAGAATAGACCCCTGAGGTACTCCAATATTAATGGTAATGGCTTGAGATAAAGCTTTATTGTGTGATACTACTTGCTTTCTGTCTAATAAAAATGATTTTTATTAATGTCACTATATTAAAGCTTACTTTCATTGTTTCTAGTTTTTTAATTAGAATAGTAAGATCTATCATATCGAATGCTTTTCTAAAGTCTATAAACACCGCTCCACATAGAGTATTGTTGTTAATATTTTGATGCCAGTTTTCTATCATGTTTGTTAGTGCCGTATGGCAAGAATATTTTGGCCAAAATCCTGACTGACTGTCAACTATCAGTTTATGGCGAACTAAGTGATCTAGTGTTGTTTTGTGGATGTGCTTTACTAGCGGTTTGGATAATGAGGATAATATGGAAATTGGCCTATAATTACTCATGAGACGAGAGAGACAGAGAGAGAGAGAGAGAGAGAGAGAGAGAGATAGAAAGAGAGATAGAGAGAGAGAGAGAGAACGAGAAATAGAGAGAGATAGAGGGAAGGAAAGAGATAGAGAAAGAGAGAGAAAATGAAAAAGAGAGAGAGAGAAAAAAAGAGAGAGAAAGAACGAGAGAGAAAGAACGAGAGAGAAAGAGAGAGAAAGAGAGAGAGAGATAAAGAGAGAGAGAAAGAAGGAGAGAGAGAGAGAGCACGAGAAATAGAGAGAGATAGAGGGAAGGAAAGAGATAGAGAAAGAGAGAGAAAATAAAAAAGAGAGAGAAAGAGAGAGAAAGAGAGAGAGAAAGAGAGAGAAAGAGAGAGAGAGAGAGAACGAGAAATAGAGAGAGATAGAGGGAAGGAAAGAGATAGAGAAAGAGAGAGAAAATGAAAAAGAGAGAGAAAGAGAGAGAGAGAGAGAAAGAAAGAGAAAGAACGAGAGAGAAAGAGAGAGAAAGAGAGAGAGAGAAAGAGAGAGAGAGAAAGAAAGGGAGAGAGAGAGCACGAGAAATAGAGAGAGATAGAGGGAAAGAAAGAGATAGAGAAAGAGAGAGAAAATAAAAAAGAGAGAGAAAGAGAGAGAAAGAGAGAGAGAGAGAGAGAGAAAGAGAGAGAAAGAGAGAGAGAAAGAGAGAAAGAAAGAGAGAGAGAGAAAGAGAAAGTATGAGAGAGAGAGAGAGGAAGATTAGAGATAAAAAGAGAGAGAGGAGAGAGAAAGAGAAAGAGAAAGAGAGAGAGAGAACGAGTGAAAGAGAGCGAGAAAGAGAGAGAGAAAGAGGGAACGAAAGAAAGTGAGGGAGAGAAAGGGAGAGACAGAGAAAGAGGGAACGAAAGAAAGTGAGGGAGAGAAAGGGAGAGAGAAGGAGAGAGAGAAAGAGAGAGAGAGAGACAAAGAGAAAGATAGAGAAAGATAAAGAGAGAGAGAGAAAGGGAGAGAGAATTAGAGATAGAGAGAAAGAGGGAGAAAGAGAGAAATAGAGAGGGAAAGTGGAGAGAGAGAGAGAGAGAGAGAGAGAGAGAGAGAGAGAGAGAGAGAGAGAGAGAGAATGAACGAATTTTATTTTCAAAGGGTCACAAATTGAGCACACAGGCCCGTCTTACATTCAGCCCTTCCAACCACTCATCTGTCGTACATCAATTATCTATTGTGCATGTTACATTCACATAACAAAACAAAAAAACAATGTCAAATAAATGATGTGAAGCAATCTTCTGTAGAGGATTTGTGTACTGAGGTTGTTCTTCTTGAGAGACGGTGACTGACACTGCAGGAAAAGTTGAACCATTTACTGCGTATCCTTGTTCCACCCCGTATTACGCTTGCTCCAGGCCTTTTCCGCTGTCTCGTCCAGTGGTGTATTTATCATTATTCAGTAAATTTCATTGGATTATCATCAGCGATTTAGATGTAGTGCCTTGGTACGTGGAAATTTCATGTAATGGTCTTCCCTGTCTTCATTTTTGTAAACAACATCTGCAAATATTATTTTTATATTTCTAAACTATAGTAATAGTAACAATACCGACGCGTTCCTTGTTCTTTATTTGATATACAATGCAATATATCTTTTACCATTTTAACAGTGTTTACATCGTTATTGTAACACACCCATACTTCTAATTTTCTGCCATCAAATCCTGTTTGGTCCAAACCCACTTTTCAGTTAAGCCCACAACGGTTCACTGGCATTGTTAGTTGACCGCCCAAGAAGCTTGGTCAGATCAAGTGCAGCCGGGGGGGGGGGGGAAAGGGGGGGGGGGAAACTACACTGAGATCTTAGCTAAAAGTGCCGGGAAGCGAAGTTTTTAGGATTGTTGGCCTCTTACTTTTCTTTTTTTCTTTAAACGTTTATTGAGTGTTAAAATCTGTGCAAAGTGTATTGTTCGTGTTTCTTCTTCTTCTTCTTTTCGTTCATCCGGAGTGTTTTTTTCAGATGTGATTGCGGTGTGTCTGTTATGCGCCCTTGGGCCGAAACCCGTAGGCCAACACATCGACTTTAGCGTGCTTTTTTGACCATGTAGCATTCCTGGGAGACTCTCACTTTTGTGGTGCCGTCTACATCCATGCTGGCCAAGTTAAAACGGTCGAAGACAACGGTCATCCCTCAAAGGAAGGCAGGGACAGTCCATAGCATTTTCCGCCATCCAAGGTTGCTTCCATAGTTGCAGGGCCGACACATAACGCCCTGGTTCTGGGCTAGCCGAGGGAATCGTCACGTCCTGCTCATGGCTGCTTTAAATCCTCACTTCAATATATTGGTCATTTCGTTTGCCCCGGGTCATTCCCGCACAAACCAGACAGGTTTGCAGACGGCATCCACTCAGCGAGTTTTCGGACATGTGCTTGTCGTTGCGCCCGTCAGAGCTGTTCCAGGCACGACAGACATTCGGAAAACTACCTAGTCAGAGCTGTTCCGAACAAGAGCGGCATTCGGAAACTAGGTAGTCAGAGCTGTTCCTAGCACGAGAGACATTCGGACGAGACATTTCACTCGGACGTAAATGCGTAGTGTCAATTTTTAGTTTGCCACCCGTAGGACGACACTTCCGGCTTCCGGCGGGCATTTTTTAATGAGGTTAGCCTTCCTCGGGTTTCGAGACTCTTGTTTCGGCTTCCACACAGCAAGCTTTCGCTTCGGGCTGCCACGTAATAGATTCGCAAGACAGGCGTTCCATTTCGTGTCAACGAGACAATTTTCCACCTTTGACTACACTCACTCCATGAGTGTGGTTACAGACTATCGGACGTCTGCGAGACGTGCGACATAGGTGTTTTTCCACCTTTTGTACTCACTCACGAGGTAGGCTACATGTGCTGCCGGCTCAGCACCTTACCTCCGTGCGTCTGTGGGCGAGTAACGGTCAGGCCCTTTCATCCGGGGATACCTCATATCCCCCAGCTAAGAGCCATCTAACGAATCTGCGCCGAGCATGTAGCGTTCTCAGCACATCATCACAATTTTGATGTAGGTTTGTGTCGGCCAGGCTCTCACTTCGGAGAGTTTATGGCTTAGAGACGTTCAGCTATACACCTCGGATGGGAGCCTTAGAGGTTATGCCCGGACTGAGATTTAGGGATCGTTTGCCTGATTTTGACTGCTATCCTCAGTCTTACCTGCAGAGCAGCAGGTTGTGTCTCTCTTAGTCTGGTCCCTATCCCACGAGCCGTCCGATATGTAGTTTTCACCCATCGGCAAGCACATGGGGTCGATGGGACACGCAAGCTCCCCCACCACGGCAAGGCGGAGACACATCGTGGGAGGTTCGTGTTTCTACAGAGCGTTGCATGTTGACGTGTAGGTGACATATGCGCATATTTACAAGCATGTTATACATTGGAACATTTCTTCATTGAAATTGTTATAAGGAAACATTTTAAACAACAGCAAGATGATAGTACACCGCTATTATTTCCCCTGCAACATCCCTCACCTGTCAGCTCCAACTCCACCAATACCATCACCACCACTCGGTAATGATGAACATGGCAGTATATCTTGATAGAACCAACCATTGAGGGCGGCAGCAGAATCAATAACAGCAGTATCAAAATGGTGCGAAAGGGGGTTGTGGCAGTATAATAGCTTACAATGCAGAAAAGGTAGTGATTGCATTTATAATGTTAGTGTTGTTACATGCGTTCTGTGTGTTCAGTATTTGTGTGTGTGTATTTACAGAGCGTTGCATGTGGGCGTGTAGGTGACATATGTGTAATACTTCAACAGTCTAGTCATTGACATATTTACATATGAAAAAAGGGGGGTGGGGTTTACCCAAAGTTTTGTTTCCCTATGTTTGTTTCCCCTGTCACCATACTCACGAATTGGCTCCAAACCCGCCAGTACATCACCACCACTTTGGTAATGATGATAACGGCAGTAAAAATTGCAGCAGCATCCACATCAATAGTAACAAGCGGTGAGATGAGTGATTATGATAATGATAAACAGTGATCATATAATTAAACAATAATAGCAATCGATCCATAATAATAAAATAGTAACCCAGAGTTACATACTTAATTTCAGTAAGAAAGAATGGTAATAGTAGTAGAAATACATTTGTGTTGTTAGTGTTTTTACATGCGTCCTGTGTGTTCAGTATTTGTGTGCGTGTATTGACAGAGCGTTGCATGTGGGCATGTGTGTGACATGTGCATAGTTTATTCATTGGACACATTTACACGTGAAAAGGGGGGGGGGGGGGGGGGTAACACAGAGAAAGAAAAACTTTCCATTTTTGTTTCCCTTGCCACTCTCTCACCTATTTGACCCACCACACCAATGCCTCCATCATCACTCTCTGGTAATGATGGTAAAGGCAGGATAACTATTTGAACCAAACTGGTGAGGGTATCAGTAAATGCAACAACAACCATGAGCGAGGGGGGGGGGCACATGGGAGATGGGGTTTTATATTAATAATGATGACAATAATAATAATGACAAGAAGAAACATACTAAGGGTAATAACAGCAATGATAATAACAGCAATGATAATAATAGTTATGAAGATGATAACAGTTTTTAAACATGTGATTCCATTTGCTAAGATGATTATCTTAGGAATGGTGTTAACATAGCATAGCAGGTACATACAAATGCAAACTGCAGTTTTTAATAATAGTTGGAGTAAAAGGAGTTGATTATTATTTTTTCTCCTTGTGTGGTTTTTTTTTTCTCCTTGTGGTTTTTTTTTTTGGTCTTAACTGTAAGGGTTCATTCATTTTTTCACCCTTTGCTCTCCTTTATTTTATTTTATTTTTTTTGGGGTTAAAAAAAAAAAATAAACAAGCATTTGTATTAACACAAATTTTTACAATATCAATGGTTTGGTAACCATATGTGAATTTGTATTCATTCATTCAACATTTACTCACATTTTTCTGTTTCTTTCTAGCACTCGTGTATACTAAATTATAATATTATAAAGAGGAGTATGTATGTTTACTCTGAAAAATATCTGTGATATTTTGTGTTTACATCATAGGAAATTACTCATTGCTCTTGGTGACCATATGTGATTTTATATCCATTCATTCAAACTTTCATCCACATTTTCCTGTTTATTTTTCACACTCATGCATACTGGAAAGTTTAATTTGTAATGTTCTTTTAAAAGTGATAAGTATATCTTACTGTGAAAATATCTGTAATATTTTGTGTGTGTACATAAAGGAAATTATGTGTGTGTTATATGTGCGGTGTTTGTATCTGGCTACGTTTCTGCTTGTCCATATAAGATGTCTGTAGTAAGAAAGTGCTATAAGTAGTTTTATAAGTAGCATGTCCATATAAGATGTCTGTAGTAAGAAAGTGCTATAGTTAGTTTGTAAGAGTGGTCATGTATGTCTTCTACTGTCTTTGGTGTAGTGTTGAGAAATATAGCTTTGTATATGTCGGTTTGTTTGCCTTTGTGCGTTTGTATGAGGTGTTGTAGTGTTGCGCGTGTGGCAGTAATTGTTGGACATGTATAATAAATGTGTTCCTCTGTCTCTTGTGTGTTGTTTCTACATAATTGACATTGTTTGGATATGTATGCTTCTACCTGTGTTGTGGGGGTCATACTGTATAACAGTCTATATGTGATTTCCCTAGCTTTTAGAGCTATGTGTTTGTTGTGTAGGTTTGAAAAGGTGCATGTGAAATCAGTCATCCTTTTCACATTTGGTTAACAAATTTTCTTACTTGACCAAGATTTTTGTCATTTGGTTAACAAGTTTTCCTACTTTTCATAAATTTGATTGAAATGTGGCCAAATATTTTTTTTTTCCTTTTGGGTAATAGATTTTCTTGCGTGTGCAAAGTTTCCTACTTTTCATAATTTTGATTGAGCTATTTCAGACTATGGTCGACAGTTTTTTCTACTTTGGTTAACTCGTTCCTTAGTTTTGTTGAAATATTTCTTGAATTTGTCACCAATATGTATCATTCTCTCATCACACGACAAATATGTACACCGTAAAACACTAGCAAAAATTCAACAACCAAGACGTAATTATAATATATGCCTGTTTTATTTTACAGTATTTCAAGTACATTTTACAGTATTTCAGTACATTTTTCAAGAAAAAAAAAAAGTATAATGTCATTATACGAAATGGATGATGTGATATGCTGTGGTATACATAGTATCATCACACCGTTTTATTTTCACATACTAAGCTATACACATTGCCTGTTGTTTCTGGATTTCTACACGCCATTGTCTGAGTAGGTTGGTGTTTTCTGTTGGTAGAATGGTATGTACATGCCACTTAGCATGTAATCATAAAACTGGTCTCCTGGTTGATGGGTTGATATCTGAGTCTTGTAGATACCCGAGGCCTCAATCATCTGAGTGTCGGGCACATCCTGTCTTCGGACAGCCTGGGGTTTTCGATGTACCACCCCGTATTTCACCATTATTCTAGGTCTGATCTCTTCCGAACTCGAAAATGTAACGTCAGCACTGAAGTCCCGGTAGTGAATGCGACCTTTGTACCCGTCTCAGTGGTTAGAAGTATTTCCACCGTGTCAAAGGAGTAACGATTCAGCGGTATGTAGTGAGGTTTGTCGTAGGCGCGAAACACTGAGGTTGATCGCTGCTTTATGATAGGAACCGCCCTTAGTAGTGGGACCATGACGTCTCCAACTGGTCTTGTCGCAATGAGATCGCAGTATACATAGATATTTCGTAGGTCGTTATTCAGGTCTATCGACCCTTCGCCTTCAATTGTATCTAGTATCTCTTGTAACTTCTCACTAAATGTAATAGTGGTCCCGGGTTCGAGTATTTTCACGATGACTTTCTTTGATGCATTGTCGAAATGGAATAGAACACAGAGTTGATCGTCGACCTTCCGATCTTTCATTAGGCGATTCAGTGCAGCTATAAATGCATCTGGTGAATTGTACAGGCCTGCGAGACACACCATTCTTATCACTCTACCATTGGGTGGGATGTATCTTAACCATACTTCGTTCTCTAATACATTGCAGTAGTAGTTGGGGAATTGAATTTCGGCCAGACCCACTTCAAAATATTGACTCACTTCTATAGTCTGCGGTAACTTGACGAAATAGTGACCTGGTGAGTTCTTGGGAAATATGTTCGGCGAAGTATTACTCGGTAATGTCAGGTAGAAGTTCATATTTTAGGGTTTGGTAGCATGTAACCCAGACAGCTGCTTAGAAGAGCGATCCACAACTTGCCCTCGACCGCATCGACGCTGGTTCGAGACAGATTAAATAGTGATATGCCAATGATTGTGTATATAACGACCAGTTGACAGAAGAAGACAATTTCTAGCCGCGGCACTCGCCGACCACACATGCACCAGAACGAATTTCTTTCCCCCTCTGGGGTATTTTGTGTGATAGTTTCCACGATGGTTTCTTCCATTACCACTGTCTTTTAACCTATTGGGTCATTACACTCGTGTCTCAGTTGTATCATTATTTGCTATTGGCAAATGGAAAAATCAGTGCTCGAGGCGCTCCTTGTGGGACATTGCCGGTACTAAGGACACTACTTTCCGTATGCAGGGTTGATGGATCAGCCATGTGCAGGTATTGATTGGTGTCGCAGCCAGCGGATGTTCACTCCGTCGACATAGCCCTGTGGTGAATCACCCGATCGGGGACCTTCAGCTGATGACGATGCTGCTGTTGTTGATGATGATGATGATGATGATGATGATGATGATGATTTTGTTGGTGGCGGTGGGTGATGGTGATGAGGGTAATCCTGGTGACAGACACTACAGACGATCATGGGTACCGGCTGGTCAGAAAGACATCGGCAAGCTTGCCCAAGAAGCATGAATGCTGGGGCTGACTGTGACGTCCTGTAAATGCAATCCATTACAACTTGACGGTAGTATGTAATAGATAGACACAACTATAGTACGAGTGATAGCTTTGGTTGTGAGATGACACCCAATATTGAATTTTCCTACGAGCGCGCACATGCGCGCGCACACAAGCACAAATCTCACGCACGCATTTCACTCCTATCCCCTCTTGACGCACCCATCTTTTTACTACCAGAAAACATCTTCTACACCCACTCCACAGCCACTCCCCAAATATTGAAGTTTTCCTACGAGCGCGCACATGCGCGCGCACGCACGCAAACACTTACGCACGGATGCGGAGACACACACACACACATACACGCTCATACGACAGTACACGCACGCTTTGGTCGTGATATAACACGTTAAATCATAGTGGCACACGACCATCCAAACAATGTTGGGTCTGAATGCGACGTCCTGTAATTGATAGCACACACACACGCGCGCGCGCACGCACGTGACATGATTGTCTTTCATTCAAAATGAGAATCCCAAACATGGCCAGCAGACACGAAACTCCATAGATTTAGTCCATAATGATAATGACAAACATTGCCTCGGGAAGTCAGACACTCCGTAGAATACTGAGGTTGACTGCGATTTCCTGCAATTGATAGAACACTCATGCAGGCAAATCGCTCGCGCGCACGTGACATGATTGTCGTTCATTCAAAATGAGAATCCCAAACATGGCCAGCACACACGAAACTCCATAGTGTACTACGGTTGACTGCGACGTCCTGTAATTGATAGGACACACACACACACACTCACACACACACACACACGCGCTCACACGACAGTACATCCACGCTTTGGTCGTGAAATAACACAGTAAATCATGGTGGCACACGACCAGCCAAACAATGTTGGGGCTGCATGCGACGTCCTGTAATTGATAGCACACACACGTGGATGTACATACGCACGTGACACGACGGCCGTTCGTTCAGTAAGACAGGGCAATCTTACCCAGCAAGCACACCACTCCATAGAATGTTGGGGTTGACTGCGGCGTCGTGTAATTGATAGCACACACACGTGGATGTACATACGCACGTGACACGACGGCCGTTCGTTCAGTAAGACAGGGCAATCTTACCCAGCAAGCACACCACTCCATAGAATGTTGGGGTTGACTGCGGCGTCGTGTAATTGATAGCACGCCCGCACGCACACACGCACACACACAGACACAGACACACACACACAGACGCGCACACATATCCCGCGTGACTAAGTCATCAAGGCAAGAACGTATATATAGCCACTGGGATAACTTACCTACAGCTATAGAATTACATACATATATAATTAAATAAATAAATTCATAAATACATACATATCTATTTATATTTAATATTTCAAATAATATATATATAACGGTTTCAGATAGGAATATTTTTATTTTTTCGCCACAGATATTCCCTTCACAAGCTTCTGACCGCTATCTACAATAAGCATTGAAGGCCGTCCATGTTAATTGCCAATTCCGTAGGCGTTCTACATGAGCGATATCGTTTAATCTCGCGGTTACTGGTCAGCCAATGTATTTTTCTCGCGGGGCGTGTTCGTTGAAGCGTCACTTGTTGCTTGTGCGCGCAGGTAACGATTGGGGGTCAGGGGAAGTTAGTGTGTAGAAGGGGGACAATTCTGGTTTAGTCAAGGGACCGATTACTGTCCCCTTGGCATCCGTTTATAATTAAGGGATATAACTGCGGGGTTTAATAATATTGTATATTTTAATGTATATCTCGTGAACTTATGGCTTATTTTAATGGAGACTCGAAGTTTTTTTTATTGAAATTAATATGGTCCACTATACATACAAGAATTTAGAAGGTTTAATTACTTTTTGGGTTTAATTTTAAATAAAATTCTATGGTCGATTAGAATATTCATAAAACAGATTTTCACCAAACGGTTAAAGGTTACACATGGGTACGGAAAACCTGTCGAAGCGTGTAAAAGTTTATTAAGACGGTCATTACTTGACCTACTCGGGTTCGCTCCGGTTCACTTAAAAATAATGGATGCTCGGCCTTCTGGCTAAGGTCAAGTGCATTTGCTGTCCCTTTCAGTAGCGCGCTTGGGCTGGTCGTAGGCCGGGATGATCATTCTCGGTCCCTTGGCTAAGATCAGACGCATTTGCTGCCCCCCACAGTAGTGCGCCTGGTCTGGTCGGGGGCCGGGTGATCCAAAAAGAAAAAAAAACCTCACATAAGCATCACTTTAAATGTGGGCCCGGTGGACCACTGTGGGCAATAGCTCACAGTGGGACTAAGGGTCCACGCCAAAAACAGGGGAGGCGGGGAACCAGCTAGTCTGGGATGACCGCCAAACCCTAAATTTAAAAAAAAAAAAAAAAAACTCGGGTTCGCTCGAGAGATGGACTAGATCATTTTTCTGTCATATTGACTTCTATCTCCTCCTCGAAGGGGGTTGACTGGGGTTCGATCACACCACGTGACCACCGCCGCGGTGCCCCCACACCCGACCGGTCGGATCGCGTCGGACCGAGGTGCACACCCGATCGGGCCGGATCGCGTCGGATCGATTCGTGTCGCCGCTGCCGCCGCCACCGCCGCCGCCACCGTCGCCGCCTGTCCCACCGCCGCCGCCCCTAGACCGGAAGTAGTCATCACGACAACCGGAAGTGGTCATCCAAACCCAAGAAAAACACCGCCAATTTTTTAAAAATGCGGTCCCCGAAGGACACAGTTTGGTGACGTCAGAGCGTAGGATCATGACTTTTTATATAGTAAAAAATGATGTCAGCCGAAGGACACGTGCCCTAATTTTCGCGGTAAATACCTCCCCCCTTACTACTCACATACAGGGAATTGGAGCTTCATGGTGAAGCTCTTGTTCCTGGGGAACACATATAGGGACGTGGAACCTCATGGCACGGCTCTTGTTCCTGGGGAACACATACAAGGACTTGGAACCTCATGGTGCGGCTCTTGTTCCTGGGGAACACATACAGAGACTTGGAACCTCATGGTGCGGAACTTGCCCCTGGGGAACACATACAGGGACTTGGAGCCTCATGGTGCGGCTCTTGTTCCTGGGGAACACATACGGGGACTTGGAACCTCATGGGGCGGCTCTTGTTCCTGGGGAACACATACAGGGACTTGGAACCTTGAGCACTTGGACTTGAACAAAACCGATGCCTTGTCTGGGTTTATAATGGCCCCTGCCTCCCTGCACCACTCCGCCACCCTGTTTACTGCCACCTGTAAGTCTTTCGCCAAACTGGCCCTGTCTCTGCCCTGTCTGTACACCAGCACATCATCTGCAAATGTCAAGATTCTACCCACACCTGATGTCTCAAAAGCTGCGATTTTGCTGGTGTAAACATTAAAGAGCACTGGGGACAAGGCAGACCCTGCGGCAACCCAGGTGTAATAGTACAGGGGTCAGAAGTCCAGGAACCCATGTGCAGTGCAACCTTACGCTCATAAAGGACTGCCGAACCCATCTAACAAGGCAAGGGCAGACCTCCATGTCCAACAGTGTGTGTATTAACCGATCATACCTAACCCTGTTATACGCATCCTCCAGGTCAAGAGCTACCGCCACTGTCTCCTTTTTTTTTTATCCCGGAAGCCCTCATAGACATCGAATGCAAAAGTTGCAGCATTGGCCCAGGTGTCCTTTCCCGGCCGGTAGCTCCCGAGTCCTTGGGGAAGCAGATTCCGACTTTCCAAATGTTGCTGGAGCCTGCGCGCTACTATTTTTTCGAGGACTTTGCCATACGTGTTTTGCAGGGTTATGATTCGGTATCCATTAAGTCTGGAGTGATCCTTACCTGGCTTTGGGAGGGGGACCAGGTAGCAATGCAGCCAGTCGTGGGGTATTTCCGCCGTATTGATGCTTAGGTTGAAACCATGAGCCATCTCCTCCAAGTCACCATCATTTATGCTTCTCATATGGGGGTACCTCACCCCATCCGGACCTGGCGCTGTGTCTTTAGCCCGCTTCAGTACCCGTCTAATGTCCTCCACCTTAATCTCACAGTCCTCCTTCCTAGTGACCCGTGACAAGGCTTCTCTGACGTTATCTCTAATAGCCCTATCTTGCTGATCCGTCTGTTTTAAAAATCGCGCAAGAAAAGCCCCCCCTTTGTCCTTGTCAGTTGTCATAGGTCGGTTGTTAGCATTCTCGACCTCTGGCGTCCACCATGGTGGTTGGGTAAAGATTCTTCTTGTTGGTTTAGATCTTCCCTGTGATCTAAGACACCCCAAGAGCGAAGAGTGGTCGCGATCATAACTGAATGCCCTGCGAGCTCTTATATTCCTAACTGTGCTGGACTTAGGGAACAGCACAGAACAGGGGAGGTGGTCACTTCTATGGTCTCCATGGACGCTCCATTTTATATCTGATGCCGCCTCTTGGGATACAAGCGCCAGGTTGATGGCCGTGTCAGGGTCCCCCGGTCTCATTGCTAGCCTAGTGGGTGTCCCGCCATTTAGACAGACAACATCCGTCTCAAGCAAGGCCTCAGCAAGAGCAGTACCTTGTCTGTTCTCTCCCGACCTGTCCCATTCCTTGGCGCGGGCGTTGAAGTCACCACATATCAGGTACCTGGTACCTGGAGTGTCCACTGAACCTTTCAACCAGTCCCAACTCTCTCTGCTTATGCAAGATTCCCCACTCACATACATATTTATCAGGTTCCAGCTGTATCGGCCGATTTGTATCCGCATTCCCTGAACATCTTTACTCTCGTGACCCCACCCACTCATAACCAGTATTGAATGCTGTAAACCGTTCTTGACCACCAGAGCCTGTCCATGTCTTCCCTGCCCAGTTGGGTTGATGTAACATGTATAGCCAGGGCACTTAAAAGAGTTCGTATTAAGTTCCTGTAACATCAGAAATCAAAATCGTAGACCAGTTTCTCCAGTATTGGTCCTCGTTGCCTTGCACTACGGCAATTCCAATACTCAACCCGTACATTTTTGAGTCCCAAACGATCCGTCTACCTTCTACCCCTTCTAGCTCCAGCCTTCTTCTTCCTTTTCCTTCCCCCTCTCCCCTACCTCTTCTCCTCCGCTTCATTCTCTCCTCGCTGGCTTTGTCAAAGGTATCGAGCACAAAGCACGTACTCCGTTGCTTCGGCGATACTTCTTCGTATTATTCATAGTTGGTTAGATATGACGGCAGGATATAATCGGTTACCCTAGTAGAGCCTGCCTGTTAGGGAAGGGGCAGGGGATGTCCCCCAGGAGTCCATACGACTGGCGCCGCCCCGCTTGCACACCAGACGTTCCACGTTCATGACCAGCTCGCCCGTGGCCATTCAGTCCTCGGTACGTTGGACCACCTTAACTTGGGGGATTATAATCGGAGTTTTTCATCTCCTAGATTGGCAGCTGTAATAGCTAACAAGCCCAATCTACCCGGGGGCAATAGGTTCCAGCGACTCATTCCTGGCGAACACAGAGATGTCTGGGGTAAATTGCAACATCCTGTAAAGTGCATGCAAACGTTTTAAAATTGACAATATCAACTCTTGAAATACCTTAGAACTTTCTGAGAGGTGGGTCGTGCCACCTGCATATTTCAGGCGTTCACCAATCAACCTCACTGATATAGGATTGCTCCTGTGGGCCAGATTTGCATTCTCTGACAAATTCTAAGCACAAAACTCAAATCTGGCTTAAAACAGGGTGTTGCACTATCTCCGCTCCTTGTCAGTCTGGCTCTAGAGAAAGTTGTAAGGAAGGTAAAGGAGGAATGTGCTATTGGAGGAACATCCAAACTGCTTGGTTATGCAGATGATATAGATATTATAGGGGAAAATGAACAAAAGACATTGGAAATATTGACTTACTTAAAGGGAAAAGCTCATCAAATGGGGCTGGTTATCAACCAAGATAAGACAGAATATATGGTAATTTCAAGAGAAGGAATGTCTAAAAAATCTGGCCACATACAAATAGATAATATAACCATTAGAAGAACGGAAACGTACAAATACCTTGGTACAATCTTCAACTGCTCCAACATAATAAGGGAAGAAATACAAGCTAGAATCAACTCTGGAAATAAGATATACTATGCACTACAACATCTGCTAAAATCAAATGCGCTATCTCGTAACATCAAAATCACAATATACAAAACACTGATCAGACCATTTGTGCTGTATGGCTCTGATACCTGGAGTACAACAAGAGGAGACGAATCCTTGTTACAAACCTTTGAGGACAAAGTCTTAAGACGCATTTTTGGGCCCATTAGGGATACACAAAATGGAGAGTGGAAAAAAAGAAGCAACAAAGACATTTATGATCTGTTTAAGTCCCCGCTAATCACTGGTATCATGAAGGCTAATAGAGTGCAATGGCTGGGGCTGGGGCATATAGAAAGAATGGAAGATAATAGGGAAACAAAACTCGCTTACACTCAAGTAATAAATGACCGTAGACGCCGAGGTGTTTCCACCTTGTCGTGGTGGGGGAGCTTGAGTTTCTCAATGACCCTGAGAGCTATGCCGGCGGTAGCGTAGCTACCAGCAGGGCCTCCCAAGCTTGACAGGTCAAATGGTAGAGAACAGACAAAGAGAAACACCCTGGTCCTCCAGGTTGGGGGTTGAAGCGTGGGGTTAACATCCCCACCTTTGTAAAAACTATTTTGTTGCGAAACAGATGCATAGGCCTCGAATTCGGACTGACTTATTTGGACAACGACCTCGGAACGTTAAAGGACTCTTGAGATTTGGAACATGGAATGTACGGACACTATATCGAGCTGGAGCTGCTGAAGAACTAACCCGGGACCTGATTGAATATCAAATGGATATAACAGCAATTCAAGAAATAAGGTGGCCAGGAGAGGGTACTTTAGAGCAAAATGGAATGATTGTAATATATGGAGGAAACACCCAAAATAATCATGAATTAGGTACAGGTTTTGTCATCAAAAAAGAATTATGGGGGAACGTTCGAAACTTTAAAGCTGTTAATGACAGGATTAGTAAATTACGAATAAAAGGTAAATCGAAAAATATAACGATGATTAATGTACATGCACCTACCGAAGAGACAGAAGATGATATTAAAGAAGACTTTTATAATGATTTGGAAGATGTCGTAGAAGAAACCCCCAAACTGGACATCCTGATTGTGCTGGGAGACTTCAATGCAAAAATAGGTAGAGAGCAAACTCATAAAAAAGTGGCCGGTATGGAAAGCCTACATACAACTTCAAATGATGGAGAGTAATCAACCTGACAGAAGCCAAAGGACTGCAGATTAGCAGTACCAGACTACAAAGAAAGGATATACATAAACAAACTTGGATATCATGTGACAAGAGAACCAATAATGAAATAGATCACATTTTAATTAACAACAGAAATGCATCAAACATTCAACAAGCTAGAAGTTATAGAGGAGCTGAGTGCCACAGCGACCACTTCCTCGTTGGAGCAAAATTTAAAATAAAACTTAAGAGAGCTTTCTATACTAAATTACAAAGATTACACACAACATATAACTGAGAAAAACTACAAGAAATTATAGTGAAAGAGAAATTTACAGATGAAATAAAATGTAAACTTGAAACTCTGCAAAAACCTTTGGAGGAAAGCGATGACCAAATTTGGTTGAACATCAAGAACACAATTCAATCTACCGCAGAAGAATGTCTCGGTGTGTTAACCACGCATAGAAAGAACAGATGGTTCAATCAAAAATGTGAAGAAGCAGTCATTAGGAAGAAGAATGCCAGACATTCATGGTTAAATGACATCCACAACATCCAAAAAGAAGAGCATTATAGAAATGAATGTAAAGAGGCTACAAAAATAGTCAGACAGCAGAAGCGAGAATATATGAGTAATATAATCAAAGATATGGAAACTGATCACAAGAAAAACGAATCCAGAAAGTTTTTTAAATTAAAGAACTGAAGTCAATGAAACGAGGGCACCAACACAACACATATGGTTTAAAAGACAAAAATGGGAATATGATAAATACCAATGAGGAAATGTGCAACACATGGAAATAATATTTTATTGAATTACTAAATTGTGAAGCTCCAAGTAACACTTTCCCACAGGAAGAGGTTCTAACGTGTGAACCACACATTGAAGAACCTGTTTTTGAAGAGATCCTATTTGTAATAACACGACTTAAAAACAATAAGGCAACAGGGGCTGATAGAATTGCTGCTGAATTTATAAAGGCGGGTGGCCATGCATTACATCAAAAGCTATACGAACTAATAATAAAAATCTGGAGGACAGAAGAATTACCCCATGACTGGAAAGAGTCATTATTGATACCTATCTTTAAGAAAGGAGACAAGTTCCAATATACAAATTATAGAGGGATATCACTATTGTCCACACTCTATAATATACTATCCGCGGTATTGCTAAATAGACTAAAACCATATTCAGAAGACATATTAGGTGACTACCAGGCGGGTTTTAGACAAAACAGATCAACAATAGATCAGATATTTATCTTACGACAAACAGCCGAGAAAAATTGGGAATATGAAAGAGATCTCCATAACATTTTTGTGGATTTTAAAAAGGCGTACGATAGTGTCCATAGGAATAGTCTATGGAATGCTATGCAGGAATTTGGAATACCAAGGAAGCTAATCAACATGACCAGACTATGCATGGAAGATACTTATAATATAGTAACATATAAAGGCAGGAAATCAGACCCTTTCCAAATAACATCAGGCTTGAAACAGGGTGATGCACTATATCCGCTACTCTTTAATCTGGCTCTAGAGAAAGTTGTAAGCAGTGTTGCCATCTCCCTTTGTAGAAAAAGCACCAAAATCGACCAGAAAAAGCACTAAAACGCACCAAATTCTTTTGGAAAGCACCAACTGCTTTTATTACAAATGTAACAAGGTAGCACATTATAGTTTATTATTATCACTTGATATTACAATGAAGTTTATTCCAGATCCGCCAAATCCATATCAGAACTACTCTCGAGCCAAAAAAGCACTAAATTGCAATATTATTTTTTTGAGAAAGCACTAAATCAAGCACTGGCGGTGTTCATTCAAAATGTTATAAAGTAGCACATTATAATTTATTATTATCACTGAATATTAGAATGAAGTTTATACCAGACTAGCTGACCCGGCCCGTCTTCGCCCAGACCCTGATGGGGAGAATCTCATTTAATTCATATAAGTAGTCATATAAGTTCCCGTTCCGACTATCTATCTGTCTGTCTGTCTGACCCGGCCCGGCATCGCCCAACTCCTGGTGGGGAGAATCTCATTTAATTCATATAAGTAGTCATATAAGTTCCCGACTGTCTGTCTGTCTGTCTGTCTGTCTGTCTGTCTGTCTGTCTGTCTGTCTGTCTGTCTGTCTATCTATCTATCTATCTGTCTGTCTGTCTGACCCGGCCCATCCCATGGTGGAGAGCATCTCATTTAAATTATATAAGTAGTCATATAAGATCCCGTTCCCGACTATCTGTCTGACTGTCTGTCTGTCTTGGGTAAATGGAGGAGGGAGGAGGAAGAGGGAGGTGGAGGAGGGAAGAGGAGGGAGGAGGAGGGAGGAGACAGGAGGAGTAGGGAGGAATAGGAGGGAGGAGGAGGGATTAGGAGGAGGAGGGAGGAGTAGTGTGGAGGAGGAGGCGAGGAGGATGGAGGAGGAAGAGGGAGGAGGAGGGAGAAGGAGGGAGGAGGAGAACGCAGGAGGAGAAGGGAGCAGGAGGAGGAGAGGGAGGAAAAGGGAGGAGGAGGGAGGAGGAGGAGAGAGTAGGAGGATGGAGGAGGCGGAGGGAGAAGGAAGAGGGAGGAGGAAGAGGGAGAATGAGGAGGGAGAAGGAGGAGAAGGAGGGGGAGGAGGGGAGGAGGAGGAGGAGGGAGGCGGAGAGAGGAGGAGGAGGGAGGAAGAGGGAGGAGGAGGAATGTGAAGGGAGGAGGAGGGAGGAGGTAGAGGGAGGAGGAGGGAGGAGAGGAGGTAGAGGGAGGAGGAGGAGGGAGGAGGCGGAGAGGGAGGAGGGGGAGGAGGGAGGAGGAGGAGGAGGGAGGAGGAGTGATGAGGAGGAGGGAGGAGGAGAGAGGAGGAGGAGGGAGGAGGAGGAGGGAGGAGGAAGAGGGAGGAGGAGGAATGTGAAGGGAGGAGGAGGGAGGAGGTAGAGGGAGGAGGAGGGAGGAGGAGGAGTGAGGAGGAGGAGAGGGAGGAGGAGGAAGGAGGAGGGGGAGGAGGGAGGAGGAGGAGGAGGGAGGAAGAAGAAGGAGGAGGGAGAAGGAGGGATGAGGAGGAGGAGAGAGGAGGAGGAAGAGGGAGGAGGAGGAATGTGAAGGGAGGAGGAGGTAGAGGGAGGAGGAAGAGGGAGGAGGAGAAGGGAGGAGGAGGGATGAGGAGGAGGAAGAGGGAGGAGGAGGGAGGAGGTAGAGGGAGGAGGAGGAGGAGTGAGGAGGAGGAGAGGGAGGAGGAGGAAGGAGGAGGGGGAGGAGGGAGGAGGAGGGAGGAAGAAGGAGGAGGAGGGAGAAGGAGGGATGAGGAGGAGGAGGGAGGAGGAGGAAGAGGGAGGAGGAGGAATGTGAAGGGAGGAGGAGGGATAGGGAGGAGGGGAAGAGGAAGAGGGTAGGAGGAAGAGGAGGGGAGAGGAGGAGAAGGAGGGAGGAGGAGAAGGAGGAGGAGGGAGGAGGAGGGGATAGGAGGAGGGAGGAGGCAGAGGGAGAAGAAGGAAGGAGGAGGAGGAAGGAGGCAGAGGAAGGAGGGAGAATGAGGAGGGGAGGAAGGAAAGGGAGGTGGAAGAGGAAGAGGAGGGAGGAGGAAAGAGGTAGGGGGAGGAGGAGGTAGAGGGAGGAGGAGGAGGAAGGAAAGGGAGGAGGAAGAGGAGGAGAAGGGAGGAGGAGGGTGGAGGGAGGAGGAGGAGGTAGAGGGAGGAGGAGGGAGGAGGTAGGAGGAGGAGGAAGAGGGAAGAGGGAGAAGAAGGGAGAAGGAGGAGTGAGGATGATGAGAGAGAAGGAGGCAGGAGGAGGAGGAGGGAGGCAGGAGGAGGAGGAGGGATAAGGAGGGAGAGGGAGGAGAAGGGAAGATGAGGGAGGAGGGGGAGGAGGCGGATGGAGTAGGAGGGAGGAGGATGGAGGAGGAGGGGAGAGGAAGAGGGAGAAGAAAGAGGGAGAAGGATCAGGGAGTCGGGAGAGGGATGAGAGGGAGGAAGAAGAGAGGAGGAGAGAGTTCGCCATTCCGAATTCATACTCGTCTAGTTCTTCCCTTCTACACGACTGTAGATAACTTCCTTACACATAAAAAGATGAATTGTTATTGATATTGCCGTGGCATGGAGGAATATCAGCAGCAGAGTTGATCCAAAAAACCAAAGACTGAGATCTACGGAGAGCCATGAACGCCTACGCCAGCCGGCACGGCACTTGATGATGATGATTGCCGTGTGACGATTCTGTGTAGTCACGTCATTTTCTTCCCTTTCCCTAGCGTTTTGGTTCGGGGATTCTTTCATCATCATCATCATATATTTACGTACGTATTTTGGGAGGGGGAGGAGGGAGGAGGAGGAAGAAGAAAAAAAAACTATGACAGTTGACAGCTCTGGAATGAAAGGAAGGCGTGTAGAAAATTTCATCTCAATCGGATGGGCCGTTCGCGAACAAATAAAGGACATACATATTTACATACATACATATATACATATACACATATACACATACACTTTGTTTTATAGATATAGATATGCCACATCTCAGTCAGACAACTCCTCTTCAGTTTATGTAGCCATTTCCTGCTGTTTTTGCTCTTGCAATAATGATGATGATGATTGAAAGAATCGTGTATATGATTCCTGTGATCCAATTTTTCGTAGAATATGCTTAGGTAGTTTGTAATCATGACAGCATTTGCAATTCTCAAACTCATAACCTAGATTGGGATTAGGATCTAAATAATCTTGAATAGCATCACATTCTGTTATTTTTTCCGCAGGAATAGCAATCTTTGAACTGATAGAATCAGTAAGTTGGACAAGATCGCTGAGTAGGTTTGTTGGATTCTGTATATCTGCTTCGAATTTCTTATTCACACTTTGAACTTCTCCGAGAATATGCTTGAGAAATATGAGATACACATAGTTTTTCTTGTCGCTAAACATAGAATGTAGAAGGTCTGCTGTATAACAGCGCTCGTTAAGTCTTGCTATATCAAAATTAGTTCTAAGCTCGACCCACTGCTGCAATATTCTGACAATGACAGATTGAATGGACATCCATCGTGTCTGGCTTAATTGAACAACCTTCAGTGGATATTGTCCATCATTTAATAAAGCAAAAAGCTCCCTGAACTTTGCTTGACGAAGACTTGAGTGAGAAAACCAGTTATATGTTTCTCTAGTCATGAACTCGATGTTCATGGGCAGACAAGCAGCTGCAGCCTGTGACACTGCCAGCTGAAGGGAATGACATACACACCTAATTAGTACCAGATGAGGAACTTCGGATTTTAATTTTGTATATACTCCATTGTTTGCATCTGTCATGACAGACGCATTGTCAGTGCCGAGTGCAACTAGTCTTTGCAACTCAAGTCCATTCTTGTTTAAACAATCTTTTAACACATTGCATATTGCCTGTGCGTTGCAGTCACTCAGTTCAACTACATCTAAGTAAGTAACCACAAACTGCTTTCTTGTCTCTGAATAGTACCTAATAGCTACTCCAAGTAGCTTAGTTTCAGAAATGTCATTGCTCTCATCAATCAATAAGCTGTATTTACTTTTGCCAATATCAGCTGTCAAGTCTGTTGTGAAATATGGTGCAAGTACATTTGAAATAACTGCTCTGCACTTAGTTCTCCTAAGCTTAAAGTTCTTGCAACCTTTGCTGTCACCAAAGTGTACCTTGCAGAGTTCACTTAAATGGTCAACAACGCGAAGTGAACAATGGCCAGCTATGAACAAAGACATGCATCCTTCTGTTTCTTTGACATCATCTTTCAGTTTGTCAAATGCAATTGTTGTTTGCCTTTGTGTACTGAATGGTTGTTCGGCTTTCTGATGTTTCGTTGTATTCTTGTGCCTCTCAATATCATTTAACCTGGCTGCAATGGAACATTTGCAATATGTGCAAACACACTTAGTATTATCCCCTTCTATTTTTAACAACCATTTTTGAAATCTCGTGTCACTGAGCCTCTGTTCTCTGAAATGTTGACAATATTTCTTGCTCATGGTGAAACACAAATAAGCTTAAATGAAAGGATAATGTAGACACCACAAAATTATGAACTCGATTACAAGCTAATGTATTGACGTTTGGACTTGTCTGCAAGATGGCGTTCGCTTTCAGCTAAATCGTATTAAAGGGAGTTAAATTAGTTGAATATTGCGCGGTAACGTACTAAGACTGTTTTATTCCCTTGCTTCAGTTCAAATTCGGCTTTTTAGTGTTCCCAAAATGAATTTTAAAGTAATTTTTACCCACCCCAAAAAAGCACCAAAAAGCACCAAAAATATTTTGTGAAGCACTAAATATACGCGGCCGCGCTAAAAGGAAATTTTCGCACTAACTGACTTGAAAAAGCACTAAATTTAGCGCGAAAAGTACTACAATGGCAACACTTGTTGTAAGGAAGGTAAAGGAGGTTGTTGGAGGAACATCCAAGCTGCTTGGTTATGCAGATGATATAGATATTATAGGGGAAAATGAACAATAGACATTGGAAATATTAACTCACTTAAAGGGAAAAGCCCAACAGATGGGGCTGGTTATCAACCAAGATAAGACAGAATATATGGTAATTTCAAGAGACGGAATGGCTAGAAACTCTGACCACATACAAATAGATAATATGACCATTAAAAGAACGGAAACATACAAATACCTTGGTACAATCTTCAACTGCCCCAACATCATAAGGGAAGAAATACAAACTAGAATCAACTCTGGAAATAAGATATACTATGCACTACAACATCTACTAAAATCAAATGCACTATCTCGTAACACCAAAATCACAATATACAAAACACTGATCAGACCAATTGTGCTGTATGGCTCTGAAACCTGGAGTGCAACGAAAGAAGGCGAAGCCTTGTTACAAACCTTTGAGAACAAAGTTTTAAGACGCATCTTTGGACCCATTAGGGATACACAAAGTGGAGAGTGGAAAAGAAGAAGTAACAAAGACATTTATTATCTGTTTAAGTCCCCGCTAATCACTGGTATCATGAAGGCTAATAGACTACAATGGCTGGAGCATATAGAAAGAATGGAAGACAATAAGGAAACAAAACTCGCTTACACTCAGGAAATAAATGACCGTAGACCCCGAGGTAGACCAAGAAGACGGTGGAGAGATAATATATATACATACCTACAAGCACTTGGGATAAACGACTGGCAAGAGAAGGTCAACTAGAGAGACGAATGCTGAAGAAGAAGAGGAAGATTATTAGTTCCAGTGAAAATCCAGAATATCAACTCCTCCAAAGAACAAAAGCACCACAAAATTGTACGTAGTTGGTTTAATTTGGCCTGTGTAACAGGCCTGTAAAAAATTAGTCATTCAGATATCTATTAATCAATTCATTTGAATAAAATAAAATATTGAATGAAATATC
>OY992893.1:10719030-10724030 GCA_963921405.1 Cepaea hortensis | reverse complement strand
CTCTACAGCCATCAGATGTTTTTCAGCCTGACTGCTCATTGTCCACGCTTCACATCCATACAAAAGTACAGGTTCAATGTAGCATCTCAACACTCTTTTTCTCGTTTCAATTGACATCTTTTTATTGGTCAATATGTTTTTCATCTTGCTAAAGGCTACTTTTGCCATGGCGATTCTTGTTCTAATCTCTTCAAGGCATCTCCCATCAGATGTTATTACTGTTCCGAGATAATTGTACCTGCTCACTTGTTGAAGAATATTCCCATTTACTTGTATATTACATTGTGGTATTTCGTCCTTCCTAGTGACGACCATAATCTGTGTCTTTTTACAATTTAATTCTAACCCTAGTTGTTCACTGTGTGTAACAATCGCATCTACTAAATTTTGCAGGTCTTGTTCATTGTCTGCAATCAAGACTGTATCATCTGCATATCTAATGTTATTGATGCATCGTCCCCCAATGTTGATTCCTTCCATATCTTCAATATTTCTGAAAATACTTTCACTGTACAGGGAAAACAGATCTGGAGACATTACACATCCCTGTCTCACACCCCTTTTAATAGGCTGATATTGGCTTACTTCATTATCAACTCTTATGGCAGCTTGTTGTTTCAATTTGCACAAGTCATATTTAGGGTTTCCTGCTGTATACTTGACTTTCTTTAACTTTACCCTCAATGTGCCTGTAATTAATCTGTGATCACTGTAACAGTCTGCATTTGGAACTGTTTTTACGACTGTTAACGCATTTCGAAACCTTTTGCTAATCAGGATGTAATCTATCTGGTTTTTAATCCTGCTGTCTGGACTCCTCCATGTCCATAATCTTCTAGGATGCTGTTTAAACCAGGTGTTTCCTACAACCATTTCTTGTTCTTTTGCCCATTCTACAAGTCTGTATCCTCTTTCATTTCTCTCTCCCAAACCATGGTTGCCTACACTGCATCCATCGCCTTGCTGTCCTATTTTTGCGTTGAAATCACCCATTATGATATTTATTTCTGATTTGTTAAAGTTCTTCAAAGCAGACTCCACGTCATTATAAAATTCCTCTATGCTTTCTTCACTGCTTTCACTTGTTGGGGCATATACTTGAATGACATTTATTTTAAAAGGTCTTCCGTTTAATTTTACTAATAGAACTCTGTCTGACACAGCATGATATCCTTTGACAGAATTTGATGTTTGTCTTCATTATGGCGACTAAGAAAAGAAAAATGGACGCCAAGTGTCGCATTTTCAATTAAGAATGGGGAGTAAAGTACTTCTTTGTGGAAACAAAGGACCATAAAACCAATTGCGTGATATTTAGCGAAAGTATTGCAGTTTTGAAGGAGTACATTCTTCGCGGCGTCACTACGAAACAAAACATATATCAACATATTCACAGCTTTCTGGAAAGTTACGCTCTGAGAAATATGTATCCATTAAACGTGGTTTAGAAACACAAACAGATCTATATATAATACTAGCTGACCCGGCCCGGCTTCGCCCAGATCCTGGTGGGGATCATCTCATTTAATTCATATAAGTAGTCATATAAGTTCTGTCAGCGTGTTGGATGTCTAGGTGTCTGAGCTCGGGCTCACACAGGCAACAATAACTCCGTTAAATAGAATATCTAACATTTATTGTATTTCAATATACAGTGCGTTGGCGCAGTGGGTTTAACAAGCCCGCACTGAGTTGCATATCACAGAGGTTTAACATCATCACACAGTTTAACATCATCAAACATTCTAAGCAACTATCTAGCATATGTCTATGAACCCCAAATACACATGGGTCTAAACTATTGAGTCCCTCTAAGGCAGGCCCTGTTGCCTCTTCGATGTCCCGTCTCTCTCTGCCGATCCACACGTGTCGCAATCCGACACGGGTGGTAACTCTGTTCGAGTTCCTCGTGGACCCCGCAATAGGCGGGCCACATCAGTGTCCACGGGACAGTGGACTCACTGACCAGTCTTTCGAGAAGGTTCTGGAATACTCTGGCCTTCGAGGGTCTTACTTCTTTCCCTTGGGCGGGAGTTGTAGCCCTTGGCCAGTATCTATTAACTAATGTTAGTTTACCGGATAATGTGGATAATGTGAGGCTGTGACAAGTTCCCGTTCCCGACTATCTGTCTCTGTCTGTCTGTCTGTCTGTCTGTCTGTAGGAGGAGGAGGAAGAGGGAGAAGGAGGGAGGAGAGAGGAGGAGGAGGGAGAAGGAGGAGGGAGGAGGGGAGGTGGAGCGAGGAGGAGGGGGAGGAGGAGGAGGAAGAGGGAGGAGGAAGAGGGAGGAGGAAGAGGGAGGAGGAGGGAGAAGGAGGAGGAGGAGAACGCAGGAGGAGGAGGGGGAGGAGGAGGAAGAGGAGGGAGGAGGAGGAGGGAGGAGGAGAGGGAGAAGGAGGGAGAGGGAGGAGGAGGAGGGAGGAGGAGGAAGAGGGAGGAGGGGGGAGGAGGAGGAGGGAGGGGAGCGAGGAGGAGGGGGAGGAGGAGGAAGAGGGAGAAGGAGGAGAACACAGGAGGAGGAGAACACAGGAGGAGGAGGGGGAGGAGGGGAGGAGGAGGAAGAAGGAGGCGGAGGAGGGAGGAAGAGGGAAGAGGGAGAAGGATGAGGGAGGGGGAGGAGGAGGAGGAAGAGAGAGGAGGAGGAGGGAGGAGAAGAAGGGAGGAGGGGGAGAAGGAGGAGGGAGGAAGAGGAAGGAGGAGGAGAGAGAAGGAGGGAGGAGGAGGAGGGAGAAGGGAGGAGGAGGGAGGAGGAGGAAGAGGGAGGAGGAGGTGGAAGAGGGAGGAGGAGGATGGAGGAGGAAGAGGAGGGAGAGGGAGGAGGGGGAGGGGAGGAGGAAGAGGGTAGGAGGAGGAGGAGAAGGAGAGAGGAGGAGGATTATAACGCATATGCCTGTAGATAACTGCAGCGAAAAGGTGGGGAGCATCTGATTTAATTCATATACGTAGTAATATAAGCTCCCGTTCCCGACTATCTGTCTGTCTGTCTGTCTATCTATCTGACCCGGCGTGGCTTCGCCCAGCTCCTGGCGTTGAGCGCCTCATTAAATTCATACAACAACAAAAAAAATTACTTAAAAGAATGTCCTTCCACACACCATCCATTATTTTTTTATGAAAACTGTTTTTAAATCACCAACATGACTGTAGATAACTTCTTTAAGCATAAAAAGATGAGTTACAATGTTATGCATTGTGCATTATTTTTATGAAAACTTTGAAAATGCCTTAAAGATTATATCATTATTTATTATAACTCATATGCCGGTAAATAACTATAGACAAAGAGTTTATAAGTCTTTGAAAACCATGCAACAATATGACTATAAGTTATATAGCAATGTTATTAAAAGTTATGCCCCTTGAAATAACTTTTACAGAGTTAAGTCCACTTGCTATATTGAAATTATAATGAAAAATGAAATATTAAATAATATTAAGTAAGTAGCCGATTTCACACTAAAAACTATGACAGTTGGCAGCGCGGGAATGAGAGGAAGACGTGTAGAAAATTTCATCTCAATCGGATGGACCGTTCGCGAACGCATAAAGGACATACATACAGACGGAGATTGCCTTTTATATATAAGATGATTATTGCTCACTGGATTTTAGGAGGCCTGGTGTTCCTTGCCAGTGAGAAGTCCTGATCGTTCGGGTCCACATCGATTGACGGACGTCAGTCGCCGCTATTGGGCAATCTTGAGCATAGATTACGATGGGTAACGTTGTAATATTCTGTTGTGATAATTTGGCGTGTCCAGCGTGGTTACACACCCGCTTCACACGCCAGTGATCCGGGGCTTGTTTCCGGATCCGGTCAGGGATATGCACTACTGACGAGCTCAAACGAGAGCGAAACTCGAGTATAGTGCTTCCATATTGACGTGGATAGGCCTTAGGTTCATTCCAGAATACGATCAGCGTTGCCAGTAGTGGGTTGTGCTCAATATACAAACAGATCTCTTCACGAGAAAGTTTGCTGAAAATGAATCTGTCATTCGTACAAGTTACAAAATAAGATGACAGAACGAGGAATACCGTTTACTGATGGCAACTTCATCAAAGAGTACATGATGAAAGCAACACATGACTTGTGTCCTGAGAAAGCCGATTTGTTTGGAACTATCAGCCGTCCGGCAAGTTCAGTTGTGCGAAGAACAGTAGAACTTGGAAAGAACATAGTGCTACTGATATGCGAGAAAACTGGGATCTTTTTGAAGTATTCTTTGGCGTTGGATGAGTCTACTGATTTCTCGAGTACGTCACAACTTCTCGTGTTCATTCGTGGTATCAATTTGGACTTTCAGATAACAGAATAATTGACACCCGTTTGCAATATACATGGAACAACAACTGGAAAAGACATTTTCATGGAAGTGCAAAAATTTTTGCAAGACTATAACCTTCAGTGGAATCAGCTTTGAGTTGTTATAATTGATGGAGGGAAATATATGGCTGGAGTGAGGAAAGGTTGGATAGGGAAGATCAAAACTCAGTTGGAAGATTTGCAACTTCCGGGCGCTCTGTTCATACACTGCATCATACATCAACACGCAATCTGTGGGCAAGACTTAGATATTTCTTTTGTACTGAAACCAGTCGTTTCTGCTGTAAACTTAATTTGGGGACATGCACTCAGTCACCCTCAGTTCAACGTTTTTCTTGAAGAAACTGATTCTGAAGTCTGTGACTTATCACATATCAGCGAGGTGTTTCAGCTGCGGTAAAGTCCTGTTTCGTTTTTACAAGCTCCGAAACAAAATAGCTGTTTTCCTCACGGAAAAAGATAGAGCTGATTCCCAGCTGTCAGATCCTACTTTGCTATCACAAAGTTGTCATATTTGGTCGAAATCACATCCCACATGCATAAACTGAATTTGAAACTTCAAAGAAAGACAAACCTCGTCTGTGATCTCTACAGAATCATCAAAGGATTTCGGAGAAAGCTGTCATTGTTTGAAGCACAACTGGAAAGAGAAAACCTTTCCCATTTTCACAGTTT
>OY992893.1:10609030-10716530 GCA_963921405.1 Cepaea hortensis | reverse complement strand
CTTGATAGAACCAACCATTGAGGGCTGCAGCAGAATAAAAAACAGCAGTATCAAAATGGTGGGAAAGGGGGTTGTGGCAGTATAATAGCTTACAATGCAGAAAAGGTAGTGATTGCATTTATAATGTTAGTGTTGTTACATGCGTTCCGCGTGTTCAGTATTTGTGTACGTGTATTTACAGAGCGTTGCATGTGGGCGTGTAGGTGACATATGTGTAATACTTCAACAGTCAGGAACAAGAGCCGCCCCATGAGGTTCCAAGTCCCTATATCTGTTCCCCAGGAACAAGAGCCACACCATGAGGTTCCAAGTCCCTGTATGTGTTCCCCAGGAACAAGAGCCGACCCATGAGGTTCCAAGTCCCCGTATGTGTTCCCCAGGAAGAAGAGCCGCACCATGAAGCTCCAATTTCCTGTATGTGTTCCCCAGGAACAAGAGCCGCCCCATGAGGCTCCAAGTCCCTATATGTCATTGTGATGACCACCTCTGAGAGTGGTCATGGCCAGATCAAGTGCAGATAATTCAGTCTACCCTTAATCTGTGTCGTGATACAAGAACAGATACTACACTTTGATCTTAGCCAAAATACCGTGATACAAGAACAGATACTACACTTTGACCATAGCCAAAATATCGTGATACAAGAACAGATACTACACTTTGACCTTAGCCAAAATGTCGTGATACAAGAACAGATACTACACTTTGACCTTAGCCAAAATGTCGTGATACAAGAACAGATACTACACTTTGATCTTAGCTAAAATGTCGTGATACAAGAACAGATACTACACTTTGACCTTAGCCAAAATGTCGTGATACAAGAACAGATAATACACTTTGACCTTAGCCAAAATGTCGTGATACAAGAACAGATACTACACTTTGGCGTTAGCTAAAATGTCGTGATACAAGAACAGATACTACACTTTGACCTTAGCTAAAAAGTCGTGATACAAGAACAGATAATACACTTTGACCTTAGCTAAAATGTCGTGATTCAAGAACAGATACTACACTTTGATCTTAGCTAAAATATTGTGATACGAGAACAGATACTACACTTTGACCTTAGCTAAAATGTTGTGATACAAGAACAGATACTACACTTTGATCTTAGCTAAAATGTTGTGATACAAGACCAGATACTACACTTTGACTTTAGCTAAAATGTTGTGATACAAGAACAGATACTAGACTTTGATCTTAGCTAAAATGTCGTGATACAAGAACAGATACTACACTTTTACTTTAGCTAAAATGTTGTGATACAAGAACAGATACTACACTTTGATCTTAGCTAAAGTGTTGTGATACAAGAACATATACTACACTTTGACCTTAGCCAAAATGTTGTGATACAAGAACAGATACTACACTTTGATCTAGGCCAAAATGTCGTGATACAAGAACAGATACTACACTTTGATCTTAGCCAAAATGTTGTGATAGAAGAGCAGATACTAAACTTTGATCTCAACCAAAAAGATTTGTACAATTTGATATCTGCCAAAATTTCGTGATACAAAATTAGATACTACATTCTTGATCTCAGCCAAAATTTCGTGATCCAAAATTAGAAACTACATTGTTGATCTCAGGCAAATATGCCGTGATACAAAAACAGATACCTCACTTTGATTCCAGCCAAAATGTCATGATACAAAAACAGATACAACACTTTGATCTCAGCAACAATGTCGTGATACAAAAACAGATACTACATATTGATCTCTGCCAAAATGTCGTGATACAAGAAAATATACTACAATTTTTTATCCGCCAAAAGTTTGCGATACAAAATTAGATACTACATTGTTAATCTCAGCCAAAATGCCGTGATATAAAATTAGATACTATATTGTTGATCTCAGCCAAAATGCCGTGATACAAAATTAGATACTGCATTGTAGATCTCAGCCAAAATGCCGTGGAACAAAATTAGATACTACATTGTTGATCTCAGCCAAAATGCCGTGATACAAAATTAGATTGTACATTGTTGATCTCAGCCAAAATGCTGTGATACAAAATTAGATACTGTACTGTTGATCTCAGCCAAAATGCCGGGATACAAAATTAGATACTGCACTGTTGATCTCAGTCAAAATGCCGTGATACAAAATTAGATACTGCACTGTTGATCTCAGCCAAAATGCCGTGATACAAAATTAGATTGTACATTGTTGATCTCAGCCAAAATGCCGTGATACAAAATTAGATACTGCACAGTTTATCTCAGCCAAAATGCCGTGATACAAAATTAGATACTGCACTTTTGATCTCAGCCAAAATGCCGTGATACAAAATTAGATACTGCACTGTTGATCTCGGCCAAAATGCCGTGATACAAAATTAGATTGTACATTGTTGATCTCAGCCAAAATGCCGTGATCCAAAATTAGATACTGCACTGTTGATCTCAGCCAAAATGCCGTGATACAAAATTAGATACTGCATTGTTGATCTCAGTCAAAATGCCGTGATCCAAAATTAGATACTGCATTGTTGATCTCAGCCAAAATGCCGTGATACAAAATTAGATACTGCATTGTTGATCTCAGTCAAAATGCCGTGATACAAAATTAGATACTACATTGTTGATCTCAGCCAAAATGTCGTGATCCAAAATTAGATACTACATTGTTAATCTCAGCCAAAATGCCGTGATCCAAAATTAGATACTGCACTGTTGATCTCAGCCAAAATGCCGTGATACAAGAACAGATACTTCACTTTGATCTCAGCCAAAATGCCGTGATACAAAATTAGATTGTACATTGTTGATCTCAGCCAAAATGCCGTGATACAAAATTAGATACTACATTGTTAATCTCAGCCAATATGCCGTGATTCAAAATTAGATACTACATTGTTAATCTCAGCCAAAATGCCGTGATCCAAAATTAGATACTGCACTGTTGATCTCAGCCAAAATGCCGTGATACAAAATTAGATACTGCATTGTTGATCTCAGCCAAAATGCCGTGATACAAGAACAGATACTACACTTTGATCTCAGCCAAAATGTCGTGATACAATCCACAGTGCTAATTTTTTTTTTTTTTAAAGAAAGAAATAAGCGGTTACTTAGTACGTCAGTCTCAGTGGCGAAGGTGTAACAGACGCGGTTTGTAAACCCGTATACCCGCGCTCGAAACACAGCTGCGAGCGATTTAGCAGTGGTATTTAGCGGTGGTATTTTATGAAATGGTATGGGTGCCGGCCGTTCAGAAAGCAATGGCAAACTACTGAACGTAAACTTGTCAAGACATCAACAACAGCAAGAAAATGTTGGTGTTGACTACAAACGTCATGTAAAGGATACGCAACTAACTTCTATTTAGTGCAAAACAGTGTGTATTTATACAACTTTTTACGGTGTGTGTGTGTGTGTGTGTGTGTGTGTGTGTGTGTGTTATATGTTTAAATGTGTGAATACAACATATACATTCATGCACACAAGATAATATTACATTCATAGCACGGTGTAATTACCTGCACGTTACTTGGTGATGATAATGTTGGATTAATCATTTGCTCTCATGCATACTAAAATATTTCAATAGAAATTCGTTCATACTCCAAGAATTCTCATTCACACTTAGTTTAATTTAAACAAGTTTAACGGTAGCACTTAATCTTTTATTCGCGTTGAGGTAGGCTCAAGAGGTCTAGTCTCCCACCCCGTGTATGATGTGCTAATGCAAATGGGCATTAAAGGACAAGCGAGAACTCGGGCACAAAAACAACCGAGTGAGGCAGCCACAAATTCCCCGTGCTGGCTATGGAATTGTCGTAACCTGGATTGGGAAACTAGTATGGTTAAAGCGGTAACTGCAGAACGACTAACAATCTCTCAACTAAGAGCAAGAACTTGCACTGTCTCGTGTCGACTCCGTAGCCTTCCATCCGAGCGAGGGTAGTACATCTAAGTACATGACTGTTCGGTTGGGCAATCGCCGGATGGCAGCAGTAGTCAAATCATGCAAATGTCGGCCGAAGTCCAACCTCCATACCAGGGCGGTAGTCGTCGTCCGTAAGTCGCACTCAGTTGCAGAGACCAAGAGGTGGGTCGAAATCAAGAGGGAGAATTGGCTTCCTAACAGAGTGCGGCGCCATGAACGGGTCACGAAGAATGAACACGGAGAGACAAATTGATGCGATAGAGGCCGTGACTGGGGAGGAAGCTGGCTCCCCACGACCACAGGTGCTAAGGTAGTGTGAGGGCACAAGTTTAGTTTAGTTTATTATAGTCGACGGATCAACCACACGGCACACGGGTGTAATCAATAAGTGCTCCGTTCTCCTTCTAACTCAACTCAGTGTACGAACTCCTAGCACCGGCGAGGATCCTGAAATACTTCGGTAGATTTTTAACTCCGCAGCGTTTTTAGACTACTCTTTATCGATTTCTAAATTCCAATGGATTGTTTTCCGTGCGCAACAATACAGACGGGCGTCTGATCTCACTACCCAAAGACCACGTGAAAAAATCCCAGCCCTCACCATGGCTTTAACCCGGGACTTCCAGCACTCGAGGCGAACGTCATACCTTGAGACCACTCAGATCCTCTCCTCACTGAGGGAGGGGAGGCTTGAGAGTTGACATGTTCACAGCTAAGTAGGCACTAAGCTTTTGTTTTGCCGACTTTTACCGGAGATTTTTGTGCGTTAATTTTTGGTTTCTTGTTTTTGTGTCTCCGATTTACTGACGTTTAGATTACTCATGATGTTAAATTCCCCGATTATTTCAAGATCGAGTTTAAACAGACGCCGATTACTTGATACAGTTTTTCCCACCCGGTTTTGCTTTGTGCATTCCTGGCGCTTGGGGATTCCTTGTTATACCCGAGAATAACATAAATAGACACACATAGTATTATTTGGCGCTCACAGAAGAAGAATAAGGAAATAGAGATTAGAAGACGCACTAGACAACATAAAATTTGAAAAGCTATAATAGTTACCGACCAGGATCGAACCTGTCGCCTCCAAATGACGACAGCGCCTCGCTACCAAAGAAAGTATAACGAGCAATGCGAATAGTAAAAATAACATTGAAGAAAACTGGAATTTCCTGAAAGAGAACTTGCTAAATGCGGCAACAAACACAGTTGCCTACGTACAAAGACAGAAGAAGAGATTAAAGCAGCCATTAAAAAAAGTGAAGAACAACAAAGCTGTTGGTGAAGATCTCAGGAGAAATGCTCAAAGCAGCAGATGAGAATACCGTACAACGTTTGTTACAGCTGATCAATGAAATCTGGCAAAACGAATCCCCACCACAACAGTGGAAGGATGGTGTAATTTTCAAACTGCAAAAAAAAAAAAGGTGACATGTCTGATTGCAATAACTGGCGTGGTATCACCCTACTGTCAGTACCAGGAAAACTTTTTTGTAGCATGTTACTTGAGAGATTGAAAAAGTCTATAGATGAAAGGCTCAGAGGAGAACAAACTGGCTTCTGACCAAAACGGTCATGTATAGACCACATTTTCACCCTTAGAATAATCATTGAAGACTGTAGAATTCCAGTCGAAATTAATCACCAACTTTGTCGACTTTCAAAAAGCCTTCGACAGTATCCACCGTCCTTAACTTTGGTATCTACTTAACATCTACGGTTTCCCTAACAAATATATCAACATCATACAATCTTTCTACAAAAGAGACACGTTGCTGCGTGAGAACAGAATCAGGCAACTCTGACTGGTTCTCAGTGGAAACGGGAGTGAAACAGGCTTGTGTATTGTCACCGATGCTCTTTGGAATAGCTATCGATTGGGTCATGTGCAAATGCACAAACAACACAAATAGGGGTATCCATTGGGCTGACAAAATTCTAGAAGACCTGGACTTTGCCGACGACATAGTGCTTTTAAGTTCAACACACCCAGATTCACGAGAGAAAACAAACCATATCCAAATTGTTTCAGGACAAATTGGTCTTGAAATTAACACCGCAAAAACAAAAACTATTGATCTTACCAACAGTTCATACGACACCAAATTAAATAACCATGTTCTTGACAAAGTCAACAGCTTCACATTCCTAGGAAGCACAATGACATCTACAGGGGACTCAACGCCAGAAATATTATCTAGAATCGCTCTGACATCTGGTGCCTTCAATAAACTGTCAAACATCTGGAAGTCAAAGACACTCAGCAAACATACGAAACTTAAAATCTTCAACTCTTGTGTGATTCCAGTGCTAACGTATGGATGTGAGAGTTGGAAATCAACGGTAGCTTTAGATAAAAAATTAGAAAATTTTGAGAACAAATATCGTAGAAGAATTCTTAACCTCCACTGGACAGATTTCAGAACCAATACGCAAATAAGACAAGAGACTAAGCAAGATATTGTATCCAATTTTGTAAGAAAACACCGTTGGGACTACATTGGCCATGTACTCAAAATGGACAAGACAAGACTCCCCAACCAAGCCCTTTTATGGTCACCAGTAGGGAAAAGAAAACGGGGAAGACCAAGAGAGACCCTGCGTAGAAACATCATCAGAGAAGGCTCATTCAACGGCCAAGTGAACATCCAGGATCAACAACAGGTAGCAGCGAACCGCCAGACATGGAGAGCCATGACTTCTGCCCTATGCGCCGCCTTAGGCTCAAGAGGAAAGACTATTCTTTCCTCTGATACAGCCGTTCCCTGTTATATTATATTTCTTCTTTGTAAATCTTTTTATATGTTCATTTAATTCTTTCGAGTTGTGTTTTATTTCTGGATCCTCTATTTCTTTGCATTGTTTCTGCAACCACTCTTCTTTGGCAACTCTGCACATGTGACGTTTTTCTCTATCTATTAATATATACTCTGATTAAATGATTAAACTGACACACAAACATTAATATCTCGGCTTATAATAGACCTACAGGCTTTAACAAGATACCGTTGGATCTCTTTTTGTCAAGAGCTATTCAACTATGCAGGTTATATAATTAAAAAGCAATTTAGAAAAAAGTTACTGAAGTGGCTAGGTCTAAGATCCAAGCAAAAACAAGGACAACGAAATCGACTGGATGTCTCGCACGGCAGGGGAAAGACACCCGGAGTCATGACCCAGACGTGCACGTCTCCAGAGAATGTAAGGTAAGTGAATTGGCCAAAACATTCGGAGAAGGGGGGACTACTTCTGATGATCAGAACCCCCTCACTTGTTTGCTCCGCGGTGGAGGTTTAATCATTAAAGAAATGTGGCCTTTTACAGACCAGACAAAAACTTTTGAATATTCTGCTTAGTGGTACCATACAATTGAATAAAAATATTTAATGAAATGTCAAGGAAACAAAGAAAAATAGTTTATAAAATTTTCGATCATCTAAAATGAAGCTTTACTTTTATTGATTTTAAAGATAAATTAAAGTCTTAACCATGTGTTTATAGAAAGTATGATTTCCGCAATTGGGTATGACAAATTTATAAAATATTCGATAAATACTATACATATTTGTAAATCTCATATTAAATTGAAGCTAATGTTAGTAATTTCCCTTGAAGTAACATATGTAGTTATGTCCCATACCAGAAGTTCAAATTCATGTTTTCCGTTAATGTGGTGTTCGTTTTTACAACAGTTCGTATCCACAAGGAGCAATATATTTGTGCTTCACAGATTATACTAAGGCATTTGATCAAGTAAAATATAATGAACTGATTAAAATGTTGGAAGATATCAACATTGACAGGAAAGACTTAAGAATCTCATCTCATCTCATCATGTTCTTCTTGTACCTTGCGGTGTCGAGGTGAAGTATAAACATCGTGAGAGTGTCCGATTATCGGCTAGACTAAAAAAGAATATTTACTGGAACCAAGTAGCAGCAATTAAGATGGGAAGTAAAGAGGGTAGTTACGAACAGATAAAGCTAGGAGTACGACAGGGGTGTGTCTTGTCGCCGGATTTCTTTCCATCTATAGCGTAGTAATAATGAGAGAGATAAAAGAGAAGCCAGGAATACTAATCGGAGGTTATAATATAAACAATATATGCTATGCAGATGACACAGTATTAGTGGCGGATAATACAACAGACATACAACAATTGTTGGACATTGTAGTAACAGATAGTGCAAAGAAAGGACTCTCCTTGAATATCAAGAAAACAGTAACAATGATGATATCAAAGGAAATGGTGACACCAACATGTGACATAGAAATAGAAGGGAAAATCCTTAACCAAGTGGATAATTTTAAATACCTAGGGACATTTATAACATCGATGGAAGATGTACAACAGAGATTAAGAGCAGAATAGGGCAGGCAAAAGCCGTATTTCAGAAAATGAAGAGTATCTGATACAATAAGTCACTATCAAGAATGTAAGAAAGAGAGTGCTGAAATGCTATATAGAACCAATTTTGCTGTATGGCAGAGAATCTTGGAATGTAAATGAACAAATTAGGACGAACTTAGAAGCAACAGAGATGTGGCTTTCCTTGGACTGCCAGAATATCTAACAACGATCGTATGAAAGGGTCTAATGAAACTAAAACACTCTATGGATGTTCGTCCATCACGAATGATGAGGACCATTCATTCATTGCATCTCCCGATTTGATGAAGAACGAATGACTTGGGCTTTAGTTTGGATTATAGTGAGGTAGTGGTTGCGCAACTCCATCGACCACACTCTCTCGCCTGCATGCATCTGGTTCCAATGGCGAGCATAGAACATTATATATACCAATAAGAAAGAGACAAACAGCTTTCTTTGGTCATGTGATGAGAAGAGAGGCATTGGAGAACATCGTGACAACTGGAAAGATCGAGGGGAAGAGAGGCAGAGGCAGACCAAGAGAAATGTTGCTGGATGGTTTGAGACGGTGGCATGGAGGAATATCATCAGCAGAGTTGATCCAGAACACCAAAGACCGAGCTCTGTGCAGAGCCATGAACGCCTACGCCAGCTGACAGGGCACTTGATGATGATGATGAATATGTGTTTTCCTTTACATTTGCAAATAGATCAAGATCCCATACGTCAAATGTAGCAATATTCTCTAAATGTCTGTGTAATGACTGCATATTGTTTATTATTCTAGAACGGAAAATATAGCCATGTTTGAACTCATATCGATAAATTGTTCTTTTTTTTCCCTAGAGTAATTGCAATTCAAAAGAAAAACTTACAGTATCCTTTTTAACACAATTGGATCATCTTACATTCTTCAGTTCAACAGATGGACGGAAGTCATCATTGGCACCTTTCCGTCTTGACAGACGATAGTTTGGTACATTGTGCTTCAAAAAGGCTTACTAACTGTCATATGGCAATAACTACGATCCATGGCGGTGGCGAGTGTGGCTGGTAAGGCCAATTCTTGCTGCAAATGTTTGCCCACAGTAGGTGCATGTGAAAACATGTTCATTTCCACCATTTTGCACCATCTTACGTCTCTCACGCTCTGTGTGTGCTTTATCTGCAATCATTTTCTCCTTTGTCTTTATTCCATTTCTGATAGTTGCCCTCCATGCAACACGTTCAGCGGCGACGTGCTCCCATTGTGCATTATCAATGCCTGTATCAATCATGTCCCGCTTACACACATCTTTGTATCGTAGTAGAGGCCGACCCTGAGATCTCCTACCCGTCTGTAATTCACCAAAAAAGATGTCCTTTGGTATTCTACCATCATCCATCCTCCTAACGTGTCCTATCCATCTAAGTCTACGAAGACTGAGCATGGAATACACCGTCACACAACCTGATCTTTCCAATACTTCAGTATTTGTGATTTTGTCTTGCCACTTAATACCAAGTATTCTTCGCAGACACCGCATATGAAAGCTGTTTAAACGTTTCTCTTGGCGTGAGTAAGTTGTCCAGGTTTCACTGCCACAAAGAAGAGTACTAAGGACACAGGCTTGGTAGACGAGGACTTTTGTTTTGGCAGTAAGCTTCCTTCCAGTAAGCAAAAATACTCTATGTTGGATAAAGAGGTGAAATCAAATGCACGAAAAGACAAACAGAACTTCATTCACAGCCTGGCCTCCGAAGCCGAAGCAGCTGCCAGAACTGGAAACAACAGAGCCGTATTCCATATCATGAAGCAACTATGCAATCACTCACCTACACCAAATATACCCATCAAAGACAAACAAGGCAATCAATTGTTATCCGATGACCTTCAAAAGCAACGATGGGCAGAACATTTCAAAGAAATATTAAATAGACCGCAGCCTGACACTGTTCCGAACCTGGATGGAGAAATTACTATGCCCCCACTAGATGCCTCCTGCGAGTCATTCACCATGGAAGAGATTAAAGCAGCCATAAAAAAATTGAAGAACAACAAAGCTGTTGGTGAAGATGAAATCTCAGGAGAAATGCTCAAAGCAGCAGATGAGAACACCTTACAACGTTTGTTACAGCTGATCAATGAAATCTGGCAAAGCGAATCCCCACCACAACAGTGGATAGATGGTGTAATTTTCAAACTGCCTAAAAAGGGCGATATGTCTGATTGCAATAATTGGCGTGGTATCACTCTATTGTCAATACCAGGAAAACTTTTTTGTAGCATGTTACTTGAGAGATTGAAAAAGGCGATAGATGAAAGGCTCAGAGAAGAACAAGCAGGCTTCAGACCAAAACGGTCATGCATAGACCACATTTTCACCCTCAGAATAATCATTGAAGACTCCGTAGAATTCCAGTCGAAATTAATCACCAACTTTGTCGACTTTCAAAAAGCCTTCGACAGTATCCACCGTCCTTCACTTTGGAATCTACTTAACATCTATGGTTTTCCTACCAAATATACTAACGTCATAAAATCTTTCTACAAAGAAACACGTTGCTGCGTAAGAACAGAAACAGGCAACTCTGACTGGTTCTCAGTCGAAACAGGAGTGAAACAGGGTTGTGTCTTATCACCGATGCTTTTTGAAATAGCTATCGACTGGGTCATGCGCAAATGCACAAACAACACAAATATGGGTATCCATTGGGTTGACAAAATTCTAGAAGACCTGGACTTTGCCGACGACATAGTGCTTTTGAGTTCAACACACCCTGATGCCCAAGAGAAAATAAACCACCTCCAAAATGTTTCAGGGCAAATTGGTCTCCAAATTAACACCACAAAAACAAAGACTATTGATCTTACCAACAGTTCAGATGACACCAAATTGAACAGCTACGTTATTGAAAAAGTCAACAGCTTTACATACCTAGGAAGCAAAATGACATCTACAGGGGACTCAACACCAGAAATATCATCTAGAATCGCACTGGCATCTAGTGCCTTCAATAAACTGTCAAACATCTGGAAGTCAAAGACTCTCAGCAAACACACAAAACTTAAAATCTTCAACTCTTGTGTGATTCCAGTGTTAACGTATGGATGTGAAAGTTGGAAATCAACGGTAGCTTTAGATAAAAAATTAGACAATTTTGAGAACAAATGTCTTAGAAGACTTCTAAACATCCACTGGACAGACTTCAGAACCAATTGGCAAATAAGACAAGAGACTAAGCAAGATGCAGTATCCAATTTCATAAGAAGACGCCGTTGGAACTACATCGGCCATGTACTCAGAATGGACAAGTCAAGACTCCCCTATCAAGCCCTCATATGGTCACCAGTAGGGAAAAGAAAACGGGGAAGACCAAGAGAGACCCTGCGTAGAACCATCATTAGAGAAGGCTCATTCAATGGCCAAGTAAATATCCAAGATCTACAACAGGTAGCAGCGAACCGCCAAGCATGGAGAGACAGGACTTCTGCCCTATGCGCCGCCTTAGGCTCAAGAGGAAAGACTAACTAAGTAAGCTTCCTGTTCTCCCAGACTCTTTTTGCTAAAATGTTCATTGTTGTTGCTGCCTTGCCAATCCTGATGTTGATTTCCTGATCAAGGGATAATTTGCTATTTACCTCTGATCCAAGATATGTAAAATGGTCTACTATCTCCAGTTCGGCGGCGTCAATAAAGATTGATGGTACACCATGTGCACCTTGTGACATAATCTGTGTCTTCTTTTTGTTAATTGTTAAACCAAATTCAGAACAAGCATTGGAGAATGCAGATAGTAGATGTTGTAATTCTTCCTCAGAGTGGGTCGTAATCGCAGCATCATCCGCAAAAAGCAACTCTCTGATTAGTACCCTGCTAATTTTGGTCTTGGCCTTCAATCTCTGAGCATTATAGAGGCCACTATCTGAGCGTGAGTGAATGTATATACCGTCATCCTGATCACGAAAGGCATATTTCAGTAGAAGTGAAAAGTATATCCCAAAGAGGGTGGGGGATAGTACACAACCTTGCTTAACTCCACTCTTGATTTCAAACTCTTCTGAAGTTGAGCCATCAAACTTGATTATACCCTTCATGCCTGTGTGGAACGATTCCACAATGGACAGAAGAGTTGGTGGACAGCCAATCTTCTTTAGTGCTTTGAACAGACCCTCACGACTGACCAAATCGAATGCCTTTGTGAGGTCGATGAAGGCAATAAACAGTGGCTGATTTTGTTCCCGGCATTTTTCTTGCATCTGTCGCAATGAGAATATCATATCAATGGTTGACCGGTTCTGACGGAAGCCGCACTGTGATTCGGGGTAGACTTGATCTCCCAGGACTTGAAGTCTGCGCAGGACAATTCTGGCAAATACTTTCCCAACAATACACAGAAGTGAGATACCCCTATAGTTGTTGCAGTCGCTCCGATCTCCCTTGTTCTTGTACAGCGTTATGATGTTTGAATCTTTGAAATCCTGTGGGACTTGTCCTTCTCGCCAGCATAGCTCTATTAGCTGGTGGATCTGTAGAGCGAGGGTGTCTTGCCCACTCCTGATCACCTCTATTGGAATCCCATCCTTACCTGGAGCCTTGCCAGATGCAAGCTCATTTATAGCACACTTAACTTCTGTTATAGTGGGAAGTGTGTCCAGGTGGTCAAGAGTTGGCAGGGCCTCTATGGCGTTGAGGGCATCATCCGCCAGCTTGGTCTCACTTGAGTAAAGCTCTAAATAGTGCTCAACCCATCTATCCATCTGATGTTTCTTATCAGTGATGATTTCTCCAGTCAAGGTTTTCAGCGGTGCACTTCTTTTGATCACTGGACCACGGGCTTTCTTTATCCCTTCATACATGCTTCTGATGTTTCCCTTATCACTTGCGATTTGAATGGACTCACATAACTTGATCCAATAGTCATTCGCACACTGCCTGGCAGCCTTTTGTACATCCTTCCTCGCTTGCTTCAGCTCACTCAGAGTGTTACGCGTTGGTCTCTCCTTGTTTCTTAAGAGAGCTATCTTCTTTTTATCAATCAAGGGCTGCAGTATCTGGCTGTTTGCCGCAAACCAGTCCTGCCTCTTATGATCCACAGTGCCGTAACCCCCTACCGCTGTTTTATAAATAGTTTCCTTAAGTTTACTCCATTTATCATTTACTATACAATTTTCTGATGTATCATTGAAAGCGTCCTCAAGTTGCTGTTGAAATTCAAAGCACTTTCCAGGATCGTAAGTGTTAATAATATTAATCCTGGGGCTAGACTTGTGTTTAGCTGTGTAGTTTCTCTTTGGTCTCAGTCTAACACTTGCAACAACCAAAGAATGATCTGTATCACAGTCAGCACTGTGGTAACTTCGAGTTAATGATGTATGGTTCAGATGTTGTCTCCGTGTGATAATGAAGTACAGCTGATGCCAATGGCCGGATCTTGGATGTTTCCATGTGACCTTATGCATCTCTTTTGTTTTAAAAAAGGAGTTTGTAATACATAGGTCATTTCTAGTGCAATGCTCCAGCAGCCTTTGCCCATTATCATTCATGCGACCGATGTTGTATTTTCCAAGGCACACTGGCCATGAACTCGATTCCTTGCCCACACGAGCATTGAAATCACCGAGCATATAAATGTAGTCGGATCTTGGAACTGCCTTGATCGCCGAGTCTAGCTGCTCATAGAACGTATCTTTCACATCATCAGAGGAAGTGAGTGTCGGTGCACATGCAGTGAGAATGGTGGCAAATCCACAAGAGGTTGCCAAGCGCAGTGATAATAATCAGGGATGGAGTTATTGCCTCTCCATAGCACAAAGCCTGGGCTAAAATAAAGAAACCATGTGTTGCCCATGCAGCATGATCCCTCTCTCGGCCTGCCTAGTACACTCCAGAGGAAAGTTAACACCTATAGGTGGACGGAAGTGAATGTATTAAAAATGTTGAATGATTTATATGAAATAATGTTTTCATTTGGGTTTGCCCAAAGTGCATCGATCCCGTTAAATGTTTTATTTTTTTTAATAAGGGCTCGCGGATCCCCAGTGGGTCAGAATAGCCCCATCAGGTTCCACGTTCCCGTGTGTCATATGGATGGCAGCCTCTGCATGTGGCCCTGGTAAGATCGAGTGCAGATACTACACTTTGATCTTAGCCAAAAGGCCGAGAAGCCAGACCCATTCAATATACACAATGCTCAATATTAAGTCGACAGCGCAGTCGAAGCTGCCGAAGCATCTCTTAAACTGAAGGAAGTCATGCGGCACACCCATTCGTATAGAATGGGGTTCGGGAACGATAACAGAGCTCCGATGTGGCCAAAGGCGACTACCAAGGAACGCAAAGACATGGTGGTTCTGAAGATCCGCTAAGGAGAGGACGAAAAGAGAGTAAACATGGCTGCCCAGTAGGCGCACCAGGGCCAGTGGTTGTCATGGGAAGGGATGCTGCAGAAGTCCCTAACCTGTAATTAGATATTGTGTGTGGCGCCATTGCGCTTAAGTGTCGTCGTCCGATCCTTCTACGATGTCTTGCTATCAGCTGCTAAGTTGGTCAAGTGGGGTAAAACCACCGACCCGTCCTGTCCCGACTGTAAAAAGGACCAGACATCGGAGCACGTATTGTTCGCATGTAAAGTCGCCCTGACCCAAGACCGATTCACATGGCGCCACAACAAAGTCCCTACTGAGTTGGCGGCCATAGTGGGTGTAGCCAGAACACAGGCGAACAAAGGGGCCAGGGCGAGGCCGCTGGGAATTTACTTCGTCCGAGCCGGGCAGCAACACGGAGACAAGGAAGGCTGCACTGCCGACTTGCCGTCGCACAAGCACCAGCCGCAAAGGCTCTACTCACTGAGGGAGGGGACGCTTGAGAGTTGACATGTTCATAGCTAAGGGACAAGCACAAACAAGGAAAACGAAATCGATCGAACATCTCGCACGGCGGGGGAAAGACGCCCGGAGTCATGACAGGGACTGGCCCGACCCTAGTGAATGTTAAGTAGGTCAATGTTGGCCGAAACATTTGGGAAAGGTGGACTATTTCTGATGATCAGAACCCCCTGCCGTTTTTGTCCGTAGCGGAGTTTTTATCACTAATGATTATGGCCAGTACATCAGACAATCCGGATAGACGGATGGACACTCTGGAAAGACTGGCACTGCTGCAGCGCAGTGGTGGAATTGGCTCCATTATTGAATCGGTGGGGCCGACAGCAGACCGGGCTGATAACCCTTAATGATGTTAAATATCCTTGTCGCAGCAAATGGAAGAACAAAAATATGACCTTGGATCCTCTGAAGAGGGGGTGGGGGGAGAAATCATTAAGGATCCACAAGTGACCACACGTTGACGACCCTATCCGTCCAGCCGACCATGACTTCAGCCGAACGACCAGGCTGGGAGTGCGTTTGTGGTAAAAGATTCGCCTCCAACCGTGAAATGAGAATTCACGCTTGACGAAAGAAGCGCGAGAGTATGTCACAGGAGATACGACAGCGCTCCCGTGAAAGGGATAGCAATACATTGTCAGAGGACCTCAGCCAGGGAGAACCCCACAGGGCTGAGAAGACTCAAGTCGATGTCCCCTGCGACGCACCCGAGCAACCTTCTGATAGTCAATTAACACCCCCCCCCCCGCCACAGAGAAGGCAGATTGAGAGCGATTATATGAGAAGTTGTCCAAGGTTTTAGAGGTTGAGCTAAAACACACGTCACTAGATGAGAAAGTGCAAAAGTCCGCAGAGTATACCTCCACTCGCTGCATCAATTTGGTAACAGAGAGAGGAAGGAAGCAGCTAGCCCGCAGAAGACCAGGCGGCAGAAGCTGCTAGAAGAGGTAAGAGCACAGAGGAAAGCCGCTCGGAGACGGTATAAAGTAGCAGCCGAGCATGAGATCTCTTTGTTTATGTTTGTGACAGTCTGACGTAGGGAAGGGGGGGGGGGTCTAGGACTGTGCACAGATATAGTAATTTTGGAATTATGTATGTGTTAACAATACATTTTTTTTTGCATATCCTTTACAGGACATCGCTGTCAACACCAGTATCTTTCAGCTCTATGTTGATTTCTTGGCAAGATTACGCTCAGTAGTTTGCCATTTCTTTCTTAGCGGCCGGCTCAAATACCCCGTAAGTTACCGATGCGATTCGAACCACTGCTGATTCTCACCGTCATCACGTTACCAACGAGAGTATACGAGATTACGGAGAAAAGTCGCTAACCTCTAAGCCAGGAAGCCGGCGTTAACAATAGTACTTCTACCAAATATGGTGGTTGTTTTGTATTTGTACCGATGTAACATAGCTGTTATCTCTAGATACCGCCATGTGTGTTTGTGTAGCTGATTAGGCTGACATAGGAAGACTATTCCGTATAATTTATAAGACTGTTTGACGTTAAGTCAAATGGAAAATCTACCTTATTTTTCATTTGCCTAGACCCATTATGGTAAATTTATGGACGTTTAAGGTTGCTCCACTCCCTTTGCCGAAAAACGAGAACGTTTTCAAAATGATTGGTACAGATTGTTCAGTTGCCAGATAGAAAATGCTTTCGTCCGCTTAAGCACGCAGCTTTTGTTCACCCTTGTTCTTGGCTGATGGCTGTGGAATTGTGATTTCTGAGGAAAATGCAAAGAATACCATGGACAGACAGAAAAACCAATGAACAAGTCCTCCAAGAAACAAATGAAGATCGTAAACTGATTAGAGACATTAGACGCAGACAGTCAAAATTGTTTGGGTATGTTATGAAAAGAAATTAATTGGAGAACTTGGTGATAACTGGCAAGATCGAAGTGGGCCAAAGGGAAGACCGAGAAGTAAATACCTGAATGGCTTGGTCATGTCATGGTCGAGACAGGAAAACAGAGCTGATCCACGACGCTGGTGATCGAGCGAGTGAGATGGCAGAACATGACCGCCCACGCTTATCGGCATGGCACATGATGGATGGATGGATGGATGGATGGAGGGAGGGAGGGAGGGAGGGAGGGAGGGATGAATGGATGGATGGATGGATGGATGTTCTGTGTATTACTGCTGCTAGTGTTTGTGTTCCCTCTCGTATAGTTTGTTTAACTTGTTTCCCAGAGTTCTCGAGCATTACCCTCCGGTATATCGCTTGTGTATGTGAGGATCAGTTTTGTTATGCAATCTACATAGTCCTGATTTTGTAAAAGTGTGCTGTTAAGTTTCCAATGGGGAGATCTTCTTAGATGTGTTGTTGATTGTCCTGTATTTATTGTTGCAACTACGGCCTTTTGGTCTGTGAAGTTCAGTGTCTCCTGTAAATGCTTGACTTGTGTTATATGATATGCTCTGGTCGCATAAATTCTATCTAACCGCGCTGTTCTGCTATGTGCATTGTTTGTGTGTATTGTATCTGTTCCTTGGGGATGCGTCTGTTTGTATGTGTCTGTCAGCCCATGGATATCTAAAATTGTTTGCAATGTATCTAACTGATGTTCATCCTCCCCTGTGGTGTTTCTAAATTGCATTCTTACCTCTCCATTTATCAAGTCATGCACAGCAAGTACGCAGTTAAAATCACCCCCTAAAATAATGTTGTGACACCGATATGAGTGTGATAGTAATTTTTCCAGTGTTTGGTAGAAGATCGGCTGGTGTCTGTAGTCAGGCGATGCGTGTCTGTTGAAAATTGTGTATTTATGTAAGTTATTTTTCACCTGTACTATGGCAACCCTACCCTGGCAGTCAATGTCCTTCTCTATAATTTGACACCTGTCCGGTATCTGTATTATTGCGGTGCCCAGGCCGATATGTTGAGTAGTAAGATTAAAACATGAGTGTCTTAGACCTAGGCATGTTGTGATATATGATGCGTATTCGTCGGTATTAATGTTACTTTCCTGTATGAGCATAAAATCAGGTTTATATTTGTGTATGTGTTGTATAAGATGATTAATTTTGGATCTTATACCTCGAATGTTAATACTCATGATTTTAATTTCCACTGCCATTTTTGTTGTAATATAAAAACCGTTTGAGTATAAGTATGTTTCTTATTTAAAATGTCTGTATTTATATTGTCATTTCTGGAAATATTTATAACGGGGCGGGGAGGGAACCTGATAGGCTGCTTCGCCATTGTAGTATGTTGATTTTATCACTGTCTCTTCCGGTCATGTCGCTGGTCGTTATCTGTTTAGTATAATTACTTACACAATTCTTTTTTTTTTTTGCCCTTTGTGCTTCAGATGGTGTATGATAGTCGTGGTTGTTGAGGGGCAGCAGCGTGGTAACAGGTGTTTGGGGGGCTGTAGGTTTAAAACTCTCACCGTCAGACAGGCTCTTGGTTGAGTGTCCCTTTTTCCTAGTGACCACCTGGAAACCGTCCTCATCCTCCTTACTATGTTGATCTGTCTGGGAGTTCGAGGTGACTCTTTTTGCCAGTCTAGCCCCCTTCTTGATTTGTACTTTGACCGGACATTTATTACTCCAGTGGGAGCCCTCCCCACAGACTGTACACGCCGTACGGCGCCCCGGAACTGTGATGAAGAGACGGTGTAGCTTATCTTCTACCCCGTCCAACTCCACGTCCACGTAATGTGGTAGAGTCTCTTTCGGGTTGCACAGAAGTAACCACTTGTCCGTGTTGTTTTTAAGTTTGTGCACTTCCGCATTTATATCTACCGAAATATCCGCGGCTATTTTCTTCACTGTCTCAACCTTTGCGGTTGCAGGCACCCAGTGAATCATAGCCTTGGTCTTTTCCTTCTCTATGTTTTCGATTCCAATAGTTAATTTAGGATCCTGCAGTTCATGCTTCATCCCGTGATACCGTTCATAATGATCCGTCTTTTCTTCTGGGTCAGCATAGCGTACCATCTTTTAGGGTCCTCAAAACGGTAGATAGATTTTATCCCTTGTTTACCGATCCCGCCAGGCCCCATCACAACGCTCGCCATCAGCGAGTAGTTGAACCGAAATACAAGAGGTCCTGATATAGAAAACACAAATGTGTTTGTTTGGTAGAGCACTCCTCCCTCATACCCTTCACTCGTTTTGACTTTGACACGTTTAACAATTTGGTTTTAAATCTTCGATAATCCGTGACAGAGGAAATCTTTAATACAGATCTACACCTGGTGAAAACAATCGAAATCACTGCCACAAAATTAATATCACTGACATGTTTGAATAATCCGTGACAGACAAAATCTTTAAGCAAGATCTACACGTGGTGAAGATAATTAAAATTACTGCCACAGAGTAATATCACTGGTATATTAAAAATCACTGATGTGCTTGAATAATCTGTGACAGAGAAAATCTTAAATCCTGATCTGGACGTGGTGAAAACAATAAAAATCGCTGCCACACAATTAATATCACTGATGAGTTTAAGTACTCCGTAACAGAGAAAATCTTTAAACCAGATCTACACGTGTTGAAGATAAATAAAATTACTGCCACAGAATTAATATTACTGGTGTGTTAAAAAAACACTGATGTGCTAGAATAATCTGTGACTGAGAAAATCATGAACAGTTTGGGTAACTTGTTCTCGATAGCGCAACGCATAGTAAAAACAAATAAGTCTTAATTAAGGTCCGTTCTTATGTCAAATGAACAAGAGTTGAGCCAATCCGAAGGTTTGTGTGTGTGTGAGTGTGAGTGTGTGTGTGTGTGTGTGTGTGTGTGTGTGTGTGTGTTTGTTGTTGTTTCTGTTTACATACACAACAGTAATTCTAGTTGCAAGAGAAAATGAAATTAAAGAAAGTTTACACATTTTAGTCAGGAAAAATAGTAGATAGTTTGTATTTGAACATGAGTAGAAATAAGTTCCTGTTGTATGTAAGGGAGTTTAATCTGGTCTTGATTCTGCAAGTCCAAGTTTCTGTATTCTGCTAGTGTTTGAAGTAGTTTTGTATGGATATTTAGGAAGAATGTTCAGATAGACTGCCTTGTAAATATCTGTTTATTTGCATGTATGATACCGGAAATATACCTTCTAAACTTTGTAATTCTGTATTTATTGCAATCCCAAAGAAATCAGGGGCCTTGGAATGTGATCAACATAGAACAATTAGTATAATGAGTCACATCATCACGAAGATTTTGCTATGAAATATCATGCAAAGAATTAGGAAGAAAATACAACCTGAAATAGTGGAAGAACAATGGGGGTTTGTAGAAGGAAAGTGTACAGTAAATGCTGTGTATATGCTGTGACCAGTTATAGAACGTTCTATAGAAGTAAACAAAGATATATATCTTTGCTTTATTGACTACACCGATATTGTAGATAGAGTAAGACATGTCCCATGGTAGATATGCTTGCAGATCTACAAATTGTATTAGTTGTTGGAGAATTTCCACTGCATCCGTGACTGTTTGACATGTGTAGAATATGTGTTCTTCTCTCTGTTGTGTGTTGTTCCTGCATAGTTGGCATTTTCCTATTTGTCTGGATCTGAATGCTACTTTGGGTATTATGGGAGTCATATTAAAAATCACTCTGTAAGTGACCTCTTTTGCCTTATGTATGATGTGTTTGTTGTGTAAGTTGGAAATGGTGGATGTGTAGTCTGACATGAATTATTTTTGTTTTCTTTTGATTCTCATTGTAAGGGATGTGCTTGTTTATTAACTAATTGTTTGTATATTTCCCGTGTAGTTTCTTGTATTAAATGTTCATATCCTTGTATTGCCTGTATACACGTGTGCTATAAAGTTGGCAGTATTCCCTGATAATGTATTGTATAATGCTATATTATTAGTTTTGTGAAATGTTTTATTTCGTGTGCTAATTGATATAATGCTAATCTATGTTGTTCTGGATGTCTGATAATATTACCTATGTGGCTGATTCTAAATGCTTGTATTTTTATTTGCATGTCATGAAGTGATATTCCTTCTTGTTTCATGTCCTGTATGATAGTTTTATGCTGTATTCTATGTATTGTCTTTGTCAGCGACTTGTGCGCTGCAGCTTTCAAGACTCCGCTACTTTCGCACTGCACGAAATAACAATTCATGACATTTGCGAAAGGAATGCAATTTATTCAGAGCCGACATGTGAATGGCTCTACAAGCGTTAGGTTTCATCATTGTTACACAATATGAATACATCAACGTGATGATAGATGATGCTAGCATTACACAATCTAAATGATATAGCCCTATGTTTGCCTATGGCCTAGAAAGCTATCGTATTGGTCAAGGATACGTCCGACCTCTCTACCGTCTCCAGTCAGTCTGTCCCGCTACACATAGCGTGGACAAGCACGGACACTTTTGCCCTCCGTGCAGTCGCTATTATTGCGTGCCTGGTCTTGCCAGCACGCCGGCTGGTGAGTTTGAGTAACCTGGCCTATCACGGTTACTCGTAAGGACCAGCAACCCAATTGCTTGGGGAAAGCCCTCGCTCATCCGTACTCGTTGGCCTCTGGTCTGACACAAATGTGTCTCCCAGTGAGGTTATTTATAGTACTCGGTGTCTTCCCTGTCTGGGTGTCTCTCTACTAGCCTAGTGTTAACTCCTTACTCCTGTAAGGTCTTATTGGGGATGCTGACAGGGTCCCCTCCTCTCCGCGAAGTGTTACTTCCCCTTTCTCATCTTTGTAACACTTCTTGGTCACAAAAGAAAAATTGGTTGTCCCAATTTTGTCAGATCTCCAATAAGTATAGAACTTTCTAGTTTGGGGATAGAACAATATCTTCTACCTTCATTCACAGTGTTCTCTCTTTTCACTTGGCTGATTTAGTAGCCCATGTCTCAGTATAGTTGGATCTCTAGATATCTCAAGGATTGGTAGTGAACCGGAAACCGTTGTCTTATGACTTATGTCCTGGTTTCTGTCGTTTGACCCTATGTCTTTTGACTTCCACCCATTGACTTCCGTCTTGACCTGTTCCTCCTATTGCCCAAAATGACAACCCACACACTAGTTGACTCTGTTATGAGTACAACACATGAGCACCAAGTGTTCATGTTCCCATCAATATCCCCTCCAACTCTATACACACATAGCTCTACTGTTCACCTTCTTGCTTCCGCATGTGAAAAAGCTATGTTCACTGTTACATTTAGGTTTCTGATTATTTATTGTGTCCCCTGAATTTAGAGTTATTGTTCTTTGAATTTATTGGTGTGTGCAACTTTTATGTGTTCGTTTTCCTGTTTGTTTGCGTGTTTTCTAATAAACTACAGTGTACTTAACTGTCTAACATGTGTATGCGTTAGTGTACTAAATGTGTGTGTTCCTTCGAGCGCCGCAAGTCGGTTTATTGTGGTTACAAACGTTCGTTATTTTTATTTGTGACCACAACTCCGTTTTCTGAAGCTCAAAGTACGTTCTCTCTATACTCTGCTAAAGTGTGGCTGTAACACATATAAAACCTTGACAACACATTGGAAACACACATGACACAGACAAGTCAAATAAGACCTTTCCAGCGGTGGACAAAAAATTTTCCGCTGTTTTTCTCTCTCGCTCTCTTCCTTTCAATGTTTACTAAGTTTTGCATTCTCTCCTCGCATTTTCTCTCCTTTCATTCATCTTTCATTCCCTTTTATACTGTTGTTTCACTCACTCATTCTCTCGTCATTAAAATATGTTTCATAGTATTACATACATAAACAATATATATATACATTAAATGATTGGCTGAATTATAATAGTAATCACGCCAAATGACTGTGCGTTTTGTTTGCACGCGTCATGTCTGTACAAAAATAGACATCGTTATACGGATGGTTTGTTACCGATCCTGACATAGTAACTTCCATACTTTGGTGTGCTGACCTAAATTACCCTCAAGGGAAATAATTTACTACTACTTTCATTTAAGCGAAATGGGTTAATTACCTTAAATGTTACTTGTGAAAAAGATGATATTAATTCCTAAATGATTGGCATTAGTTTTGAAATGATATATTAGCTAAATGGATGTATAAATGAATATGATTATAAGTTCATTAATTAATATAAGATCTAATAATTGTATTTCTATAATGGATATTTTACTAAATGAGTTATTAATTAAATGATGGTGATTTCTAACTCCGCAAATAAGAAAATAACGTTATATATGCGTTTACATAATTTGCAATAGAATAAATAATAGAAAAATGAAGTTATAGATACTGTAAATAAAATAATAATGTACATATATCACATTTACATTTCTATATCTAATTACACTAAGTTGACGTCCTCCTCTGCGTTGTGAAGCTAGAGCAAATCTCTTTGTAGACTATTCTAACATAGTTCATTCCGCCAAAGTCTTTAATGCTCTTCTTGAAGGATAGTGTATTAATATAGTTGCCTACCACATTCTGAAGGTCCATAGCTAACCCTGTACTGTTATTCGGTCTAAGCGTTGGTTCAATAAGTTCTAGATTCGGGGTCTAAGCTGGGTTCGCTGTCCTCTTGGCGTTAGTTCCCATAATCTGAATTACGTGTGTCTCAGCGCAAGTTAATTCTGCGTCTGTTCGTTACACTTTTCATAACAGTGTTCTATTCACACAAGTCAAGTATCAGGCGATAGTAACGCACTTACGATATGTCTTACTCACCACACATGGCACTTGGTTATTTAACATTACAGTGTCATTGTTTCTGGTGGTGTATGGTCGCTTCCTTCCTGTAACTCAGGTATTTGAATGGATGAAGGACGACTTAAAATGTCTGCAATCGTATTTAATCTACCTTTTAAATGTTGGATGGTAAACGTATAATTTTGGAGAATTAAAGCCCCACCTGTAAATTCTATTGTTGGTAGGATTTCCAGATTGCATCACAGACAATGGAGAGTTGTCGGATTGGATTACAAACTGTGCTCCTGCCAAAAATCGATGAAACTTTCTCACACAATAGATCAAACTAAGGCCTTTCATTTCTGATGCTGAGTATCTTCCTTCAGCAGAAGTGATGTTGCGATCTACGGGGTGGAACGTCCCGTCGTAGAACTGACCTAGTATTCCCGATCTGGATATGGCACTCACGTCTGTGCGTAAGAAATAAGTGAGTTTTGGATTAGGCATACGAAGGATAGATGGAAGATGAAAAATTGGTTCAATTTCGATACCGCACTAATTAATCGTGCATCTTTTACAAATAACTTAGCCAAAGCTTTTAAGATGTTAGAAAAAACACTGGTGATTTCCCCCAGGTTTGAAATGACTTTAGTATAGTGGTTTACCATACTCAGTAAACTTTGGACCTGTTTTTTGGTCGTTGGCATTGTTACATTTAGAATCTTAGTGACGATATTGTCATCAGTTTTCAATTGGCCCCTGCAGATGGTATGACCCAGGACGTCAATTTGTTCTATGCCCAACTCTATTTTGGACGGCTTAGCTATGAGTCCACACAATCTCAACCTGTTGAAGACCTGTCGACGTTTCAGTCGGTGTTTTGTCCCGTCTTTCGTCTGGCTGCATCTGTTATTTTTATATGTCGAGATATTTGTCGCAGTTGCGTTTACTGTCGGAACTGGTCGTTCCATCTCGTCCAATACTGTTGTGCTACTACTTGTGTGTGCTGTTGTCTGGCTAAGTGTGTTTGTGTTGTCGCTGTTGTGTGTCGCCCTACCTAGTGAAGTTGAGTTATGTATGTCCGTCGTTTCATTGCTTGGTGTTGGTGCAATCTGTTCGTCTGTCTGTTGTACTTGTTGTGAAACGTATGGTTTCAGGATGTTGATATGAAATATCTCTAAGGGTTCTTTTATCGATATTTCATGATCCGCATCTGATATTTTGAGTTTAACGTTGAGAGGCCCTTGGTAACATGATAGTACCATGTTATGTTTATCAGTTAGTTGAATCACAGCCTTTTGGTTTGGTTTAAGGTGAATCGTTTTAGTACCCTTGTTTTGATAGTTATGGTTTCCATTACTCGACACCTGCATTAGGGGTCCAGTAATATCGACCGCTATACTTTCAAGTGGTCTAGGTGCTATCACTGATTGTTGCACTTCGGCCTTTACATGCTTTTTCTTTCGTAGACGATGTTGACACACAGTACAAGCGCGACAGAAAGATTTTATGTCCGAACAAAATTTCGGCCAGCAAAATTGTGATAGAATTATGGCTCGCGTTTTATGATAGCCCAAATGTTCAGCAAACGGTGGTGAATGTGCGATTTTTAGCACCTTTTTCCGGTATGTTACAGGTAACACCGTCTGCTGAATTTCATGGTTATTATATGTGTAATAACGCATGAGAATTCCGTTAACCTTTTTAAAGTACCAGGAAGAATTTTTAGAAACTTTCTTTCGCTCACACAACAAGTTAAAATACGGTGTGAGTGTTTGGTCGGTGCTTTGTGCCTCGCTCAACTTTTGGCGAGTAGTGTTGATATCTGCACCATTTGGTGTTAGTAGCTGTAGTGTTTCATTTTGTACGTCAGTATAACTTATTTCTGTATCTGACTTAGTTACAGCGTTGACCCTGTGTGTTTTATTCCAGGCTTTTATGTTGTCGTCTGTACATTCTTTCAATGCATCAAGACACCCCAAAATAAGATCCGTGCATGGATTTTGGAGGATAGCGCACTTAAATGTGCCGGTAAGGAACGGGGTATTGATATGCGCTTTTGCCAGTGGATATTTCTCGATGGTACCCGAGAAAGTACGGCATTTGACAAATTCGCCCGTATAATCTTCAGGTCTAGCAAGTTCTCTCCTTAGTCCCAGTATAGTACTGCCGCTATCAACTAAGCATTGGCATGGTTTACCATTGACCTGTGCATCGTAGAACTTAAGTTTACCTCTGGAGGCACATGCTGCGTTAGCATCTTCATTTGAACATGGTATTATATGTCCACATTCTAATTTCCCATCCGCATGAAATTGATGGCATACTTTACATTTAAAGTCTAAAATATCAGTTACTGATGATACACTCTGACATTCATTCGTTGGCAATACATTGACAAGTTCGGGATCTATGTCACTCTCATCTTCTGATGATGTATCGATGAGGGCTGCGTTGTTTGCCTTCATTTTCTGTCTCCCAAGACACCTATTGCTATAATGGCCATAACTAGAACAAAAATAACATTTTACAGCACGTTTAAACGATGATCTTCTGCTTTCTTGCTTCTTTAACACTTGTTCTAGGTGTGACGGATATGTGGGGTTCTTATCACACATCGAATAAGTTGGGTGAAAAAGATTGCAATAATTACATCGAGGTGGTTTCTGATATGGTTTGTCCTTCTTACTATGGTCTTTCTGTTTGTAGGATCTATCAGGGACTCTGTTTGCAAAAGCTGTAATTTCTGTGTCATATGATGTAGTTTTAAATATGTCCCGATTAGAGGAAAAATAAGCTGACCCCCGTTTCTCTAATTGTTGAATGGAATCAATATCTGACTGTTGTAAGAATTTAGCAAAAGGGGTAGGCACTGTCGAAACAACTTTGTCCATTACCATTAGCTCTTCTAGTTTTTCATAGCTGTTACCTACTTTAGCCGCCTTAGTCCATTTTTTAAATGTGCTCTGCACGTTAGAAATGTAGTCTAAGAACGTTTCAGTTGCTTTTGGTTTAATCTGTGAGAATTGAATTTGATAACCAGTAGCGTCCAAAAGAAAATGTTGCATTATCCTATCGTGTATGTACTGGTAATTGTTTCTAAGATCTGTAGGTATGGATTCTATTACTTTTAAAGGCTCCCCACTCAGGTTCCTCATGTAAATCATTGCCCAATCCTCTAAAGGTATTTTCTGTGTTTTTAGTTGGAACTCTATATTTTCAGTCCATGCGCTGATTGAATCACCTACAGTGTATGGTTTAATGAGGCCTTTGTACTTACTGAATTTGTTCTGTTCTTCTTGGCTCTTTTGTTTGCTAGAGGCTATTTGTATGTTAGAATCTACCTCCATTTCTTTCATCTTTAGTTTCGTTTCTGAATCTACCTGTATCTGCTTTTTTTTGGTGGCTTCCTCTGCTTGTTTGTTAGCAAGTTCTACGTCTAACTGTTTCTGTTTGATAATTTGATCGGACTCTAATTTTTTCTGGTCTAACTCTAATTGTTTCTGTTTGGTAGCTTGATCGAAATCCAATTGTTTCTGTTTGGTAACCTCCTCGACCTCTTATATTTCTTTTTGATGCTGCCTTTCTAATGCTCTTTCATCTCTGTCAAGAGCAGCTTTCTTTTCCATGCGAGCTATTTCTTCTTTATACTTTTGATCTGCCCATTTTTCTAGTTTATCGCCAGTGTGGCCCATTGCGATGCCCGCCTGGATACATTCATTTAGTGACGCCATTTTGTGGCGTAATGTTAATTCAAAATGATAATATAATAATGTGCACAGAATAGTTTACAATAATGTGTTAGTACATGTACATCATTTGCTGGAAAAGAAGATGCATGATTAAGTTAGAGCATACCAAAATATTCGGAAAATATACTCATCTAATTTGTTGGACAGTGCGGTACTTGGGATGTTCCACCGCAGTCTTTCACACTACACACTGGTTTGATTTGTTGACACACGAGCTGCGTTCTGGTTAGTAGAGCAGCAAAAATTAGACACACGCTTAAGTTGTAAATACAAGCTCACAATTCATCATATTCTATCAAATATTTCATATTTCATAAAGTTGTTACTATAATTTACTATTTCATGCGATTGGTGAATGAGAATGTGATATATAGTGATAGATGGTATTAATGATGAATGATATGATCGTCTGAATGATTGTTAGATGATAAATGAGATGATTAGTCGTATGGTCGTCAATGTCGTTTGTCTTCGCCGTTTGACTCTGGCGTACCTTCGTTCTAGGCTGCAGTTCGTCGCTACTTTATTTAATGATTTCGTAGAAGGGTGACATTGATGGCTGTATCACACGCAATGGAATGTACACGGTGGTTACGATGGTAATGTTCACTGATGATTTTATACATTTCAATTGCTTTTAGTATAACATCACACTTTCAAAATAATATTGGTAGAATTTCACACTTTACCGATCTAATTTGACTCAATTGTGGTTCACACTCCACAAATTTGGCGATCGTATAATTCACCACAAGAAAAAATTTAATTTATAGCATGTATCACAATAAATTTGTATTACTTTGCAATATATCACACATCACAAATGTTGAAACGTGCATTGAACTAATTCTGGTACAGAACTCTGTAATATTAATCGATAGCTAGCGTTCGTTTAGTGGTTTATAATACCACTTGCCTGTTGGCGTTAACTGCTCGTCGAATATTACTACAACTGCCTGTTGTGGCTGTTCAGAAACATTCACTGAAATCTGACAGTAATTGTACTGCTGGCGTTCGTTCAATGTGTTCTGACCCTAATTTGCCGCTGGCGTTGATTATTTGACCATTCTGACACCAATTCGAGGTCTGGTCTTACTGTATTGTGGCGTTAGCTCACAACTTCTGACACCAATTCGCTGTGGCGTTGGTTCACAACTTCTGACACAAATTCGCAGTTGGCCTTCCACTGTTGTGGTGTTGGTTCACAACTTCTGACACCAATTCGCAGTTGGCCTTCCACTGTTGTGGTGTTGGTTCACAACTTCTGACACCAATTCGAGGTCTAGCCTGTCAGCGACTTGTGCGCTGCAGCTTTCAAGACTCCGCTACTTTCGCACTGCACGAAATAACAATTCATGACATTTGCGAAAGGAATGCAATTTATTCAGAGCCGACATGTGAATGGCTCTACAAGCGTTAGGTTTCATCATTGTTACACAATATGAATACATCAACGTGATGATAGATGATGCTAGCATTACACAATCTAAATGAAATAGTCCTATGTTTGCCTATGGCCTAGAAAGCTATCGTATTGGTCAAGGATACGTCCGACCTCTCTACCGTCTCCAGTCAGTCTGTCCCGCTACACATAGCGTGGACAAGCACGGACACTTTTGCCCTCCGTGCAGTCGCTATTATTGCGTGCCTGGTCTTGCCAGCACGCCGGCTGGTGAGTTTGAGTAACCTGGCCTATCACGGTTACTCGTAAGGACCAGCAACCCAATTGCTTGGGGAAAGCCCTCGCTCATCCGTACTCGTTGGCCTCTGGTCTGACACAAATGTGTCTCCCAGTGAGGTTATTTATAGTACTCGGTGTCTTCCCTGTCTGGGTGTCTCTCTACTAGCCTAGTGTTAACTCCTTACTCCTGTAAGGTCTTATTGGGGATGCTGACAGTCTTACTAAATATAAAATGTCTTATCTGTTTATTTATGTCTGTGATTGTCCGTTTTATAGGGTTTAACACTGCCACTAAATATATTATTTTTGGTATGATGTGAGTGTTACCTATTAAGCTTCTACCAAATATTTTTACTGTTTTGTATGTATGCCCGAGTAGCATGTCTGTGATTTGTTGTGTAAGTTGTAGCTATGTTTCTGTGTGCGTTGTTCTGTGTGCGTTCTCTGTGATCCCATATAGTTTCATAGTGTGTGTGTGTGTGTGTGTGTGTGTGTGTGTGTGTGTGTGTGTGTGTGTGTGTGTGTGTGTGTGTGTGTGTTGGGTCTGGAGGAAAATCAGACTTTTGTTTCCACTTTCCCAGGCCCATAATCTGTGATTTTTGTATATTAATTTTGGCTCCACTGCTTTTCCCAAAGTGGGAGAATGTGTGCAGTATGATTCTGTTGGATGTGTTGCATGTAGGGAAGAAGGCAGTAACGTTTGCATAAGCAATTTCCGTTTGCTCTCCTATTCCCTGTATGAATGTGCCTTTAATACTGGTATCTTGTCTGATCTTATCTATTAATGGCTCTAGTGTCAGTATATACAAAGTGGTAATAGTGGTCACCTTTTCTTACAGATTTTGTCAGTCTGAAGCTAGCAGTCAGTGAATGGTTCACTAAGACTTTGCTTTCAGGGTTGTTATACAAAATCTGTATCCACTTTCTGTAGTACTGCCCTATATCGCGTGTTCTAGGGTTTTGTGCAAATAGGAGTGTGCGATTCTGTCAAAGGCCTTCTCTTGGTCCAAAGACAAAAGGGAGGATTGGCAGTCTTTCTGGTGTGTGTATGTTGTAATGTCTCTAATGAAGTGTTTGTGATTTTGTATATTCCTATGTTGTACACCACATTGCTGGTTTTGGTTGCACTAGTTTTGGTAGAAATTTTGCTATTTTGTGTGCTAGTGATTTGGCCAGAATTTTGTAACATGTGTTAAGAAGTGAAATTAGTCTGTAATTTTTCAGTTCTATATTATCATTATTTGCTTTGTGTATAAGTGAATAAGTGTATACAAGACATATCGCAACTATCAAGGAGTTCTTGTTTGTTAAAGTCTTCTTGATAGACTTTTAGAAGAAGGTTACCTATGATCGCAAATAAATGTTGATAGAATCATACGGTTAATCCGTCTGGCCCTGGTGTCTTGCCTTTGTTCATTTTACTAACTGCATGCGTTATGTTTTCTAGTGTCAACTGTGTGTCCAATATCTCTGTGTCTGTGTCGTGATATCTTGTATTTGTGTGTTTAACGTCTCTGCTGTACATAAGAGATTGGAAACGGAAGAGGCCAGCAAGATAAGAGAACACGAATAACGCATGCGAGAACTAGAACTCAAAACACAAACTAAGGTAGAAATAGATGGAGCGGAAGGAGGGCCATCTTCACCTGGTTCAACCAACATGAGTGGACCTAACTACCATGCCATGAAGTTTCCCTTAGCTATTTATGACGAATCTACAGAAAAATTTGACCAATACGCTATCGGTTTGAAGCCATGTCAGTCGCTACGGGGCTGGATAGAAGCCGATGGTGTCTTAAATTAGCCCAGGGATTACGAGGTTCGGGTTACGAGGTTTACACACGCCTACCACCAGGACATGAAAATAACTACGAAGAATTAAAAGCCGCTTTGATGAAACATTATGAGATCACCGCACACACGTATCGAAAGAAATTTCGATCGGCAAGAAGAGAGCCGGGAGAGCTATTCGCCGCCTACAGTTTAAGGCTGAAATCGTACCTCCAAAAATGGATGGATTTGGCAGAGTTCAAGCGGGACTATGAGAGTCTGGAAGAGCTGATGGTAGTAGACCAGATGCGCCAGCAAATGTCAGAATTACTGAAGACCTTTTTAGGAGAACAAGAGGCGGAACGGCTTGATGTTGTGAATAAGCTCGCGGAAAGATTCGTAGAAGTCCACGGGGAAGCTAAAGAAACCAATATACCACCACAAAAGGTCAGGAGAAACAAGACCGAAAGAAATCTAAAAACTGGGAAGGAGAAAAAGTGGAACCTTATATAAAGACGTCAATGGAGAGTTCAGAGAAGGTGAAGGAAGGAAACCAGAGCACCTCGAATTCTCCAGCGAAACGACCGTGGTCTGAGAAGTGGTGTTCGATCTGCAAGTCGCCCTCTCATAACACAAAGGACTGCAGATCGAAACCGAAAAGTTATCACTTCGCGGCATGCCAAGTGATTCCTAAGAAGGTGATCACCGACAAGGCTGAGGTCGACGAAGAAGCTCTGAACAAAGAAAGCACACGGAAAGCTTGTAAGGGAAAATAGTGCACACACAGTAGGTCGAAAGCACATAATATTGCGGACTGCAGATGCAAGGAAAAGGTCGAGGAGGTGGAAGACACTCCGGGCCAAGAGAAACCACCTGTGGTTGAACTGATTGAAGTCAATGGCCAGCAGGTTGCTTGTCTCTACGATTCAGGTTTGGATGAGGAAGCTGTGATAGATGCCAGCCTGGTAAGCCCAGACCAACTTACAGGGGAGACCATTGTGATACAGCCGGCAATGAGGAGTGCAGTTACCATGACGCTGCCAATCTCCAGGGTGGAGATTAAGTCCAGGTACGTCACGGGCATTATTCCTGCAGCTGTATTAGCTGATTCCCTATTCCCAGTGATCATTGGTACGAAATATGTGTTCTTGGGGGTGCCCAAACAGCCAGCCCACAGAGGAGCTTTAGCCAGTGGATCGCAAGGGAAGAAAGAAGAGGCAGATACACTATGCGACAACTCCGTGCTAGGGGAATTGCATACTGCCCAGAGGAAGGATTCTACGTTGCGTCCTTGCTACAGGAAGCTGCAACGAAGTGCTGAGCCACCAAAACGGGGACAGTACTTTCTGAAGAATCGACTGCTCTATCGGAGAGCTGGCAGAGGAGACAACCTGCACGAGCAGTGGGTGGTTCCAGAGACCCACCGTCCTCACATTCTTCAGAGTGGACACACCATAGCCGAGAATCGACATATGGGTGTCAGAGAGACATTGCATCAGATTTCAGGCCATTATTGCTGGCCAGGAATGACCGGAGATGTTCGCCGGTTAGTGAAGTCTTGTTCAGAGTGCCAGAAAGCGCCACCCAACAAGCGGACTAAGAGTAAAATAGCTCTTAAGGTGGAAGACCAAGTGGAAGTATGGGGTCCAGAAGAGAATAATATACTTGTGAAAGGTTTGCCTTGGGTATTGAGAGTTAACCAAGCCCAAGGAGTCCTTAGCACTCCCGTGTATTCTAACCCCAGGGGTTGGATGGGTAGATACACTGTTTACCCTGTGGTTACTCTCAAATGGTATAAATAAGTCTACAAGCCCCTCCAGATTCTAGACCCCCACTCTCTACCTTCTACCTTGGGACAATGAACCCTGAGGTATCATCCGAGACCACACTCAATCACTGCACAAAGAATCAGTCAACATCAACAAAGTTTATTCTACCCTAAAGACAATAGGTAGGATATGAACACCCTGATAGGATAAACTATTTACAATAGCAGAAGATAGGTTAGAGACAGAATCAGAGATAGAGATGCTTCGTGTATAATCACGAGGTTGACGTGCAGGTTTGAGACAGATGATCCGTCCAGTCGGTTCGACACTCACCCGGCTCTCTTGCAGAATGATGACTGGAACCTTTGGAGACCACTCCGTCCCCAGAGCTATGATCAGATGTCAGAGGAACTACCTCTTCGGACCACAGACTACTGGATGAACTTCTCTGCTCTGTCCCACTGAATCGCTGTGACCAACTTTCACAGTTATCAAAGTACAGCCTGGTATGGAGCCCTCTCCCTTGAGGCGACCACAGTTGATCTCTAGGTTTCTCTAGACGTAACACATGACCAATCTAATGGTCCCGTAGTAGAATTGTATACCCCTGATTGGGTAATGAATCAATACTGCAACAAGTCAACACAGTCACTAGAAAAACACCAATGTTCCTGTAACTGAATTCAATAGTCACTACACAGTCACATGTTCAGAATCCCTCAGAGTCCAGTACATATCTTGAAACATGGTTGAGCTTGATAACAAAACACATGGTCTCTAATTCTATGACTCGGTTGTTCGAATGATTGAGTAAGAACTATTCATATTCAGCATACAAAGTTCATAAAGGCCAGGATTAGTTGACCGGTCTACCACCTTGAGTTTGAGTCAGAAAATACGCAAGCTGGTGTGGGTCTAGTCATGACCGAACACTCGGGCCAACGTAGTTACAGCCCCTTTGGTTTGGGCCAATCTTTGCCTGGTCGGTCCTACGTTTAGGCGGAAACACATTGATTTGGACTTGATGAGCTCCCAGAGCTGCGCCTACCCCACCTTGGTAAGTCTCTCTGGAGTGAGCCTGCCATCATAGCTCCATAGTAAATCAACCTTCATTATACACCGGCAAGATTGCTCTGGTAGATGAACTATATTCTGAAATAACTTAATCACAGTTCTAATATGGAAAAACAAACCATCTAGTTCCACTAGTGCTGTTGCAGGGTTCTAGAATCACGTGGTGAGTATGAGTCATGCATGGTGATTCTCCCTCTTGCATAATGTAGCACAGTCAGGCGTAGTAAAATCGGTATTGTGACCCTTCGCCATGGATCACGTAGTGGTTTCCGGTAACTTAGTAATAGGCTGGTTCTAACAGGCAACACCTGAAAGTAAGAGCGATCGGTGAAAGTATTCGGCCCCAACATTGGCTCATGTGCATCAAAACCATGAAAAATCAACCTTCAGTCTAGCTACCTAGTTATACAACTAAGTATAGCAGTATCTCTAAGTTGATAGTATTAATGCATAAAGCTCATTCCAATGTCAGCTGGCCTTTCAGAGAACCGCCCGTCAAACAGATTGAGAATCAAGAATGGCGAGTCTGATCTAACGTTTCACCTATCCCTATTCACCTAACGATTGTCGCTAACGTCATTCTGTAGTTGTTCAAGAGTTAACTGGAACTAAACATCAAGGTAAGGTGTCCCTGGACACCCCCCCCCCCTTTACAATATACATCTAATCATAAACAAACAATGATCAAGGCACCATCACTTGGGATATAGTAACAATCCATGACCATATAACATATCTACAGTTTCCATTTCGCTAGTGGGACCTCCTGCCCACTCTATAGCGAAACTCTTCTTGTTAGACTCTTCCCTAGAGTCAAGAAGTCTTTCCAGCGAAAACATGCTCCCCGCATGTTCAAGGTTCTCTCCAGTTCTGCCTTTCCAAGAGGATTAGCCTTGGCCGTGGCCGAACTTCAATACTGGCCTGGTTATACCAGTCTCATACAAGAATAACTCACACGCTATCCTCATAGACCATTCGTCCCCGAATCTCATTCGTCCTCCATTTGTTCCTCCATACTTCTCTCACATCAGCACTGACGTACCCACGCAAGTATGGCTAGAACAGGACAGGAAAGAATAGCAAGAAGAACGCATATGTACATCGCGACGGTAATGTCATGTTATCTCGCGTCGAACCACTTCGGCGGTCGGTACAATATTCATAGAAGTAGTACACAACATGACCTAGTATATACGTGATGACAACATCGTATATCTCTCTAGCACCACTGAAGAACTTACCTTCATATGAATTCCCAGTTCCTCGAATGTATTCACTATTTAGTTTACACACAAAATAGCTACATCACTTCTTAGAGTTAACCACATACGTGCTCTATTTCCCTATCACACGAGCGATTCACTAACTCACTCTTCATCTACCAATTTACCTTGTCTAATTTCAGCGCTCAGCTAACGTAATTACTGACTGGCATCAATTAAGTTCATACTATAACATAGTTTCCTGTTCCCTACCACAGTACAGCAAACATAGTACATGCACTACGAACTATAATCAATCAATAACATTGTAACACAATTTGCCAATTTTAATGGACTTTTAGCGCTAAGCAGTTGACCACACAGCTGTTCACGACGGCTTGTAAACACAAGTATACACACCGCTGTGCGCTGCCCTCGTTCTCGCTGGGTTATCGATCGGTGAAGTCATTAGCTATGCTAGACGCCCGCATATTTAATTAGCTATGAACGATCACAATTTCTGCTCAACTTACAACGCTAAATTAATTACTACAATTCGTACCTGAATCGGTTGATTGTTTCCTGTCAGCTTCAATGACTATCGTACGCCAGCAGGTTGTGAAATGACAGTCCGCTGTAACTTGGTTGTGGGTGAAGAAGTGGGTTCACTGCTACCCAAAAGCAGAACCTTCTCCCACCAGTAATAGAAAGTGAATGAGCTGTGCCAGCCACAATTCTCCCTCGTGCGGACGAATGCGCTCGAGAAAGAAGTGCTGCACGAAGTGTGGCAACTCCACAGTGGAATTCTAGGTTTTAACAGCACGGGAAATTAGGGCTGTACTGAGCCCTCTTGGACATCCAAATCCAGGTGGTTCTCGAACCTTCCAGATGGAAAATTCCTACTGGGCTATCCCCGATCTATTTATAGCCGGGAAAGTCCCGGATGACGCCGAATCAAGTGGAAAATCGCCCGACAAGGCACAAATGAATTGCCGTTTTGTCACAATACTCCAAGTAGGATGGAAAGGACCTTATCCTGTGGAAAAGGTTGTGTCCAAGAATACCTACGGAATCAGGATCAGGGGAGAACTGAAAAATCTCCCTAGGCATCTCATTAAGAAATATGAGGAGAGATCCGAGAGCAAAGCTTCGCACTTTATGGTGATGGCAGCCATTGGGAAAAAGGTTACAGGTCCAGACGAAGACCAGAGATCGCCAGTACTACCTAGGAGGGCATATGGGAAAGTACGTGATAAGTCAGATTTACCCAACGAAGGGAGGAGGGAAACCACACGTCAGGGAAAGGACAAGAGTGAAACCTTCACTAGTAACCAAGTTCAGAAGGGGTGGGTAACGTCGGGAAAGGCGAGAAATACCCAGGACTCCAACCGAAGATTGGCTGACCAGATCCAATATCGCCCGAGATGGTCCTGGAAGCAAAAGTCCAGGAGGATTGGAGAAGACGATTCTGTCCAACGCGGACGAGGCGGAACATCCCCAGATGCAAAGCATGGGGAAACCAAGAGAATATGGAGACAGTGTTACAGTCAGGATGGGACGATCCGTCTGCATTGTGAGCCATCGCTTACGCAAGTCGAAAGTAGGTCGACCGGACGTACAGGGGCGATGTGACAACACTAGTGTCGGTCATGAGTAGTATAATAGGCTGTCAGTGAGATCGCCTACTTGATGAGGAGGTGATCCATGTGAGGGTACAGTCAGATCATCAACGCTGGATGTTCCTAGCTACTTCGCAGAAGCTCAACTCACGGTTGATGCGAGTGTCGTTGTTGCTGCAGCCGTACAACTTCACAGTGGAGTACATCCCTGGTAAGGATAATGTAGGAGCGCATTTCCTATCTAGACATCCAACTCCAGAGGAAGAGGAATAGTTTGGTGGATCATAGGAATCAAAACTACAGTGAGGAAGAGTCGACGCGGTCAACTCTCTTAAGAGGGGGCCTATGTCAAGAGATACTGCGAGTTTAGTGATTCCCTGATAACTTACATATAAAATTAATTGCAATATAGGAGGATGGAAAATTATGGACCGTGAGTCAGAATAACAATCGAGCCTTCAGTCTTGAGCGTGGACAAAGTGACGGTTATTGACCGAAGGGTATAGAAAAAAAATACAGTTGTAATAAGGGGTCATTGACTGCCGATCTTATCGGACAAGCAACGGAGACGCGGAGACATCGGGTTGTGGAACACACGAAGACGTGGATCAAAGCATTAAAACTGATTGATGTACGAGAGTTGGGGAACGCGGGACTCAGCGGAGAAAAACGGGACTGAGCGGCAACGAACGAATACGTGATTTCACAGACTTTTGATGTGAAGGAAACGGCAAAGTAAATTGTTGATGTAGTGACATCAAAAGAGAACGGAGAATTGGACCCAGGTATATATAGTTGGAAACTGGTTTTTGTGGGGATTGTGCGCCCAAACTGGACGGAGAATGGAACTATGTGTCCTTTATTAGTAGAGAAATATACGTCCCTTATTGTTTAAAGGCGATGGAATATTAGTGCTTGTGTACTTGTGTATTTCAATTCAGGGATTAACATAGATTATATAAGATAATCTGGCCTTAGCTTAATAGTCTAGCATAGAGAACTAGGTGTCTGTGCTGGCTGTTACCATTTCCTTCTGTTAGAGAATAGTTTAGACTTTAGTGAACTCATCTGTCTTATGTCAGAGTATCTTTTCGAAAGCGTCTAAGTACGGCTGGAGAAAGACTCTCACATAAGAATTAGTCTGAAGCAGACTCATATCACCTGGTAATATATCTCCCACAGGTTCTACTAAAACTCCGGACATACTCAGAGAAGATAAGAACGTTACTTCACTTGTGCAGAGATACCGCACCTCATCTTAAGAAATAAGATCAAAGAACGGTACTTCACTAGTGCAAAGATAACCACTCCCATAAAGGAGAACTCTGAAATTCAAAAGTATCCAGGTGAAGAAAGCGATGTAAAGGACGTTAAGTCTATAACGGCAAAGTGACATACGCTAAATATAGAGGACTGGTTTACTCATATAAAAGAACCACGGAGAACTTAAGAACAGTTTCCAGGCCTACCATATTGCCAATTAACGGATCGTCAATTGACGAAACGGATAAATATCGTAAGATCTCTGCATAATAGCCCTTTGAAGGGAGTGCCATGCGTTGGTCTCCCTTTAATTTAATGTCAATTAATAGGGGAGTTCCCTAGAAAAGTAGTGCGGGGGCGGAGCTATTCTAGTTATTTATAGAAGAATCTAGAATGTTCCCCCAAGTGCGTACGTGGTTTTGATCTCTAAGTTCACGAGTGCGTTGTGCAGCACGGGTTGGAGGAATCCATCGTGACTCTGGTTTTCTTCATGAATCATGAAAGTCACGCAGCCCGTGTAGGCGAGTGGAAGGCGGACTGACGTTGTCGGAGTCAGTCGCCCACCAGACCTCAGCGTGGAGAGATCATGGCCAGCAGGCTGCAGTAATTTGGATGTCAATAGTCGCGGCCAGAGCGGACATCTGCAGTCAAAGTTTGTGATGTTTCAATCACAGGTTAGTTGAGTACTTATTCTATTATTTAATTGTTGTCGTGATGCCGTGATGATTCCCGGAATGAATTAATTGCCATCGCAAAATTGAGTTGTCGCGTAGCGTTATCCGTTACAGTTGGCGGTTTGCATTTTTAAGTAGGCTTTATCGATCAGCAATGTAATGTGTTACCTGACGGAACAAGCCGTATTCCACAGCGAGTGGTGTGTAAATAAAATAGGCCGAACGATGTGCGTTACAGTGTGTAGCAGTTACGGGTTTGGTTTATTCATTAAGCAGGCAAGGCGACAGTTTGTCCGTCATGACATCAACATGCTAGACGCTGTAAATGATAAGGTAGAGCTTATTATTAGAGATGTGTAATGTGCTTCGTGCCATTAGAATGGTAACGTAATTGTTCTATCAGTGATGGTGATGTTTCGAGGAATCAAGGTGAAATCAGCAGTGGTGTATTTGCTGTGTGCAGATAGCACTGTTATTCCGCGTCAGCCGAATGGCGTTGCATCGGTAGGATAACAATTGATAATAAGTATTCATGATACTATTGTTACTGCTTGTTGTCATGTCCGTCCGCAAGGATGACCGTGCGTGTTCCATCTTACGTTTGTCTAGGCAGCGGGAGGTAGGCCGGTACCCCCAACCCGATCAGTAATAGGTCCGACCCAATGCAATCGTGCATGTGCAATGGATGAACATACCCGATCGAGGGTGATGCGGCGCTCCGTAATTCGAGGCCGAGGTGTCTAGATAGATCGAGGTTTGAACCTAACCATTTCTGTCTCTAATATTCTACTCTTCTGGAACCCTGACTCGGTTCATGGAGTACTTGGAGGTTTGCTACATTGGATGACGTGACTTAAGTAGTCACGGGACAAGGTACACGAGACCCACAGTAGCTGTGGGAAAGTGTAGTGGTGGATGGCCACCACAGCTGTGCTCGACCGGCACAGGTATGACTGACCTGAAAGATAGTCAGTGAATACAAGGGCAACTCAGGATCTGGGGCAGGGATCCCAGACCTGACACTATGGCTGTGATATGATTTTGTTATTTAAGTGTAACAAGTCCTGAGTTCTCCTTAGTTAATGCTATAGTAATGAATTATCAGGAGTATAATTCATTATGGACATATAGTTATTAATGTGTGTAATTCATCAGTCCATGGGTGAAGGGATTGATGAATTGATGAGTCTGTCAGGAAGGAGATGTCCGGCTGGACACCTTCTCGATACAGTAATCCCTACACTGAAAGGAAAGTAAGTGTATATGTTGATTGATGATGGGAGATGAAACCGGATTGGACTGGCACCAGGCGAAGGATGCTTGACAGAGTCATACAGTCGACTCTGGTGTTAGGGGTTATATGTAGCCCAGAAGTGTTACTTGACTGAACAGGTGGGCTATTGCTTTTCCTACCATCATTATGCCTATATATTATAGTGACTAGGTAGATCTATGATGTGATGATTTCATACTCATGTTGGTAGACATGAGGAATGTCTGAGAGGCAGGTGACAGGGTGGAGATGCTGGTAGGCTTTGTTGTAGTTGAGTACTCACACCAACCTCTCCGTGTTTCAGGATCTGTTATTACTATACAGTAGAAGATTCAAGAGCTGCACCATGAGCTCTATGGGCCCACTCATTCCAGTGCCTATCCAGAAGTTGATTGAGGCCATACTGGGAGTGGTTGTCTGATTCTGCGAGATCAATGTTGGAAGGAGCTGAGTGCTGAATAAGTCGGTAGGTCTAGGTTAGGACCTCCGTCAAGAGTCCGACGAGTGTCATCCGATCCTGAGAGGATCCAACACTGAAACGTCTGGTGATTCAAGCCAGTGAAGCACTGGTGACATTCAGCCTGTGTAAACCTTGGTAATTGCAAGGTAGTGACCTTTCAAGTTGTGCCGAGTGATCATTGTTACCGGTCACCATGACCTGTGTTATATGCTTCTGGCCCGGCTGGGTTATGGGACACCATGTATAAGTTGATGCTTAAATAGTGTTTTTACATAGGTTAACTTTATGAAGCCAACATGTGGTCCAGTGAACTAGGACATTGATTACAACATTGGTGGAAACACCTGAGTGACATGGTTGTGAAGGTAGGGAGTTACCTCATGCCAACGTGATGAACTGTTGACTATGTTTGTGAAGGTAGGGAGCTACCTCATGCGATCGTGAAGAACTGTTGACAGTGTATGCTAGGTTGTGATTACTACCCATGGATCAGGGTAGGTACATGATACTGTGTGAAGATCGATTGTCCAAGGACATGGAACTAAGGTGAAGTGTTTAGTCACCTGATAGACTTTACCAGTGACATTGTGTGTTCGAGTGGATCAACCGCTTATTGTGTAAGTGACATATCAGTGTGTGGGTCACTGATGAGATAGAAGAGTGACCTGGCTCTTGTGTATTTTGAGACGGTGCTACATGTATTTTTTCTGCAAGTGGGAGACCGCTAATGTTCTAGGGTCGGCCCAGACTTCATCAGGAGTGTGACGAGTGAAATAGTACGACAGCAAGGAAGGATCCTTGTTCATCAGTGCAGTGTCAGTCAGGCAGTGGTACTGCGCTTGATCAGCCCTTGCTTGGTTCTCTGGGTGAAGAGGGAACTTTGGAGAGGCAGCAGACCTTGGAGTTCCAGTCCCCTGGAGGAGCCTGGGTGAGTCGCTACCACGACTGGACAACCGCACGAGCTATCGTCCGCCTCCATGATGAATACTCATCTGCGTCTTTGATCTTGTACATAGTTCTTCTAGTCTGGCTTCCAGCCATCCTTCTCTGTGTTGTGGTTGACGTAGTTCAGAATTAAATTTTTGTTCTCTTAGCTATGACTTTGTGCAGTGATATGACTGGTGTCTGGTCCGAGCCCCCTTGGGGTTTGGAACCCTAGGTGAGGGAGGGAAGGTTAAGCTGTCCCGGCTTGTGTGGGGCCTGGTAGAGGTAAAGTGCTATTGAGGTGGTTGGAGCAAAGGCAGGGGATAGTATCTATCGTGGCAAACCAGTCCAAGCCCCGGCGGTCTTGTCACAAGATAGAGTGGGGGCTCGTCCGGGATCTTCTCTTTGTTCTGACATCTCGTAGGAATAGGTTATAGTGTCATCTGTCCTATACCTATTATCTACTTGACGAGTAGGGCTACTGAAACCTTCCTCCTCGACGTGGACAGACATTTAGTTAAGTTAGTATAGATACGTAGTTACAGTGTTGGTTGGAGTACAGTTAGCATTGTGATTGGGTATTGCATATCTATACTGATACTAAGTTACCCTAAGCATGGCTACTCGTACTTTAGATTTAGCTAAGGTGCGGGCATCTGCAACTGAGATGGGATTGGAAGGTGAGGAGTTTAAAGCCTATGTGCTGGAAGTAGAGAGAGACTTCAGAGCAGAAGAGAGGGAGCGAAGAAAGTCAGAAATTGAGCTGGAAGCTCGAAAGGTAGCACTTGAAGAGCAAAAGTTGGTGGCAGACCAACAGGCACAAAAACTGGCAGCTGACCTAGAGTCTAAGAAATTAGATGCTAGGAAGTTGGAAATGGAACATGAGTTCCGTATGAAGCAACTTGAGGTAGAGGCTAAATCGGTTGGTGAGTCTGAGGGAGCAGTAGGTGGAGTAGCTTTACCTAGCTCATCAGTAGCCAGCAGACCAGCTTACCATGCTATGAAATGGCCGTTTCCACCATTTGAACCGGACCAAGAGAAGATAGATCAATTCTTAGAGAAGTTCGAGGCAATGTGTAAAGCTATGGGTTTAGAGCCAGAGCGTTGGAATCTTAAGCTTTCACAAGGACTCCGTGGCACCGCGTACGAAGTGTATGCGCGTCTTCCCCCAGGGATGGAAAATGATTATCCAACCCTAAAATCGGCACTTTTGAAAAGATTCGAAATGACAGCCCATGCTTACAGGCGGAGGTTCAGAACTTCCAAGAGAGAACCAGGTGAGATGTTCTCGGCCTATAGTGTGAGGTTGAACTCATACCTGTTGAAGTGGATGGCGTTGGCCAATTTCAAAGAGGATTATGAGAGTCTGAGAGAGTTGATGGTGGTGGATCAAATGAAAATGCAGATGTCCAAGCCTTTAAGGAATTTCTTAGGGGAAAATGGGGCGGAAAGGCTAGACATAGTAAATAAGTTAGCTGAAAGGTATGTGGAAGTCTATGGTGAGACTGGGGATTCCAGTCAGACTGATTCACAGAAAAGGCAGAAGGGGCTTGATCAGAAGCCCAAGACCAAGGGTCCCAAAGAATCATCCAATGTAGCAGATCCTGTGGTAAAAGACTCTGGTAAGAAACCCGATAAGCAAAGCCCTCCCGCCTCCCCAAAACGGAAGTGGAGTAAGAGGTGGTGTAAGCACTGTAAGTCTCCTTCCCATAATACTGTAGATTGTCTGAGGAAGCCAAAGGACTTGCACTTTGCGTGTCTCGCCTCTACTAGAGGTAGACATAGCGAGACCACACCTAAGGGTCGGGAGAAACCAAAGTCTGAGAAATCACCTGTGATCGAAACGATAGAGGTGAATGGGAAGCAGGTGGAATGTCTATACGATACAGGATTGCAGTTTGAAGCTGTAATCTCATCCCACCTTGTGAGCCCAGGGCAGCTCACCGGCGAGACAAGAGAATTTCAGCTGGCCATGAGGAGCTCTGTAGCTATGGACTTGCCGATTGCTCGGATTGACATTCGGTGCAGGTACGTTACGGGTAGCATCCAGGCGGCTGTGCTGCCTGATCCTATTTACCCTTTGATCCTCGGTCGTCCGCATGTATTCCTGGGGGACCCCAGGGAACATTGTCTAGTGAGCGCTAGGCAGGCCAGGGCTAAGGATGGAGAAAGGCAGTGTGGTAAGGAAATAGACCATTCTCTTGCGAGGTTAGTGAGCAGTGCTCAAAGTGGGGACCAGACTTTGCGTCCTTACTTACTGGAGGTGTCCCAAAGTTCTGTCACGCCAACTCCGGGTCAGTTCTATGTAGAAAACCGGTTGCTTTATCGTAGAGCCGGGCAAGGGGATAGCCAGTATGGTCAGATGGTAGTCCCTACTGACTACAGATCCCGCTTGATACATAGAGTGCATACCTTATCCTTAACCGGACATAAGGATGTGGGGACAACAGTCCAGTGTCTTTCCAGCCACTACCACTGGCCTGGAATGACAGGCGACGTGCGGAGATATATCCGGTCGTGCCCAACGTGTTGTCTGGCAGCACCAAAGCACAAAACCAAAAACGGTTTATCTCTGCAGATTGGAGATAGGGTTCTCGCGCTTCTCCCAATCGAGGGGGCGGAATTCGAACTCGGATGGCAGGGCCCTTTTCCTGTGGAGCGGATAATGTCCCGATCCACGTATGAGGTGAAGGTCCGCGGGGAATTGCGTAAGTTCCATTGTACTCTCCTTCAGAATTTGGAGAGGTCCGAGGTAGTTTCTCCACAAGATAGTGCGACTACCATCGCGCTAGATTCGGTTCTGGGTCCAGACGAGGGCGAGGAAGACTCAGTCCTACGCAGTACATCCTGTGGGGAGGGTCTGCGGTCTCCTGAGCGTTCAACCGTAGATAGGGCGAACGGGCTCCGTCGGGAAGAGGCCCATGGTGTTAAGCACACTGGGAATCGAGGTCGGACAGGCGATGTCACATCTGGCACGACGGAATCGTCGGGTGACTCGATACGCCGACAGGCTCACTGTCCTTACTCGCGGGAGAGAAGGCAGGAGCAAGGGTACTCCAGACGAACCTGGAGTAAGCGACCATTCATTTCGGTCGACATCCGCGAACAGTCCACGAAGGTGATGCCTAGTCGGGATAGGAAATATCCTATTGTCAGAAGGGACGAACGAACCTTCAGTAAAGTAACCGATGGCCTACAACAGGTGGATGCGGAACGGTCCAGTGTAGACAGATCCTGTAAGCCAATCACCAGGCCATTACGTTTCGGGCCTAATCGCTGGAGATAACGTATGTTTGAGGCGGTGGTTGGTGATGCAGCATCCATACCATTCTGGTGGATCTCCGCAGGGAAAGTGAATGTTATGGAACGTCTTTTCCTGGGAATCCAATCTTGATAGAGTAGAGGTTCAGAGTTCAGACCGATCTTTGTCTAGTGAGTTCGACCGGGTCGACCATCTTAAGTGGGGGCCTATGTGACGAAACGGATAAATATCGTAAGATCTCTGCATAATAGCCCTTTGAAGGGAGTGCCATGCGTTGGTCTCCCTTTAATTTAATGTCAATTAATAGGGGAGTTCCCTAGAAAAGTAGTGCGGGGGCGGAGCTATTCTAGTTATTTATAGAAGAATCTAGAATGTTCCCCCAAGTGCGTACGTGGTTTTGATCTCTAAGTTCACGAGTGCGTTGTGCAGCACGGGTTGGAGGAATCCATCGTGACTCTGGTTTTCTTCATGAATCATGAAAGTCACGCAGCCCGTGTAGGCGAGTGGAAGGCGGACTGACGTTGTCGGAGTCAGTCGCCCACCAGACCTCAGCGTGGAGAGATCATGGCCAGCAGGCTGCAGTAATTTGGATGTCAATAGTCGCGGCCAGAGCGGACATCTGCAGTCAAAGTTTGTGATGTTTCAATCACAGGTTAGTTGAGTACTTATTCTATTATTTAATTGTTGTCGTGATGCCGTGATGATTCCCGGAATGAATTAATTGCCATCGCAAAATTGAGTTGTCGCGTAGCGTTATCCGTTACAGTTGGCGGTTTGCATTTTTAAGTAGGCTTTATCGATCAGCAATGTAATGTGTTACCTGACGGAACAAGCCGTATTCCACAGCGAGTGGTGTGTAAATAAAATAGGCCGAACGATGTGCGTTACAGTGTGTAGCAGTTACGGGTTTGGTTTATTCATTAAGCAGGCAAGGCGACAGTTTGTCCGTCATGACATCAACATGCTAGACGCTGTAAATGATAAGGTAGAGCTTATTATTAGAGATGTGTAATGTGCTTCGTGCCATTAGAATGGTAACGTAATTGTTCTATCAGTGATGGTGATGTTTCGAGGAATCAAGGTGAAATCAGCAGTGGTGTATTTGCTGTGTGCAGATAGCACTGTTATTCCGCGTCAGCCGAATGGCGTTGCATCGGTAGGATAACAATTGATAATAAGTATTCATGATACTATTGTTACTGCTTGTTGTCATGTCCGTCCGCAAGGATGACCGTGCGTGTTCCATCTTACGTTTGTCTAGGCAGCGGGAGGTAGGCCGGTACCCCCAACCCGATCAGTAATAGGTCCGACCCAATGCAATCGTGCATGTGCAATGGATGAACATACCCGATCGAGGGTGATGCGGCGCTCCGTAATTCGAGGCCGAGGTGTCTAGATAGATCGAGGTTTGAACCTAACCATTTCTGTCTCTAATATTCTACTCTTCTGGAACCCTGACTCGGTTCATGGAGTACTTGGAGGTTTGCTACATTGGATGACGTGACTTAAGTAGTCACGGGACAAGGTACACGAGACCCACAGTAGCTGTGGGAAAGTGTAGTGGTGGATGGCCACCACAGCTGTGCTCGACCGGCACAGGTATGACTGACCTGAAAGATAGTCAGTGAATACAAGGGCAACTCAGGATCTGGGGCAGGGATCCCAGACCTGACACTATGGCTGTGATATGATTTTGTTATTTAAGTGTAACAAGTCCTGAGTTCTCCTTAGTTAATGCTATAGTAATGAATTATCAGGAGTATAATTCATTATGGACATATAGTTATTAATGTGTGTAATTCATCAGTCCATGGGTGAAGGGATTGATGAATTGATGAGTCTGTCAGGAAGGAGATGTCCGGCTGGACACCTTCTCGATACAGTAATCCCTACACTGAAAGGAAAGTAAGTGTATATGTTGATTGATGATGGGAGATGAAACCGGATTGGACTGGCACCAGGCGAAGGATGCTTGACAGAGTCATACAGTCGACTCTGGTGTTAGGGGTTATATGTAGCCCAGAAGTGTTACTTGACTGAACAGGTGGGCTATTGCTTTTCCTACCATCATTATGCCTATATATTATAGTGACTAGGTAGATCTATGATGTGATGATTTCATACTCATGTTGGTAGACATGAGGAATGTCTGAGAGGCAGGTGACAGGGTGGAGATGCTGGTAGGCTTTGTTGTAGTTGAGTACTCACACCAACCTCTCCGTGTTTCAGGATCTGTTATTACTATACAGTAGAAGATTCAAGAGCTGCACCATGAGCTCTATGGGCCCACTCATTCCAGTGCCTATCCAGAAGTTGATTGAGGCCATACTGGGAGTGGTTGTCTGATTCTGCGAGATCAATGTTGGAAGGAGCTGAGTGCTGAATAAGTCGGTAGGTCTAGGTTAGGACCTCCGTCAAGAGTCCGACGAGTGTCATCCGATCCTGAGAGGATCCAACACTGAAACGTCTGGTGATTCAAGCCAGTGAAGCACTGGTGACATTCAGCCTGTGTAAACCTTGGTAATTGCAAGGTAGTGACCTTTCAAGTTGTGCCGAGTGATCATTGTTACCGGTCACCATGACCTGTGTTATATGCTTCTGGCCCGGCTGGGTTATGGGACACCATGTATAAGTTGATGCTTAAATAGTGTTTTTACATAGGTTAACTTTATGAAGCCAACATGTGGTCCAGTGAACTAGGACATTGATTACAACATTGGTGGAAACACCTGAGTGACATGGTTGTGAAGGTAGGGAGTTACCTCATGCCAACGTGATGAACTGTTGACTATGTTTGTGAAGGTAGGGAGCTACCTCATGCGATCGTGAAGAACTGTTGACAGTGTATGCTAGGTTGTGATTACTACCCATGGATCAGGGTAGGTACATGATACTGTGTGAAGATCGATTGTCCAAGGACATGGAACTAAGGTGAAGTGTTTAGTCACCTGATAGACTTTACCAGTGACATTGTGTGTTCGAGTGGATCAACCGCTTATTGTGTAAGTGACATATCAGTGTGTGGGTCACTGATGAGATAGAAGAGTGACCTGGCTCTTGTGTATTTTGAGACGGTGCTACATGTATTTTTTCTGCAAGTGGGAGACCGCTAATGTTCTAGGGTCGGCCCAGACTTCATCAGGAGTGTGACGAGTGAAATAGTACGACAGCAAGGAAGGATCCTTGTTCATCAGTGCAGTGTCAGTCAGGCAGTGGTACTGCGCTTGATCAGCCCTTGCTTGGTTCTCTGGGTGAAGAGGGAACTTTGGAGAGGCAGCAGACCTTGGAGTTCCAGTCCCCTGGAGGAGCCTGGGTGAGTCGCTACCACGACTGGACAACCGCACGAGCTATCGTCCGCCTCCATGATGAATACTCATCTGCGTCTTTGATCTTGTACATAGTTCTTCTAGTCTGGCTTCCAGCCATCCTTCTCTGTGTTGTGGTTGACGTAGTTCAGAATTAAATTTTTGTTCTCTTAGCTATGACTTTGTGCAGTGATATGACTGGTGTCTGGTCCGAGCCCCCTTGGGGTTTGGAACCCTAGGTGAGGGAGGGAAGGTTAAGCTGTCCCGGCTTGTGTGGGGCCTGGTAGAGGTAAAGTGCTATTGAGGTGGTTGGAGCAAAGGCAGGGGATAGTATCTATCGTGGCAAACCAGTCCAAGCCCCGGCGGTCTTGTCACAGATAACCACTCCCATAAAGGAGAACTCTGAAATTCAAAAGTATCCAGGTGAAGAAAGCGATGTAAAGGACGTTAAGTCTATAACGGCAAAGTGACATACGCTAAATATAGAGGACTGGTTTACTCATATAAAAGAACCACGGAGAACTTAAGAACAGTTTCCAGGCCTACCATATTGCCAATTAACTAACTGTAGACAGTGGTGATGTGTTTTCACTGATGGATTCTATTAAAGTGAAAAAAGAAAACTCTGTCTACTTCAAAGACTTACCGTGATCACATTATTTTACGGTGATCCAACTGTGAACATTTTTCAATAACGGATTACCTCCAGACTCAAGTGGAACGGAACATCTAGGGTGAGAGCTGCCCATATATGTGTGATCTCTTGTTGCTTGACCGTATGCAGATGAGAGATGCGATACGGAGCATAGACAGTCAGAGTCCCATCTTGCACTCACAATAGAAGACACTACAAATTACATATACATATTCAATACATACAACTGACATAGTTTTTCAGCAATAAATATTTTATTAATTGTTGGAGGAAACTGTTGTCAGGGTATGTTATGAAGGAATAAGAGAGAGAGAGAGAGAGAGAGAGAGAGAGAGAGAGAGAGAGAGAGAGAGAGAGAATAGAAGACAGAACGGAGGAGTGTAGACATACGTCTGTCAATAATTCCCAAGTATAAGGATCTTAAAGGTGTGCTTGTTGAGTCCACTTTCCTCCAGGGACTACAAACGATAGCTATGCAACTGGAAGCTGAGTAAGCTGCAAAGAAACTTGAAGCTGAGCAAGCCGCTAGGCGACTTGAAGCTGAACAAGAAGCTCAGAAAAGGGAGCATGAGTACCGAATGAGGCAACTCGAGCTTAAAAGGCAATCTAGTGGAGAAACTGAGGGAGCAGTGGGAGGTTCCTCTTTTCCGGGCTCAACCCCAGTAGGTGGACATAGTTACCATGCTATGAAGTTTCCTTTGGCTGTCTACTAAGAAGACAAAGAGAAGATTGACCAGTACCTACAACGCTTCGAGGCCATGTCTGTTGCTATGGGTCTGGTTCGTGACAAATGGTGTCTTAAGTTGTCCCAGGGATTACGCGGGACCGGATACGAGGTTTATTCTCGCCTACCGCCGGGACACGAGAACAATTACGACGAATTGAAAACAGCTCTACTGAAACGTTTCGAGATTTACGTCACATACCTACCGGAAAAAAATTTCGAGCAGCGAAACGAGAACCGGGAGAGTTGTTTGCCACCTACAGTTTGCGTCTGAAATCCTATCTCCATAAGTGGATGGATTTGGCTGGGTTCGCACGTGACTATGAGAGTCTGGAAGAGCTCATTGTGGTTAACCAGTTTAAGAAGCAAATATCGAAACCTCTCAGGACATTCCTGGGAGAACAAGGGGCGGAACGTACTTACCTCGTGACGAAATTGGCAGAACGGTTCGTCGAGGTACATGGGAAGGCAGGGGAAAACTTTTCCACCAACACCAAAAGTCAGGAGAATCATGACCGAAAGAAAACCAAAAACACAGGAACCAAGAAGGGAGAACCTTATTTAAAAACTTCAGAGGATAGTTTGGAGAAGAAGAAGGAGGGAAGCAAGAGCACCTAGAGCTCTACACGTGGTCGGAGAAGTGGTGTTCAATTTGTAAGTTACCCTCTCACAATACGATGGACTGCAAATCGAAGGCTAAGAGCCCTCACTTCGCGGCATGTCAAGTGACTCCAAAGGAGGTTGTCACTGAAAATACCAATGTTGACAAGGAAGCTCCCCACCAGGAGAGCTCACCGAAGTCCGGCATGAGAAAATCTAGGACAGGGAAATGGTGTAAACACTGCAGGTCGAACAACCATAATGCTAAAGACTGCAGAGTTAAGTCAGTAGATTCTCATTTCATCGTGTGCCCAGTAGAACATAAGGTGGAGGCCACCGAACAGGTCGAGGCCGAGGAAGAGACTCCAGACCAGGATAAGCCACCTGTAGTGGAATTGATAGAGGTTAACGGCCGTCAAGTGGAGTGTTTATATGACACTGGACTGGACGGGGAGGCCGTGATTTCTGCGGATCTGGTTCACCCAGAACAATTCACAGGTGAGACCACGGAAATACAGCTTGCACAGAAGAGTGCTGAAGCTATGAAGTTGCTAATCGTCAAAGTGGAGATTCGGTCCAGATATGTCACCGCCACAATCAAATCCACTGTATTGACCGATCCCATTTTTTCCCGTCAACCTCGGTTGCCGGTATGTCTTTCTGGAAATGCCCAGGTAGCCAATCCATATGGGAGCAATTCAGACTCGCTCTCAGACGAGAACTGATCAGGCAGAAGCAAGTGTCACTAACCCACTGCCGGGGGAGTTGCGAACTGCCCATAGGGAGGATGCAACCTTACGTCCTTGCTACAAGAAGCTGCAGAGAAGTGCTGATCCACAAAAACGGGGCCAGTACTACATGAAGAATTGGGTACTCTACAGGAGAGCCGGAAGGGGAGACAACCTACACTGTCAGTTGGTGGTCCCGAAGGCCTACCGTTCCCAGATTCTTCATATGGGGCATACCATCTCATTTAGTGGGCATATGGGTATTGCCGGCGCCATGCAGCGAATTTCCTGCCATTACTATTGGCCGGGAATGACCGGTGATGTGCGTCGGTATGTGAAGTCATGCCCTGAGTGCCAGAAGGTGGCACCGAAACAGTGGACAGCGCCGGTGGTATTGGGTGAAATGCCCATCATGAACTCTCCTTTCGAGAGGGTAGCCATCGACATCGTGGGTCCACATCCTAGGACTAGGAAGAGGAACATGTACATACTCACAATGGTGAATTGCTGTACGATGTGGGGTGAAGCCATACCATTGACCACAATTGACTCGAAACGAGTGGCGGACGCACTGATGGAGACCTTTACCAGATTAGGCTTCCCTAATCAAATTCTGACTGACAATGGGTCCCAGTTTTGGGGGAAACTCATGGAGGAGGTGTTTAGGGTGTTCCACTCTAACCATATACATACCAGCCCTTACCACCCTCAAGCCAATGGACAAGTAAAGCGTTCCAACGGCATGTTGATGACAATGCTCCGGAAGCTGGCACAGGAAAAACCTGATAGGTGGGATGAATATATCCCAGCAGCACTTTTTGCCTATTGGGAAGTACCTCATGGCTCAACAGGACTACCACCCGCTACTTTGTTGTTTGGTCGTCCAATTAAAGGACCATTGGAAGCCATGTTGAGGAGTTGGACTGAGGAGGGAACGTCAGATGAAGTGATCTCCTCTTATAAATATGTGGAGGAACAGTAAGAAAAACTTCACAAGGGATGGACTCTGGCAACTCAGAACTTGAGAAAGGCCAGAAAAAGACATGCGGCTTACTACAACCGTAGGTCTAAAGACAGATCTCTAGAGGTGGGAGACAAAGTCTTGTTTCTACTCCCAACGGGAACCAACAAACGGGAGATAGGTTGGCAAGGACCATTTCCCGTGGAAAGGGTGGTCTCCAGAATCAACTATCAGATCCGGATCCGGGGAAAGTCGAAGATTTTCCATATCAATCTCCTGCGAAAGTACGAGGAGAGACCCGGAGACAAAGCAGCCCACCTCATGGCAATGGCATTTACAGTAGAGACTGAAACGGGAACCCAAGAGGGCAGGGAATATCCCCTGGTACACCAGGAAACCTATAGGGATGTACAAGTAAACCCTGATCTGACTTCCCAGTTTTCCTCCAGAGTTTATTTTAGTGGTAATACCTCCACATTCGAGTCTCTGGTAGCATGTTCGGCGATTACCTTAACATTTTCTTTATTCATTGCCGCCGGGATCCAATGCAAAGTAAATTTTCGCTTTTCTTTGTCTAAATGCTCCAGACAAATACTGATGTCCGAATTTGGTAGATGTAACAGCACATGATGTTGCCTGTCGTACATTTTCACATGAATGTCTTCTGTTAAGGTTACAAACCGCCGTGTCGGTGACTCATACCTGTGTAGACTGGATATCGCACCTGGTGGCATGTCAGCCAGTCCAGCGAGTGCGCTCGCTATGAACGCTGGTGTCGACTCCAGGGCCGAAGATAGACACAACAATCGTACCTGAGCGGTGGAGAGGCTTCTGATGAACACATCTGATGTCTGCGTGAGAGATGAACTTGTCATGTTCAGTATCCTTTAGAATAACACTAAATAGGGGGGTACGGGGTCAGGCATTGGTAGCACCTTTGGTAAGGATGACTCTCATGTCCTTTTCAGGACCCATTCGCCACTAGTCCAAGCCTGACACCCAGCTCACGCCTGTGGCTCCTAGTCACTGTCAGCATGCAACAGCGGTCACCTCCCCCCGGGCAACAGCTGTGAGAGGCTGGCTAAACCAGGCGCGGGTAGCCGATTTGGTGTCAAACCAAGCGGTGAACTAGGGTATGCCTACCCAGCATGTAAAGACAGGATCCGGCAGACTGCGCGGAAGAAATCATTCCTGATTCAACGGGCACGACGGCGTTTACCTGCAAAGCGTTATGGAACGTAATAAGCACGGCAAGGCACGTAGAGCGCCCTGGTCATCCATTGCACCTGTATTCGTGTCCAGTCGTCTTGACTTGTCTTGCCACTGGATTCAGATGGACTCAGGCGAGAGAATGAGGTCGACGAATTGTGCAACTCTTCCTCACTTTAATCCAATTCATCGCGCAAGGCATTCTTCATCCAACGTCATATATCACCTTCAAGCCCTGTGGCGATGGGCGAGCGGCGAAGCGGCAGGCTTGGGTACGCTGATAGCCATAGTCGTAGACCTGCACACAGGCGGCTCAGGCCATATGGTCGTCTTCTACTGACCGGAGCAGCAGTGGGATTCGGCAGCCCCCTGAGCGACTGAGCAACCCTCTATAGGAACACACTGCTCACCTCCATAGCAAGAGGAAGAGGCTAGAAAAGGTGCCCTAAACATTGTCTGCTCCATCACTACCTAACCAGCTAGCCGCGGTTGGTGGGTACCCTAAACTGCAGTCGACATTCCATTGGCACCTTTCCGTCTTGACAGACGATAGTTTGGTACATTGTGCTTCAAAAAGGCTTAATAACTGTCATATGGCAATAACTACGATCCATGGCGGTGGCGAGTGTGGCTGGTAAGGCCAATTCTTGCTGCAAATGTTTTCCCACAGTAGGTGCATGTGAAAACATGGTCATTTCCACCATTTTGCACCATCTTACGTCTCTCACGCTCTGTGTGTGCTTTATCTGCAATCATTTTCTCCTTTGTCTTTATTCCATTTCTGATAGTTGCCCTCCATGCAACACGTTCAGAGGCGACGTGCTCCCATTGTGCATTATCAATGCCTGTATCAATCATGTCCCGCTTACACACATCTTTGTATCGTAGTAGAGGCCGACCCTGAGATCTCCTACCCGTCTGTAATTCACCAAAAAAGATGTCCTTTGGTATTCTACCATCATCCATCCTCCTAACGTGTCCTATCCATCTAAGTCTACGAAGACTGAGCATGGAATACACCGTCACACAACCTGATCTTTCCAATACTTCAGCATTTGTGATTTTGTCTTGCCACTTAATACCAAGTATTCTTCGCAGACACCGCATATGAAAGCTGTTTAAACGTTTCTCTTGGCGTGAGTAAGTTGTCCATGTTTTACTGCCATAAAGAAGAGTACTAAGGACACAGGCTTGGTAGACGAGGACTTTTGTTTTGGCAGTAAGCTTCCTGTTCTCCCAGACTCTTTTTGCTAACATGTTCATTGTTGTTGCTGCCTTGCCAATCCTGATGTTGATTTCCTGATCGAGGGATAATTTGCTATTTACCTCTGATCCAAGATATGTAAAATGGTCTACTATCTCCAGTTCGGCGGCGTCAATAAAGATTGATGGTACACCATGTGCACCTTGTGACATAATCTGTGTCTTCTTTTTGTTAATTGTTAAACCAAATTCAGAACAAGCATTGGAGAATGCAGATAGTAGATGTTGTAATTCTTCCTCAGAGTGGGTCGTAATCGCAGCATCATCCGCAAAAAGCAACTCTCTGATTAGTACCCTGCTAATTTTGGTCTTGGCCTTCAATCTCTGAGCATTATAGAGGCCACCATCTGAGCGTGAGTGAATGTATATACCGTCATCCTGATCACGAAAGGTATATTTCAGTAGAAGTGAAAAGTATATCCCAAAGAGGGTGGGGGCTAGTACACAACCTTGCTTAACTCCACTCTTGATTTCAAACTCTTCTGAAGTTGAGCCATCAAACTTGATTATACCCTTCATGCCTGTGTGGAACGATTCCACAATGGACAGAAGAGTTGGTGGACAGCCAATCTTCTTTAGTGCTTTGAACAGACCCTCACGACTGACCAAATCGAATGCCTTTGTGAGGTCGATGAAGGCAATAAACAGTGGCTGATTTTGTTCCCGGCATTTTTCTTGCATCTGTCGCAATGAGAATATCATATCAATGGTAGACAGGTTCTGACGGAAGCCGCACTGTGATTCGGGGTAGACTTGATCTCCCAGGACTTGAAGTCTGCGCAGGACAATTCTGGCAAATACTTTCCCAACAATACACAGAAGTGAGATACCCCTATAGTTGTTGCAGTCGCTCCGATCTCCCTTGTTCTTGTACAGCGTTATGATGTTTGAATCTTTGAAATCCTGTGGGACTTGTCCTTCTCACCAGCATAGCTCTATTAGCTGGTGGATCTGCAGAGCGAGGGTGTCTTGCCCACTCCTGATCACCTCTATTGGAATCCCATCCTTACCTGGAGCCTTGCCAGATGCAAGCTCATTTATAGCACACTTAACTTCTGTTATAGTGGGAAGTGTGTCCAGGTGGTCAAGAGTTGGCAGGGCCTCTATGGCGTTGAGGGCATCATCCGCCAGCTTGGTCTCACTTGAGTAAAGCTCTAAATAGTGCTCAACCCATCTATCCATCTGCTGTTTCTTATCAGTGATGATTTCTCCAGTCAAGGTTTTCAGCGGTGCACTTCTTTTGTGCGATTCCTCTAAAGAACATTACTGCCAACGACATCATGGAAGTGTTCTTCCATATTTTCTTCCGAATTGGATTTCCAGATACTATCCAGTCTGATAGAGGCACTCAGTTTATTTCCGCATCCACCCAAGCTTTCACTAAAATGTTAGGAGTGAAGCAAGTTTTCAATAGCCCCTATCATCCTCACTCTAGCGGGATTATAGAAAAGCTTAATGGGGATCTCAAGCACATGCTTGCCAAAGTAACTCAAGATCACCCCAACAACTGGGATGTATACTTACCAGCTGTCCTTTTTGCTTATCGCGAGGTACCACATTCTAGTACCGGTTTCTCTCCTTTTGAACTAATCTATGGTGCCAAACCACGAGGCCCATTAACAATTTATCACCAAATGTTAACTGATTCTACTCCAATACTGAAACCCATATCATCATTTGTGTATGTAACATCATTGCGTGAAAGGATTATTAAATCATGTGAAATTGCTAAAAATGCACTTAAACTATCTGGTGCTACTTACAGACAGTACGCAGACAAAGGTAACAGAACTATAACATTGACACCTGGACAGGACGTTCTACTACTACTACCTAGTGACAGACAGCTACTGACTGATTCTTGGCAGGGACCTTTTAAAGTGACAAGACAAATCTCACCTGTAGACTACGAAATCCTAATAAAAGACAAACACAAAATATTTCACATAAATATGCTAAGACCATACCACAACAGAGACAACGAACAAGACGATACGACAGCTTGCACCGTGATAATAGATCACGAAGATGACGATTCTAGCGACGAGATTCCAACACCTACATTAGACACGACAAACTGCTTGAAGGAGATCAAGATCAATCCAAACCTAAGTCAAGCAGAGACAAACAGTTGCAAACAGTTGATACAACAGTACAACACCATCTTTTCCGACAACCCAGGACAAACAGAATTAGTACAACATCACATCACACTCACATCAAACACACCAATAAGATGCAGACCATACATAATACCATTACATTACAAAGAACAATTACATCAAGAAATTATCAACTTAGAAAAAAACGACATCATCAGACGATCCCTATCGGACTTCTCTTCACCCATGGTCATTGTACGCAAAAAGGACAAGACAATACGACTTTGCATCGACTACAGAAAACTGAACAAAATAACTGTTTTAGATCTTGAACCAATGGCAAACACTGACGATCTTCTGACAGAACTGACTGACGCTAAGTTCTTTACGACGCTTGACATGTCTAAAGGTTACTGGCAGATAGCTGTACATGAAGACAGCAGACATCTAACAGCTTTTGCCACACCTTGGGGACTGTACGAATGGTGCAAACTTCCATTTGGGCTAGTCAATGCCCCAGCCACATTCGTACGCATGACACGACTCCTCCTATCTGACATTCCTAATATCATTTGCTATATTGACGACATCTGTGTCCATACAGAGACAATGACGGAACATATAAAGACACTAGAACAGACACTAGAACGTATCAGACAGCACGGACTGACAGTGAAGCCTTCAAAGGTGAGCATGGCTTACCAAGAGATATCATTTTTGGGGTACAGAATATCCAATGGCTTTGTCATGACAGACAACAAAATTGTCTCCAAAATTCTAAAACTGTCACTCCCGACTAATAAGAAACAAGTCCGGAGTTTGTTGGGACTGATCAATTATTACAGGCAATTCATTCCTGATTTTTCAGAACTGACGGAGGTTTTTTCTAACTTACTAACCAAGGATAAGCCTGAAAAAGTTGTACACGATGAATGCCTACGAAATGCATTTCATAAAGTTTTGGCATACTTTTCTGATAAGAATTCGAATAACCTCATCCTTAAATTGCCCAACATCCATTTACCTTTCAGATTGAGAACAGATGCTAGCTCCGTTGCGATTGGGGCAGTCCTGTTGCAGGAATACAACAACATCCTGCATCCCATTTGTTTCATATCAAGAAAACTAAGGCCTCGAGAGCGGGCATGGTCCATTCCACAATTAGAGGCACTTGCCTTAGTAGAAAGTGTGACGAAACTATCCAGATACCTTCTAGGACGTCACTTTATCATCGAAACTGACAACAGTCCATTACGGTATATAAATGCCGGAGTACCATCCAACAATATGATTGCTCGCTGGTCATTGAAGCTTCAAAATTACAGTTTCGAGGTTCGTCATATTTCAGGCAGAATCAATACAATTGCCGACCTTTTGTCCCGTTGTCCAACCGACCCAGTAAGCAACGTCTGAGTGCAGAGTGTACTAATACACTCAGAACAACACAGCCACCAATGAGTGAATGTTGTTTCTATTCACCTACTGTGTAAGGTCTATAATTGAAATTGTGATACGGTTAAAAAACCGACATGTATAATATACTTATTTTAATCAAGCCATGTAATGAGTGTAGTATAATTGTGTAGTGTGTGTTAGAAAGAGAACATTATTAATTGTAAATATACACCAAGAACAGTGTCACAGACGCTTAACCACTTACCAGAAGCGAACTTTACCATTTAACAGTGACAGCTGTGAGTGATTTTCTTCACCGTGATATTTTAACGACGTGTGCAAATGTGGACTGAACAGTGACTTCTACACCACCTCTGCATCGAATTTAATCCAAAATGTTCGACAGTTGAACATCGGAAATAAGAACATTCAATCTTTATCCAGAAGTTGTGAACACATCGGAAATAAGAACATTCCATCATAATCCGATAGTTGTGATACTAGAACATCAAACACGAACTTTGAGAACATTTAACTATCCGTTACAAAATAAAACGGGAGCATTTGTGTTCAAACCGTGTAACAGCAACTAAATTTTGCGTTTCGTGTGTACTTCCTGTGTAATTTAAAAAGTAGAGCAAAATTAGCAGACGATATACAAATATTCAAAAACTTATGACGATTGTAAAATCCTTTTGAATCTATAAAATATAATACACCAATTGGGTACTTATTTAAATTGATTAGTGTAATCTTAGAATCATATCTTGATTAATGTATTCATATTACCGACTTTTTCTCGTTAATATGAAGAAACGTCAAGCAATGACGCTAAGAAATTAAATAATTATTGTAATTTATTGAATTTCTTGATTGTCAAAATTACTTCCCTTGCATTTACGAATTACACCAAGGGCCATAATTTGAAACATATTCATTAATGTGTATTGTATAAATAGACATTTTGTTGCTCAAATGGTTAACACACCGGGTAGGCGTCCACCAAGCATGGCAGAGAGCTGCCAACATTGCAAACCAACATAAGAGCTCCTGGCCAAATGAGGTCAGAGTTTGAGTGTTTAATGCGACTTATGTAAAGTCGTATTTCAGTCTGGCTAGATGGCTGTTGCAAAACAACCATATTATTACGTTTTTTTCAAATTGCTGCGAGGTAGATGCGAGAAGCTGGTACTACTGATCTGACTGGGTATTATTGCAATGGAGGTAACCAGCCATCAGGGGGATGAAACCTGAGTTGTGTTAAAAGGTGTACTTCATTTGTCATTTCAATGCAACTTACATTTTTTGTATATATTTCCATGCCATATATGTATTTTCATGCATAACACTGGGAAAGAGTAGTCTCTGACATGAAGTTAACACTACCCCAGTATATACAGACATCATGAATGAAAGATGACATCTTTCATTGAGGTACCCGGGGAGAATGTCAGAGCCTAACATGGTATAGCTATGCAGCAACATCGTGACGACACCCGGCGGACAAGAATTGTCGGCGGACAAGATTGTTACCTGACACGCGACCAGCGGTCAGGCTGACGACAGACGCACGCAGGACACGTGACACCACTAGAGGCAGTGGGCAGTTGGCGTGCTAACCTGAGACCGAGCTGGGACCGGAGTCTGGAAGGACATGTGCGATGAGAGCAAGGCGTTTGTGTGAATCTCCGTGATTGAAAGCCGAACGACTGATATCTTGAGCGTCAGACCTATGAGCTGTATTGTGGTTGTGAGCGTCGTGAGTTATATATTGTAGATTGTTGTAATTATCGTTCTGTATTTAATGTGGCAATAAATCCATAGAACTTGTGTTGCTGTGTCTTACGTCGAATCACGTTATACTTGTACTGTCTCACACGTGTTAGCTAACGAGCCAATTATAAGATCCTGACAGTTCAGATGTTGTCTCCGTGTGATAATGAAGTCCAGCTGATGCCAATGGCAGGATCTTGGATGTTTCCATGTGACCTTATGCATCTCTTTTGTTTTAAAAAAGGAGTTTGTAATACATAGGTCATTTTTAGTGCAATGCTCCAGCAGCCTTTGCCCATTATCATTCATGCGACCAATGTTGTATTTTCCAAGGCACACTGGCCATGAACTCGAGTCCTTGCCCACACGAGCATTGAAATCACCGAGCATATAAATGTAGTCGGATTTTGGAACTGCCTTGATCGCAGAGTCTAGCTGCTCATAGAACGTATCTTTCACATCATCAGAGGAAGTGAGTGTCGGTGCATATGAAGTGAGAATGGTGGCAAATCCACAAGAGGTTGCCAAGCGCAGTGATAATAATCTTTCATTACCTCCAGCTGGGATATCAATCATTCCCAATAGCGAATTCTTCACTGCAAAGCCCACACCGTGATGCCTTTTTTCTGCCTGCCCTCTTCCCTTCTAAAAAAAGGTGTAATTGTTTTCCCTGAGTGACCCTTCCTCAGCGAGGCGAGTCTCCTGCAGGCCAGCAATATCAATGTTAAGACGATTGAGTTCAGCGTCAATCACAGCCGTTTTTCTCACATCGTCAATATTTGTCAAGTCAGTGGAAAATCCTGGACACATGGTTCTCACGTTCCAGGTTGCAAGCCGTAGCTTGAGGTTTCTATTATTCTTTTTATTAGTGCCTGGTGCATTGGTTTTACAGCCTGCGATTCAGATTTTGTCCTAGCCCCAAGCACCCATTGAAGCAGGCAGGCTGTGGCGGATCAGCACCCAATTGTCCGGGGGCTGCCCAGCTTGAGGCGGGCGGTAGCTGATCAGTGACACCTGTAGGTGTCTCCCACCGTCAGAGGCAACGCGTGGCGCCCCATGTCTACGCCAACTGACAAGGACTTATAACCCGTAACAGTTGCCTCTCGCTTTGATTCCGAGTCCGGTTAAGACCAGGGATGGAGTTATTGCCTCTCCATAGCACAAAGCCTGGGCTAAAATAAAGAAACCATGTGTTGCCCATGCCGCATGATCCCTCTCTCGGCCTGCCTAGTTCACTCCAGAGGAAAGTTAACACCTATACATCTGGAACAAGACAAGCTGCAGAAGCTGCCGGATCAGCAAAGCAATGCTCTAACTGTCCGCCTGTCGGAGCTTCGATCCTAGACCAGCTGCCAACCAAGGCTTAGGTCCTGGTCTGCCCTGCCATGACTTATTTTGTCTTTGGGTTGCATTTCCTCGCACCAGGATAAGGCTAGTACCCTCCCAATTGCGCTCTTCAGCCCGAAGCCGTTGGCACAATGTGGGGTGTCGGGTTTGGTAAGCGCCGCCCAACATTCGGCGCTGACAGAAAGCAGGTAGTACCGTCTACTGTCATAGTTAGTTAGTTAGTTAGTCAAGATCATCCTCGTTGCACATCGAACCATTCGGTCCATAAGTGCTCGGATCCCCTCCTCAGCAAATCCCGCAGCGTGTAGCGGCTAACGACGCCAGTTCTGTGTTGGTTTATCAATCTTCTTTGGCTTCCTGCGTAGTGTTCTTGTTTGGCCACCCCTCTTTTAATTTGCTGCTCTAGCAGTCTGGCCATTGTTGTAGATTCACAGTCATCACTTGGTTATCGCAAAAGTCTCACATCACGTAGAGCATTCAGAATGTCAGCCTGGTCCATGGCGCGGCCGCCCTCCACAGTAGCCTCACCTGCGAGCTTGTCAGCCCGCTCATTTCCTTGTACTCCCGCATGCCCTGGCACGAAGATGAAACTAATCTTTGCCAGCCGAGACCGCTTCAGAGGCAGCAACCATTCTCTTCGGATCGACCCCTCCTCTATCCTCTTGATCATGTTCATTGAGTCGCTAAGGAAACAAGTCCTGGTGAATGTCTGTGTCTCGAGCCATGTTATTGCTTTACTTACTGCCATGACTTCCATGGTCAGGCTACTTGTGGTTTCAGTGAAAGCACCAGAGTCCTCCTTCACAATTCTCCCTCCGGCCCGAGCTGTAAAGGCCCATGAGCTTCTCACATGTCTGACGACCGACCCATCTGTGTAGATGACCGCGTCACCGTCTAGCGAATTCTCGAAAATCAACGCTTGTACTTCAGCCTCAACAGCAGCCGGATTTTCTTGTCTGCATTTTCTATCTAGTTGGATGCAAACTGAAAAGGATGTGCAGAAGTCTGTTGGCACTTGCACCCACTCCTCGCCAGGTTCTAAGTCCTCAAGTGAACACACCTGTTGAAGAATGTCTTCGGCTTGACCCATCCACGACCGTCCTCTTTTTAACCTGCTGCCCTTCACCTTCCTAATTTCACTATGCAGTGGATGTTGTGTGTTTGCGTTAATTCTGAGGTAGGCGCGTGCCCTGCAAACTTGTATTCTCTCTTCAATGGTTGGAAAATCAAGAAGGTAGCGCATCGCCCTGCATGCTGTATCTCTTGTACATCCAAGAATAATGCGCATAGCTTCATTCTGTATCCTTTCCATCCTTTCTATCTGCTTATGGCTGAGAGTCAAGATTGCCATTGCATACTCCAAAACAGACATGACCAGCCCCTCGTACAGAAGACATAGATGGCGCTGCTCACAGTTTGCTGCCGCCATCACCCGCATCGCTGCCAAACCCCGCTTGGCCTTTGTTATCACCTGGTCTATGTGCACATTATAAGCAAGGCTTCGATCAAACCGTATCCCCAGGTAATTCATTGCCTGCGTTCTTTCCACCGTCTCTGAACACAGCATTACAGTTGGTGTTGGATTGTTGACAATATGATTATTCAACGAGAACCAAGTCACTGTTGCCTTTGTTGGGTTGACCATTGCCCCAGCTTCATCACACCAAGTACTTATGCGATTGAGTTCGGTTTGTAGTTCCCCAGCAACCTCCTCTCTATCCTTACCCTGACGATACATTAAACCATCATCGGCATATGACAATGTCCTGCCAGGTCCAGTGATCTGCTCACTGGTGATTCTCACTGTGTAGGCGTTGAACAGTACCGGAGATAATGGTGATCCCTGTGGTAGGCCAGGATATATTGTTGTTGGTTCCGAAGTCCAACTGCCACATCTAAAAACTACTTTCCGTTGGAAGAGGGCTGCAGCGATCCAACTAAGGAGGAATGGACTTACGTTTAGTTCAAGAAGCTGAAACATTAAAAAATCCAGTGGTACTCTGTTGTATGCGTCCTCAAGATCAATCGCTGCAGCAACGGTTTCAGTGCCTGAGTGGAAACCTTCATAGACATCATGGGCAAAGACTGCTGCATTGGTCCAGGTTTCTCTTTTTGGACGGTACCCACCCAGGGTAGGTGGGAAAACACCTTGCCTCTCTAGTTGGCTTGATATTTTCCTGGCAATTAACTTCTCCAGCAGCTTGCCTATTGTATTCTGCATGGTTATAATTCGATATCCCTGAATTTTTTTGTGGTCTTTGTCAGGCTTCGGCAAGGGAATCAGATAGCTGTGTAACCATTCCTCCTTGATGCTAGCACTCCCTATACTGTTGTTGTACATGTCTGCTAGTTTCTCTAGCTCATTGTCGGTACACCTATTTATGTCGTCGTATCTTATGCCATCAGGACCTGGAGCACTGTTTTTTGATCGTCGAAGCACAGCCTTGATTTCTTTCACTGTCACTGTGTCTTCATCCGAAGTGTTCTGGGCCTTGCATCTGTCTGAGGTGACCTCCTTGGCCAGATTTCGACCTCCCATGTCTGTCTGGTTGCTCTGCTCAAGGTAGCGTTCAAAGAGGGCTTTGCCCTTGTCCTCGTCAGTCCTCTGCCAGATGAGGTCAGCACCTTGGAAGTCAGAAATGCTCTTATTCTTGACTACACCACTCATGCTTTTATGTAGTCGCCAGAACAATTTCAGTGACTTGTCTGTGCTTACTCTTTGACACACCTCTGCCCATATTTCGCTTTTAACCACCGTGACCAGTTTTTTGAAATAGCTTACTTTTGTGTGCATCTCTCTTTCTAAGTGCAAGCAGGGACTAGGATGACCAGCTCTGTTCTTCTTGGTATTTTGCCATCTCCTTACAGCACTACGCTTATCCACCCAAGCCTTTTCCACCTCGAAACTCCACCACGGTGGCTGCTCCCAGCTTTTTTTCCTGCCCTGAAACGTTCTGCGCTTGTCACGTCTTATTTTACTCACCACATCTTGCCCTGTACTGTCATACTGGAACGTCTTTACCTTTAGCTTGTGCTGCCTGGTTCTGCCTTTCTCCACCAATATGCTGCAAGGGTTGTGGTCGCTGCCATGGTGTCCTAGGACACCCCATCTACACACTGTAGTGAGTAAAGGTGAAACTAGCGCCAGATCAACAGCACTGTCCTCATCGCCTGGACGGCTTGCTGTCCTGGTGACACAGCCACTGTTGATACAAACCAGGTCGATGGTTTCCAGTGCAGTCTCGAGCTCCTCCCCTTGTGTATTGGAGGAAGTGTTTCCCCATGATCTGCCTTTAGCGTTGAAGTCACCACAGAAAATAACATTTCTCTCGTGGCCTAATATGCCACTTAAGCACTGCCACTTCTGTGCGTCCACACTCGCATTGCGGGCATAAACATTAACCAACACGAATGGTATACTGGAATGAATACTGTCATACGGTAGCTCAGTCATATCTGACTAAGACCTGACACATAAGACATAAGACCTGACACACACATGTGTGTCAGTCGACATACAAACAAACAAAAAACAGGTAAAGCTAAAAGAGCAAACCGTATTCCCTTAACAATAGGAACTTGGAATGTACGCACCCTACTTGACAGAGACGGCGCGTCGGGTCCAGAGAGACGAACAGCACTGATTGGGAGAAAGCTGGACAGGTACAACATCGGCATTGCATCCTTGAGCGAGACACGACTTGCAGAAGAAGGCCAAATCTGTGAAATAGGTGCCGGCTACACATTCTTCTGGAGTGGAAGGAAAAGCGAGGAAAGACGCCATTCCGGTGTGGGATTTGCCATTAAGTCTGCCCTGGTCGGCAAACTAGCTGGATTTCCAAAGGCTATAAACGACAGGCTCATGACCATTAAATTGCCCCTGCTGAATGGAAGGAAGCATGCAACCATTGTGAGTGTCTACGCACCAACTATGACCAATGAAGATGATGTCAAGAACAAGTTCTATGAGGACCTGTACAATGTATTAACATCTGTTCCCAAAGGAGACAAACTTATACTCCTTGGGGATTTCAATGCCAGAGTAGGCACGAACACAACCTCTTGGAGTGGCATTATTGGAAAGTACGGAGTCGGAAATTGTAACAGCAATGGACTCCTCCTCCTCCAGACATGTGCCGAACACGATCTCCTGATTACCACACAATTTTCCGTCTCCCCATGAGAAATAGGACATCGTGGATGCACCCTCGCTCGAAACACTGGCACCTCATTGACTATGTCATCGTCAGGAGAAGTGACAGACAAGACGTTCGGGTGACAAAATCCATGTGTGGTGCCGAATGTTGGACAGACCGTCGTCTCATTGTCTCGAAAATAAACATTCACATCAGGCCACCACGGCGTCCTCAGGGGGTAAAAATGCAAAAAAAAAACACTAAATGTCACCCGCCTAAACAGCAAGAAAATGCAGCAGTCGTTTAAAAATATGCTGGAAGACCGCTTCAAGCCCAATGCTGCAGCTAAACAGGATACAGAAACAGAGTGGAGAGCCCTAAAGAAAATAATTTACAACACTGCTATGGAAATCCTGGGTCCAGCCCCCCGAAAGCATAAAGATTGGTTTGATGAAAATTCCGAAGACATCAACCAATTGCTGGCCGAGAAATATCTTCTCAAGGCACATTTGAATGACCCGAAGTCAACATAAAAAAAGATGCTTTCAAGAACATTCAGAGAGTAGTGCAGCAGAAACTTCGGCACATGCGGGACTCCTGGCTGAGCAGCAAAGCTGATGAAATTCAAGGCTTTGCTGACAGACATGATATGAAAAACTTCTATGACTAACTGAAAGCGGTCTATGGTCCTTCATCACCAGGCATAGTTCCCCTCCTCAGTGCAGATGGGAGAACATTGGTCACCGATAAGAAAGTGAAAAAAAAAAATCCTTCAACGCTGGGCAGAGCATTTCAGCAACATCTTAAATGCAACTTCCTTCTTCGATGATAAAACCATCAACTGCCTTCCTCAAGTTCCCACCAGTGAGACACTTGATGACATACCAACCATAGTGGAAGTAAACAAAGCCATCCAGTAACTCTCCAGCGGCAAGGCACCTGGTCCTGTCTCCATCCCAGCAGAGATATACAAGGCAGGTGGGCCGGTCCTAACAGAGCAGCTTCACCAAGTCTTTACAAACATATGGGTGAACGAGACCATGCCATAAGATTTCAAGGACGCGTCAATAGTCCACCTTTACAAACGTAAAGGAAACCGCCAATCCTGTGACAACCACCGATGCATCTCCTTGCTTTCAATTGCAGGGAAGATACTCGCCAGAATTCTTCTCAATCGCCTCACGGCCCATCTCGATCAAGGTCTTCTTCCTGAGAGTCAATGCGGCTTCAGAAAAGAACGTGGAACTGTTGACATCATTTTCGCTGCAAGGCAGCTGCAAGAGAAATGTCAGGAACAGAACTGCGAAATGTTCTCCACTTTCATTGACCTTACCAAGGCTTTTGATACAGTCAGCAGAGAAGAACTGTGGAAGATCATGGCAAAATATGGCTGTCCACGAAAGTTTGTCCAAATAGTGTGGCTATTTCATGATGGCATGCAGGCAAGAGTATAGGAAAATGGTGAACTGTCTGAACCCTTTCCTGTCACCAATGGAGTGAAGCAAGGATGTGTCCTGGCACCAACACTATTCAGCCTCATGTTTTCAGCCATGTTGATGAATGCCTTCGGGAACGATGACATTGGAATAGACATCAACTACCGTATGGATGGAAAGTTATTCATTCTCAGGAGGCTGAAAGCTAAAACCAAAATTAACAGCGACACCGTCAGAGAGCTCCTGTTTGCTGAAGATTGCGCTCTATACACCAACTCAGAGGCGGACATGCAACATAATGTTTCAGCTTTCTCACATGCATGTGCCAACTTTGGGCTCAATATCAACTTGGAGAAGACTGTAGTTATGTACCAGCCAGCTCCAGGGAATAATCACACTGTGCCGAATATCAAAGTGAATGATCATAGACTAAGTGTTGTGGCCAATTTCACCTATCTTGGCAGCACTGTGTCACAAGCTGCCACAATTGATGACGAAGTGAATGCAAGAATCTCCAAGGCCAGTGCGGCCTTTGGCAGACTGTACAAGTTTCCATACAAGTATGGGGCAGAACTGGAATAAGCCTGCAAACAAAGCTAAAAGTCTGCAAAGCAGTTGTATTATCCACACTGCTATATGCTTGTGAAACCTGGACTGTTTATCAGCGACACGCTAGGAAATTAAACCACTTCCACACAGTCTGCCTAATGAAGCTACTGAAGATTAAATGGCAAGACAAGATCCCAGAAACTGAAGTCCTAGAAAGAGCGTCCATGCCCTGTATCCACACTATACTGATGAAGAATCACATTCGTTGGGCTGGTCACTTGACTGGCATGCCAGATCACAGGCTCCCTAAACGAATTTTTTTACAGCGAACTGCGTTGTGGTAAACGCTCCCATGGTGGCCAGAGGAAACTCTTTAAAGACACTCTGAAAATCTCTCTAAATGCTTTTGGAATTCATCATGACACCTGGGAGACTGCAGTCAGAGACCGAAATTCGTGGCGTGCATCATTACACAAGGGTGCAGTCATGTGTGAGGCAACTAGGACTGCAAGAGCTGTAAAGAAAAGGCAGGACAGAAAAACCACTGCAGGAAATCCTCCTCCAGAAACGTCAAGCATTCTTTGTCCACATTGTCAAAGAACATTTCGAGCCCAAATAGGCCTTATCAGCCATCTTAGAACCCACGGTTCGATACCTTCAACCCCACAGGATCAAATGAATGGTCATCATCATTCTTGATGGACAAACAACAAGACAACACATCTAAAGCTATACGAACTAATAATAAAAAAAAGGAGACAAGTTCCAATGTGAAAATTATAGTGGAATATCACTCCTGTCCATAAGCTATAAGATACTATCCGCAGTATTACTAAATAGACTAAAACCATATTCAGAAGACATATTAGGTGACTACCAGGCGGGTTTCAGACAAAACAGATCAACAATAGATCAGATATTTATATTACGACAAATAGCCGAGAAAAGTTGAGAATATAAAAGAGATCTCCATAACATTTTTGTGGATTTAAAAAAGGTTTATGATAGTGTCCATAGGAATAGTCTATGGAATGCTATGCAAGGAAGTTAATCAACATGACCAGACTATGCATGGAAGATACTTGTAATATAGTAACATATAAAGAAAAAGCAGCGGCTGCAGAAGGATATAACAATATGAATAGGAAACAAATAGGTTTATTAAACTCCTGCGAGAAGAAACGTACAACGTTGTTGATGTTTAGTACGTTTCTTCTCGCAGGAGTTTAATATACCTATTTGTTTCAAATCCATATTAACATATTTTTTTTCCCCCGCGTTTCCATCCTGTTTCAGGATATTGCGGTCAACACCAGCATCTTTCAGCTGTATGTTGATTCCTAGGCTAGATTACGCTCATCAGCACGCCACGACTTTCTGAGCGACCGGCTCCATACTCTCATAAGTCACTTTTGCGATTCGAACCACTGCTAATTCTCGTCGCGTCACGTGACGAGAGTATTCGGAGTTAGCGGAGAAAGCTGCTAACCCCTCGGCAGGAAATCAGACCCTTTCCAAATAACATTTGGCTTGAAACAGGGTGATGAACTATAGCCGCTCCTTTTCAATCTGGCTCTAGAGAAAGTTGTAAGGAAGGTAAAGGAGGAATGTGCTATTGGAGAAACATCCAGACTGCTTGGTTATGCACAGATGATATAGATATTATAGGGGAAAATGAACAAAAGACATTGGAAATATTGACTCACTTAAAGGAAAAAGCTCAACAAATGGGGCTGGTTATCAACCAAGATAAGACAGAATATATGGTAATTTCAAGAGAAGGAACGGCTAACAACTCTGGCAACATACAAATAGATAATATGACCATTAAAAGAACGGAAACATACAACTACCTGGGTACAATCTTCAACTGCTCCAACATAATAAGGGAAGAAATACAAGCTAGTATCAACTCTGGAAATAAGATATACTATGCACTTAGTAGTGAAGACATAGAAAAGAAAGACATAGTAACTTAGAAGGTCCACCTATTCTGAAAGAAGAAGTCGCTGACGCTATGAAACGTATGAAGAAAGGAAAAACAGCTGGGCCAGATGAAATCACAATAGAAGAATTAGAAGTATTGGGAGAATTTGGAGTAGATATATTAACCAAAATGTTGAATGATATTTACAGCAGTGGATATTTACCCAGTGATATGATGAAATCTTTATTTATAGCTATACCAAAAATACCAGGAGCAATTGATTGTGAAGATTTTCGTACAATTAACCTTATAAACCATATCACTAAGCTTCTACTCAGAATCATAATGAGAAGAATCAAAAATAAAATAAAAATGGAAATTAGTGAAGAACAGTATGGATTTGTGGAAGGAAAGGGCACAAACAATGCAATTTATACATTACGGACACTAATAGAAAGGTCAATAGAGAAACAGAGAGACATATATTTGTGCTTCATAGATTATACTAAGGCATTTGATAAAGTAAAACATGATGAACTGATTAAAATGTTGGAAGATATCAACATTGATGGAAAAGATTTAAGAATAATAAAGAATGTTTACTGGAACCAAGTAGCAGCAATTAAAATGGGAAATAAAGAGGGTAGTTACGAACGGATAAAGCTAGGAGTACGACAAGGGTGTGTCTTGTCACCAGATCTTTTCTCCCTGTATAGCGAAGTAATAATGAGAGAGATCAAAGAGATGCCAGGAATACTAGTTGGAGGTTATAATATAAATAATATACGCTATACAGATGACACAGTATTGGTGGCGGATAATTCAACAGACCTACAACAATTATTAGACGTTGTAGTAACAGAGAGTGCAAGGAAAGGACTCTCCTTGAATATCAAGAAAACAGTAACAATGGTAATATCAAAGAAAATGGTGACACCAAAATGTGACATAGAAATAGAAGGGAAAATCCTTAACCAAGTTGATAATTTTAGATACCTAGGGGCATTTATGCCGGTCTCTCTGGCTGTGGGGTTACAACACTTTCTCTCTGTAATCCCGTTTATCACGCAGAGTCTCGCAGCGGAGCGAGAACTGAGGTGGTTCGACCCCCGCTCGTGACTTGCGGATACTGAGCCGGCCGCTCAGAAAGCAATGGCAAACTACTGAGCGTAATCTTGCCAAGAGATCAACAGACAGCTGAAAGATGCTGCTGTTGACAGCTAAGTCCTGTAAAAGGATACGCAAAACATTTTTTTTTTTAGGGGCATTTATAACATCAGATGGAAGATGTACAACAGAGATTAGGAGTAGAATAGGGCAGGCAAAAGCCGCTTTTCAGAAAATGAAGAGTATCTTATGCAATAAGTCACTATCACTGAATGTAAGAAAGAGAGTGCTGAAATGCTATGTAGAACCAGTTTTGCTGTATGGCAGTGAATCTTGGAACGTAAATGAACAAATTAAGAAGAAATTAGAAGCAACAGAGATGTGGTTCCTGAGACGAATGTTGCGAATTCCTTGGACTGCCAGAGTAACTAACGACGACTGCCTGAAACAGGCTAATGAAACTAGAACATTATATACAACAATAAGACAGAGACAAACATCTTTCTTCGGTCACGTGATGAGAAGAGAGGCATTGGAGAACATCGTAACAACTGGAAAGATCGAGGGGAAGAGAGGCAGAGGTAGACCAAGAGAAGTGATGCTGGATGGATTGAGACGGTGGCATGGAGGAATATCAGCACCAGAGTTGATCCAGAAAACCAAAGACCGAGATCTATGGAGAGCCATGAACGTCTACGCCAGCCGGCACGGCACTTGATGATGATGATGATGCACTACAACATCTGCTAAAATCAAATGCGCTTTCTCGTACCACCAAGATCACAATATACAAAACACTGATTAGACCAGTTGTGCTGTATGGCTCTAGAACCTGGAGTGCAACTAAAGGAGACGAAGCCTTGCTACAAACCTTTGAGAACAAAGTCTTAAGATACATCTTTGGGCCCATTAGGGATGCACAAAGTGGAGAGTGGAAAAGAAGAAGCAACAAAAATGATCTGTTTAAGTCCCCGCTAATCAGTTGAACAATGTGCAGTCAAGCTGAAAACATTTGATGGCTACAGAAATGTGGTTTCTGAGGAAAATGCAAAGAGTACCATGGACAGATAGAAAAACCAATGACCAAGTACTACAGGAGACACATGAAAATCGTAAACTGATTAGAGAAATTAGACGAAGACAGTCAAAATTTTTTGGACATGTTATGAGAAGAAATGGATTGGAGAACTTATTGACAGCTGGCAAGATCGAGGGGAACAGACCAAGAGGAAGACCGAGAGGAAAATACCTGGATGGCTTGGCCACATGGCATGGACGAGACAGGAACACTGAGCTGATCCACGACGCTGGTGATCGAATGAAATGGCGAGTCATGACCGCCCACGCTTTCCGGCATGGCACATGATTGATTGATTGATTGAATCACTGGTATCATGAAGGCTAATAGACTGCAATGGCTGGAGCATTTAGAAAGAATGGAAGGCAATAGGCAAACAAAACTCGCTTACACTCAGGAATAAATGACCGTAGTCCCCGAGGTAGACCAAGAAGAGGGTGGAGAGATAATATATATACAGACCTACAAGCACTTGGGATCAGCGACTGGCACGAGAAGGTCAACCAGAGAGACGAATGGAGACTGATTGTATCTGCAGCAAAGAACCTCAATGGCTCGGAATGCTGAAGAAGAAGAGGAAGATTAATAGTTCCAGTGAAAATCAAGAATATCAACTCCTCTAAAGAACAAAAGCACCACAAAATTGTAAGTTGTTGGTTTCTTCTTCTTCTGCGTTCATCCGGAGTTTTATTTTCGGATGTGATTGCGTTGTGCCTGTTTACAGCAGAGCTGCATTCTTGCGCCGTTAGGCCGACACATCCGACTTCTGCGCACATTTGTTAACCGGGTTAACCTTCCCGGGGTTGTTGGTTTAATTTGGCCTGTAAAACAGGCCTGAAAAAAATTAATGTTTTCTAGATTTGTCAACCTATCTCGTTAAAAAAAGAATAAAAATAGTTTATGAAATATCGAGGTGAAATAGAACAATTGTTTATAAAATGCACACACTTCTAAAATAAAGTTTTCGTTTTTACAAAATCTTCAAAGATTATCCGTGTATCTGTAGGAACTGTCGCTCATATGTAGGAATTTTCTATAAAAGATTAACATAATTAGTACAATTACTTAAATCACACAATGCAGTTATGCAACTATTATAATGTCCCTTAAATACTGTTATGTTGTTATGTCCCTTTCTAGTATTTCAATTATGTCTTCTGGTTAATGTAGTTTTATTTCGTACAAAACAGTGTGTATTTATAAGGTGCCGTGTGTGTTTCCTTTACATTTGCAAATACTACAAGACCCCAGACATCAAATGTAGCAAGATTCTCTAATGTCCCTGTAATGACTGCATACTTGTTATTATCCTGGAATGGCAAATGTACCGATGTTTGAATTCATATTGATAAATTGTTGTTTTCGGTAATTGCAATTCCCAAGTAGAACTTACAGTGTACCCTGCATAATAACACACAGGGACCATCGTTAATTCTTCAGTTCAAATGATGGACGGAAGGGAATGTGTAAAAATGTTGAATGTATTATATTAAATAAGGTTTTGATATGGGTTTCGCAAAGTGTCTCCACGGTGAAGAGTTACGGACGTAGTTTGTGATCCCGTAAATCCGCGTTCGAAACACGGCTGCGGGCGATTTGGCAGCAGACCGCGTTAGCACTGTTTTTTTACGAAAAAGGTATAGGTGCCGGTCGTTCAGAAAGCAATAGCGAACTACTGAACGTAAAACTTGCCAAGATATCAACAACAGCTAAAAATGCTGGTGTTGACTGCAAACGTCCTGTAAAGGATATGCAATATTTTTTTTTGTTGTTGCACAAAGTGCATCGTAGTTCATACACGTGCTATTACTTCTAGTGCCCTGGTTTGATTTTAGCGTGTGGTTTAGCTTTCCCTATTGCCAGTGTCCCTCGCCTTCAGCTGAAGCTAAATGTCTGCTGTTTTAATTGTATGTTCTTAGTTTCACAGTTTAGCTTGCACACACACACACACACACACACACACACACACACACACACACACACACACACACACACACACACACACACACACACACACACACAGACACACACCTCACACCAATATATCCACACAATATACCCAGACACTAAAAAAAACTACACACCCCCATACGCACACACACACACACACACACACACATACACCCTCACACACACCAAAATACATACACTCAAACACACACACTACACATACGAAGGCACTTTAAATTATGATTTTGGTGGATAGTGAAGAGACAAGCGAGCAACAGAGACAGATAAATATATAGACAGACACATATATAGACAGACAAACAGAGTTACAGGCTTGCAAATATGTAGGTTGTAAGGCAGACACGTAGACAAAAAGACAGACAGACAGACAGTTAGCAAACTAACTAGACAGACATGCAGTCAGTCAGATAGACTGACGGACGGACGGACAGGCAACAGACAGATAGACAGACAGAAGCTCTAAACATCACAGACGAACATCTTGTGATACAAAACATAAATCATCATCATCATCATGTTACATGTCCTCTACAGAAGGTTACTCAGACTACATACGCCAGACACACTGTCTGACACGCGTTGTTTCACCACATTGTATGCGGAGTTGGTAACAAGGCCTCTTGCCTCTTTCTCCACGGCGAATAGCCTGACGGTATATCCTTCCTGTCTCAGGCTGGCGACCATGTCACTGCAAATCTCCATCCTATAGATGTGCTGCTCTTGTGAGGGTAAAACCGTGGGCAGCTGATTTTGCGGCTGACTCAGTCACAGGACTATCAATCTGAGCCGGTGATGGACCTAATATAACTTCTTTTTGAGGTTGAACGGGGTATGGGTTAATGTTAGAATCGAACTGCGCAGCTCCTCGAATCTTGATTCGAACGGAACTTTCAGCTCGATTAGTACCAGCTGTTGAATAGACGGAGAGCACACTTCAGTGTCTAGTCGCAGCTGAAACTTCGGGATGTCCGCCGGGTATTTACCACGGCCCTGCAGGTCTAGTGTCAGTGCCATGATGCAGGAGGTAAGGTTCGGGTATCTGATGTGGATGAATTGAAGTCGTTGTTGTTTGTCGTGTTGATGACTGAAGGACACACACGAACTTTGGAAGTAACGACAGGACGACGATTGTTTCAGGAACTGACGTTTCTCTTCTTACGATTCACATTGTTGCACATGGTCACACAAACATACTATCACTAAACTAATTCACATTAATACTACAACTATCACAACTAACATATCGGCGGCAATATATAGTTTGCCATTGCCGAACTCATAATTCAGAGCTACGCGTCTGTTACCACGGTCTCCGCTCGAGTGACGTCATTTGTAACCGTTCTTTTACTGATCTGTTTATTTAGAGTGAGCACTTCTTTGTGTTAATTCATTATTCATTATTCCCGGTGATAATTATTCAGTATGTTTTGTCTGAACTCGTATGTTTCTCTTATCACCATCGTCTCCCTTCAATAGATCTTATCATAGCTCTTTTCGTGACATGGCATTACACCCCTTCCACTTTTCAAAATGTTGAAAACATTTTGTCAGTCTATTCGGTTTCTTACACTTTGACATGGAACGAAACATGGTGCCATCTGGTAATCTTACTTGGTCATTACTCTGGAATGATCTGTAGCATATCAACTGTTTCAGAAATACACTCCGAAAACGAACCCAAAAAATTATTTATATCGGGCACGTCCTTTTGAGTCCCTTTGACGTGTAGCCTCAGCCTGGGAGGGCTGAGGTCTAATCCTGCTATGGGTTTCAGAACGTCGCCTGGGCGTCCCCATGCAGTCCCTCAACCATGCTTTAGACTGCTAAGAAGTCACTATGAGCGCAATGGATATCTTTAGGGAATTTTGTTTTGATATCCTCCATACACCTTCTAACATTGCAGTGAGTTTCAAAACGTCACCTGGGCGTCCCCATGCTGTTTCCGAATCGCTATGGGTGCAATGGATATCTATCCAGTATATCCTTCAAAAACATTCTACAGTCTCGTTTCACATGGGCTTCTTGACCGCACTAGGTCAAGGTACGTGTGTTTTCTGACAGTGTATTGCTCTCACGAATTTACGAATCGATAAAATTATATCGGAACAGTCATAACATCTGATGGGAGATGACTTGAAGAGATTAGAACAAGAATCGCCATAGCGAAAGTAGCCTTTAGCAAGATGAAAAACATTCTGACCAATAAAAAGATGTCAATTGAAACGAGAAAAAGAGTGTTGAGAGGATACATAGAGCCTGTTCTTTTGTATGGATGTGAAACTTGTACAATGTGCAGTCAAGCTGAAAAACATCTGATGGCTGCATAAATGTGGTTTCTAAGGAAAATGCAAAGAATACCATGGACAGACAGAAAAACCAACGACCAAAGTACTACAGGAGACAAATGAAAATCGTAAATTGATTAGAGAAATTAGACGTAGACATCCAACATTTTTTGGACATATGAGAAGAAAGAGACTCACTTAAAGGAAAAAAACCCAATATCAACTATAACGTAAAACCAAAATCACAATATACAAAACACTGATCAGACCAGTTGTGCTGTATGGCTCTGAAACCTGGAGTACAACTAAAGGAGACTTAGCCTTATTACAAACCTTTGAGAACAAAGTTTTAAGACGCATCTTTGGACCCATTAGGGATACACACTGTGGAGAGTGGAAAAGAAGAAGTAACAAAGACATTTATGATCTGTTTAAGTCCCCGCTAATCACTGGTATCATGAAGGCTAATAGACTACAATGGCTGGGGCACATAGAAAGAATGGAAGATAATAGGGAAACAAAACTCGCTTACACTCAGGAAATAAATGACCGTAGACCCCGAGGTAGACCAAGAAAACGGTAGAGAGATAATATATATACAGACATACAAGCACTTGGAATCAACGACAGGCAAGAGAAGGTCAAATAGAGAGACGCATGGAGACGAATTGCATCTGCAGCAAAGAACCCCAATCGCTCGGAACGCTGAAGAAAAAGAAAAAGAAGAATGAGAAGAAATGAATTGGAGAACTTAGTGACAACTGGCAAGATCGAAGGGAACAGACCAAGAGAAAGACCGAGAGGAAAATACCTGGATGGCTTTGCCACATGGCATGAACGAGACAGGAACACTGAGCTGATCCACGACTCTGGTGATCGAGTGAAATAGCGAGTCATGACCGCCCATTCTTACCGGCATGGCACATGATTGATTGATTGATTGCTCTCACAATCATTTGGGCATACTGGTATGTGATTTGCCTAATTGTCTTGTAATTGACTATCGTTACTGTTCAATCAATCCTTTGATCCATGTTTATTTCCGTATGACTGCTTTATGATTCTCTGATTTATGGGGTATGTCACTTAAATGCACTTTTCCGACCTTTCCTGGTTCCACTGGTGATTGTTCACGAGTTGTGTAGATCTTTCAATTGCTTATATTTATTCTATCTTACCATTATTTTTGTCATATATCTTAACGTCTGCCATAAATTATTATAATGTCTACCCATTCATGCTTAATATATACATTCCCTATATTGTTAATTTTCCTATATTCCAGTTTCTTTCTATCCCTTCATCTACTTGATCATGTGTAACAATATGACTAAAACATCTTCACATACAATACACCTCAACACTGTCACATGAATATCTTTACAGTCCTATGTCTATTAAGTTTATACGTCTATATTCTAGTTGTTGTGTTATATAGTTATTTATAACTTATATAATCTTTCCAAATTGTAGTAATATTAAAATACGTATTGTATTTAACAATTGTCTTAGATGCGCGCAATACAGAGGCATTTCTCTTTTGAGCCATACTGGGAAAATATGTTGCAAAATTCTTGAGAAAAGATTACGAACCATCATATAACTCCAGCTAAGCGAAACACAACCTGGATTTACCTGGATTTAGGAAATTCAAAGGATGCATAGATGCCATTTTTGCTCTTACGCAAATTATAGAAAAATCAATCCAAGTCAATGAAACACTCTATTTAGCCTTTTGTCGACAAAGAAAAATGCATCTGATAGAGTAGATATAAACAAGTTGTAGGGAATACTTAAACAATATGAAGTGAATACACATCTAACAAACCTATGCAGAAGCTTATACAACAACAGTGAATGCATAGTGAGAGAAACTGGAGGACACTCAGAACCCTTTATCATAAAATCCGGACTACGGCAAGGTTGTGTCCTGTCCCCTCTCTTGTTCATAACCTATATAGACAACATATGTGAAGAAATTAGCCAAACAGATACCGCAAGAACATCGCATGTCGAGAACACCGAAGAAGAACCATCTGCAAATTACACCGGTTTGCGGATGACCAAGCACTAATAGCAAAATCAGATGCTGAATTATAAGACCTCATCAATATCCTAAATGAAATGTCTAGGGACTATTTAATAAAAATTAGCATAAGTAAACCAGGGGTAATGACTATAACTAAAGAAGAAAAACAACAATTCACCTAAACGAACATCCATTGAAACATGTAATGAGTTTCAAGTACCCAGGGAGTATACTATCTGTTATCTGTAGTTATATTTTAGTAAAAACAAATAAATGAGATATAATTACTATATAGATTCACACACAAAATTGTTATCCATGATGGTGTAACGGAACGCCAGTGGCCCATGTCCTCATGCCTTCTTTGATTTTGGGAAAACAGTGGGAAACAGCTTTCTGGAACCCTCAGTTCTCTTATTCGCTCAATCCCCATGGAATATAGTTCTCTTGGTTACTTTAACAGCACGATCTTCTTAATAGAACGATTAGAAGTCTGACTTTTCTTCGGGAAAACCCGATGGGGCGCCTTGCACTAAATACACACTAGTTCAACTTCTGGGGCAAACAATGTCCATTGGAAACTCCTACAGTTTGTCATCTGCACCATGTATTAACAATTTTAAGATTTGTACAAATTAGGTGCATCCTGCTGGTGTAAGAAAGGTGAGCTTGGGTTTTAATTAGTCCTGCCAGACCTTGGCCTATAAATCTCTGTTGTCTCGACTGGTGAGACGAATTGGCAAAAAGCCAGTCATGCCCTATTGGGAGTGGGTTGACCGTTGGTCAATCTAGCTAAGCGTCTTGTTCTTGGCATCGCCTGGGAACGAATCTGAGCAATATATTTCCCCAGATGATTTCACTTGTTCTTGGCAGCAGATGGGCGGGTGCTATCTTTCTTCTTACGGCCGGAACTCGGCATAGTATTGTCTGTAATTTGATTATAAACACGACATATATACGGTATGCCGGAAGGAGGGGAGGGCTCCGTGGGGACGGGTTCCACCCATCTATCTTCTTGAGCCGGAAGAGGGTATCCACTGTGCTATCTCTTTCATCTTTTAGCAGATGGGATTGCCAGGTGGATTGAATAGTTACTGGTCGATAAGATGATGTCAGGGATATAAATAGATCTCTCTATCTCACTGAGAGAACCTGAACTCATCTACACATAGGGCTTATGCAAGGCACTGCCGGTACATTGCGGCGACAGCTCAGACGAGAGAAGTGGCCGGAAGGGGTAGTATCTTCTGTCCTATTCTAGTTGGGAATGGGGAACGACACTTCTTTCCATACAGACCCACTAATATAATATTAGTTCAGGGGGGAAACACACAGAATTACGCACACAACACCACAAGAGCTTTGTCGTGAGAAAGAGAGAGTTTGCAAGTGAGAGGGAAGCCGGGAAACGAATGTGCCCAGTAATAATAAAGGCATGGTATGAGAGTGGAGAGGGAATCTTGTATGAAGAAAATAGGTAATATACCTAGGGTCAAACGACACGACCTGGACAAGCTGGAGGTCTTGTCAAGCAGGGGCCTAGCCAATCCAGGACCTCCTGACAGGTCAGGCCAATTCACTCAGGTCTCCTGTATAGTACTATTATGTATATATTTTGTTTATGCCAATTGATATGCTGAGACCATTAGGAGTCTCCATGTCGGCTGTACCTGAAGTTTACGCTAGAGGCTTTCACAAATGTTTGTCATCTCCAGGGTCCTTCTTTTGGACGTGAATAAATCGGAAAGTATCAACAGAGCCTCTACGCTAAAGCTATATACCCCTGATGAAGCCAGGTCAAGTTATTTGCCATACCGGACATGGTGTTGCTATCTCTGAGAGAGAGGCAAGGCTGGTCTTGGGCGAATGACAATTTGCGGTGATGGCGCAACTCAAGTCCTTTCGACGACATAGGCTCGAGTACAGTTATGTTCGTGGCTGGGCCTACGCATAATTATCCTGCATACCAAATTTTGTACAGGACAGTGAAAGGCACCTACCCAATCCACATTCACGAACTCTTCCCATTATTTGAAATCATACCCAACCTTGTCCCAAAGGAACATTGGATTGACTATGTAGCGAAGTTCTCACAAACCAGTGGGTTTGGTTCTAAAGCGGCCTGTTGTTCGTACAACCAATTACCTGGAAGGAAGGAACATATGGCACACGCGGTGAGCTGTATGTGGACAGATCGGACAGTGTATTAAGCTGGGTCTGTGAAGAAAAGCTACCTGAGGCTCTGTGCCTGAACTGAACACTCTATCCTTGTTGTGTTTGTAGAGAACTATCTGCTTTAACTGCCTTGATGTTTTCTTGTGCTGTCCTGTATTAAGTTATTAAAATTAAGTTATCGTTTACTCTGACGATCGCCATGTTATCTATGGGTCAGCCAGAAAGACACCTCAGGGAATAAGCCCCGAGGTCGAAAGAGAGAGTGACAGTGAGTCCGGGGAACGGAGGAGGGTTGGCAAGCAAAGACCTATCCCAGCCTGAGCTATAGAATATTATTGAAGCATTGTGACAGGGGTATTTAGGACCCTCCACATAACTTGTTACAATCTCTGGGGGTTCGTCCGGGATATTTGAAATCCTGGTGGAGTTCTGGCTGGTATAGTGATAGGGGACAGATATTCTTGTCTACTATCAATAGGTTCTGCCTACCGTGCCTGGCTATTGTCTGTACTCTTCCTGACACAGACTGACCGACATACGACGTGCTGTGGTCGAGTAAAATATACATTTTGGTTATTTGAGATAGTCATTTAATATACAATTACCTATTCACTTACCCTCTGAGTTTAAGATGGCATCAGCTAAATTTAATGTTGCTGACGTGCAGGCTACAGGGCGTGAGATGGGCTATGATGGGGCGGAGTTACAGAAATATGTTCAAGAAGTGGAAAGAGACTTCAGACAAGCTGTGCGCGAAGCTAGGAAAATTGAGGCCGATCGCGAAGCTAGGAAACTGGAAGCAGAGCAGGCGGTAAGAGACCATGAGTTCCGTAGCCAAGGAAAGCAAGGGTGCAGTGGGAGGCGCAGTTCTCCCTGACTCAACAACTTCTAGTGGCGGTCCATACCAGGCAATGAAGTTCCCATTGCTCCCGTTCGATGAACACAAAGATAAGATCGACCAGTATCTTCAAAGATTTCAGTCGATGGCTTTGGCTATGGGATTGGAATGTGGGAAATGGAACTTAAAACTCTCACAGGGCCTGAGGGGGACAGCGTACGAGGTATACTCAAGGTTGCCACCTGGTATGGAGAATGACTATGAGGCCCTGGAAAAAACATTATTGAAAAGGTTCCAGATGACAGCCCATACATACCGACAGCAGTTCAGAAAGTCGAAGAGAGAGAGCCAGGGGAGTTGTTCGCAGCCTACATCGTTAGACTTAAGTCTTACCTTTTGCAGTGGATGTCATTAGCTGGATTTGCTAACGACTATGAAAGTTTAGAAGAATTAGTGGTCGTGGACCAAATGAAGAGGATGATGCCTAAGCCATTGCAAACCTTCTTGCTAGAAAATGGGGCAGAGAGGTTAGACTTAGTCAATACATTAGCGGAAAGGTATGTGCTGGCCCATGGGGATAATGGGGAACTTTCACAACCCAGTCCCCGATCTCCAGACACATGGTCTGGAAAGAAGAAGAAGCCTAAGCCAGTCCACACCAAGAAGGAGGATCCTTTCGATAAAGTTCCAATTAAGAAACCCTCTGGTAAGAGTCCACCTGGATCTCCTAAAAGAAAGTGGAGTGAAAAGTGGTGCGCCTACTGCAAATCTCCCACACACAATACGACCGATTGCAGGCGCAAACAGAAAGACTCTCACTATGCTGCCTGTCTTGTAGAAACCGGGGAGGGGTCTAACAGGGAGGTAGAAGGGAGGGGTCTTGAGAACAAAGATTCAGAGAAACCACCAGTAGTAGAGACGATACTTGTGAACGGACAACCAGCCGAATGTCTCTATGACACCGGTCTGCAGTTCGAGGTGGTAATTTCATCACACTTAGTGAGCCCAGAGCAGCTAACCGGGGAGTGTATTGAGATTCAAACGGCGACCAAGAGTGCGGTAGCGATGTCTCTTCCGATTGAAAAGGTGGACATCAAATCGAAATATGTTACCGGCACTATACAGGCAGCCGTTCTGCTCGATCCTATCTTCCCCATGATCTTGCGTTGTCACTACGTCTTTTTAGGGATTCCAACAGAACCTATGTACGTAGAGGCAATGCAAACCAGATCTCAATCGGGAGAGGAGCAGACGCCAGGCCTTGATCGTGAATCCCTTGCCTGGGGAGTTACGAGCTGCTCAAAGCCAGGATGCTACGTTGCAACCTTGCTTCAACCAGTTGCCAAAAAGTGCTGACCCACCAAGACGGGGTCAGTATTATATGAAGAATCGGTTACTGTACCGGAGAGCCGGAGTGGAGGAACGCCAGCATGGACAGCTGGTAGTTCCTAAGGCCTATCGGGAACAACTTCTTTATATGGGACACACCATTTCATTCAGTGGACATATGGGTGTCGGGGCAACACTCCAGCGCATTTCCTGCCATTACTACTGGCCAGGGATGACTGGAGACGTGCGTCGGTACTTCAAATCGTGCCCAGAGTGCCAGCGTGTAGCACCAAAACACTGGACGGCTCCGCTAATCTTGGGCGACATGCCCATTATGAACTCTCCTTTCGAGAGAGTTGCCATCGATCTTGTTGGTCCTCTTCCTCGGACTAGGAAGAGGAATATGTACATTCTTACGATGGTGGATTGCTGTTCCATGTGGGGTGAGGCGGTACCGTTGGCCACAATCGACTCTAAGCGAGTGGCTGATGCACTGATGGAGACCTTTACTCGGTTGGGATTTCCAAACCAGATCCTAACGGACAATGGGTCTCAGTTCTGTGGTAAGCTGATGGAGGAAGTCTTTCGTATCTTCCAGACCAACCACATTCACACAAGGCCGTACCACCCTCAGTCTAATGGGCAAGTAGAGAGGTTTCATGGTACCATGATGACCATGCTTCGGAAGCTGGCTCAAGAGAAACCAGACAGTTGGGATGAGTATATCCCAGCCGCCTTGTTCGCCTATCGGGAGGTTCCCCATGGCTGGACCTGGTTGCCACCAGCCACTCTACTATTCGGGAGGCCAATCAAGGGTCCCTTAGAAGCCCTATTGAGATGTTGGACAAAGGAGGAAACTTCCGAAGAAGTGGTATCCTCATATAAATACGTCGAAGAGTTAAAGAAGAAACTCCAGACGGGTTGGGCTTTGGCAGCTCAGAATCTGAGGGCGGCCAGAAAGAGACACGCGACCTACTACAATAGAAGGACGAAAGATAGGTCCCTTAAAGTGGGGGATCGGGTTCTGTTGTTACTTCCAGTAGTTTCCAATAAACTCGAGATTGGTTGGCAGGGGCCTTTCTCGGTGGAAAGGGTTGTGTCCCGCACCAACTATGCCATCCGGATCAGGGGGAAATCCAAAATCTTCCACATTAACCTCCTCAAAAAGTATGAAGAACGATCTGATGGTACTTCTCTCCCACTCATGACTATGGCGGTCGCGATGGAAACTGAATCGGGCGAAGACGCGGATAGGGAGTATCCTTTACACCCTGGGGAAACCTATAGGGATGTACATATAAATCCTGATCTGTCGGCTGAAGAAACAGACCTGGTCATCCGTTTGTTGGAGTCCCATCAGCAGATTCCTACCGATCAGCCAGGGCGGACAGGGTTGGTCGAGTTTGATATGACTCTGACTACCCAAGACCCCGTCCGCCAAAAAATATATCCAGTGCCCTTTTCGAAAGAGAAGGCCCTGGAAGCCGAAATCCAGAAGCTTCTGGACGATGACATCATCACTCCTTCGACTTCTCCTTACAATGCTTTGTCGTGAGAAAGAGAGAGTTTGCAAGTGAGAGGGAAGCCGGGAAACGAATGTGCCCAGTAATAATAAAGGCATGGTATGAGAGTGGAGAGTGAATCTTGTATGAAGAAAATAGGTAATATACCTAGGGTCAAACGAAACGACCTGGACAAGCTGGAGGTCTTGTCAAGCAGGGGCCTAGCCAATCCAGGACCTCCTGACAGGTCAGGCCAATTCACTCAGGTCTCCTGTATAGTACTATTATGTATATATTTTGTTTATGCCAACTGATATGCTGAGACCATTAGGAGTCTCCATGTCGGCTGTACCTGAAGTTTACGCTAGAGGCTTTCACAAATGTTTGTCATCTACAGGGTCCTTCTTTTGGACGTGAATAAATCGGAAAGTATCAACAGAGCCTCTCCGCTAAAGCTTATACCCCTGATGAAGCCAGGTCAAGTTATTGGCCATACTTGACATGGTGTTGCTGTCTCTGAGAGAGAGAGGCAAGGCTGGTCTTGGGCGAATGACAATTTGCGGTGATGGCGCAACTCAAGTCCTTTCGACGACATAGGCTCGAGTACAGTTAGGTTCGTGGCTGGGCCTACGGATAATTATCCCGCATACCCAATTTTGTCCAGGACAGTGAAAGGCACCTACCCATTCCACATTCACGAACTCTTCCCATTATTTGAAATCATTCCCAACCTTGTCCCAAAGGAACATTGGATTGACTATGTAGCGAAGTCCTCACAAACCAGTGGGTTTGGTTCTACAGCGGCCTGTTGTTCGTACAACCAATTACCTGGAAGGAAGGAACTTATGGCACACGAGGTGAGCTGTATGTGGACAGATCGGACAGTGTATTAAGCTGGGTCTGTGAAAAAAAGCTACCTGAGGCTCTGTGCCTGAACTGAACACTTTATCCTTGTTGTGTTTGCAGAGAACTATCTGCTTTAACTGCCTTGATGTTTTCCTGTGCTGTCCTGTATTAAGTTATTAAAATTAAGTTATCGTTTACTCTGACGATCGCCATGTTATCTATGGGTCAGCCAGAAAGACACCTCAGGGAATAGGCCCCGAGGTCGAAAGAGAGAGTGACAGTGAGTCCGGGGATCGGAGGAGGGTTGGCAAGCAAAGACCTATCCCAGCCAGGGCTATAGAATATTATTGAAGCATTATGACAGGGGTATTTGGGGACCCTCCACATAACTTGTTACAGATGGGCATGTCTTGGCGAGCAAGTTTTTAGTAGCAAAAGTTAATGCGAGAGTATTAACTTGATCCTCGTTTTCATCATTTGTGTCGGTGTCTACAAAGAGAGTTTCTGGTATGCTGTATGTGCCTTCTTTGTCTTGTACTTATTTCTCCTCTTGTTGTTCTTGTTCATTTTCCTTTGTCTTGCCTATAGTGTCTTTGACTTTTTCCTAATTTTCTTGTATTATCTAGTCGGTGATAGATCGTCTGTTTCTGTGTCAACGCTGTGTTTTGACTGCAACAGTCTTCTGGCAGCCAATTTTCTCTTCATTTGATTGCTGACGATTTGAAAACCACCAGTGTTAATTCTTTTTAAATATTGAGCACAACCCACTACCGGCAACGCTGATCGCATTATGGTATGAACATTTAAATCTCAAATCCCGAAACAACCAAATAAATCAATTTGATTATTGCTCGCTGGATTTAGGCGGCCTGCTGTGCCTTGCCAGTGAGAAGACCTGATCATTCGGGGCCACATCGATTGACGGATGTCAGTCGCGGCGATCGGGCACACCTTGAGCTACAGCCTACGCTGGGTGACGTTGTAGTATTCTGTTGTGATAATTTGGTCGCGTCCAGCGTGTGCCGCGTGGTCTAGTGGTTACACACCCGCTTCACACGCCAGTGATCCGGGGCTTGTTTCCGGATCCGGTCAAGGATATACACTACTGACGGGCTCAAATGAGAGCGAAACTCGAGTCTAGTGCTTCCACATTGACATGGATGGGCCTTAGGTTCATATCATAATGCGGTCAGCGTTGCCAGTAGTGGGTTGTGCTCAATATTTTAATCTCAAATCCCGAAAATCAAATAAATCAATTTAATTCGTTTTATTGTTTTCTTGTGTTTTATTTTCTTTTGTGTTCTTGTATTCTTGTGTGTTGTTTTGAGTATTGAAAGTTTGTGTCACTTCAGTTGGTGGTCTGGTACATCAATTTCTGATGCTGTTGGTGTCATCGGTGGTCGTCTATTAGGACATTTATTTGCCCAGTGGTTGTCTTGGCCACAGCCGGAAAATTTGTCTTTCTCTCCGGCATTGTGATCAACACTCTGTGATTATTGTTCGTAATCCATCCATCCATCATGTTGCATGCCAGTAAGTGTGGGCGGTCATGATTCGTCATTTCACTCTATCACCAGAGTCGTAGATCAGCTCAGTGTTCCTGTCTCGACCATGCCATGTGGCCAAGCCACCTATGTATTTACTTCTCGGTCTTCCCCTTTATCTCTTTCCCTCGATCTTGCCAGTTGTCACCAAGTTCTCTAATTTATTTCTTCCCATAACATGTCCAAATAATCTTGACTGTCTGCCTCTAATTTCTCTAATTAGTACAAGTTTACGATTTTCATTTGTTTCTTAGAGGACATGTTCAATGGATTTTCTGTCTGTCCATGGTATTGTTCTAATTAGTACAAGTATACGAACTACAACATCTACTAAAATCAAAGGCGCTATCTCGTAACACCAAAATCACAATATACAAAACACTGAATAGACCAGTTGTGCTGTATGGCCCTGAAACCTGGAGTACAACGAAAGGAGACGAAGCCTTGTTACAAACCTTTGAGAACAAAGTTTTAAGACGCATCTTTGGACCCATTAGGGATACACAAAGTGGAGAGTGGAAAAGAAGAAGTAACAAAGACATTTATGATCTGTTTAAGTCCCCGCTAATCACTGGTATCATGAAGGCTAATAGACTACAATGGCTGGGGCATATAGAAAGAATGGAAGATAATAGGGAAACAAAACTCGCTTACACTCAGGAAATAAATGATCGTAGACCCCGAGGTAGACCAAGAAGACGGTGGAGAGATAATACATGTACAGACCTACAAGCACTTGGAATCAACGACTGGCAAGAGAAGGTCCACCAGAGAGACGAATGGAGACGGATTGTATCTGCAGCAAAGAACCTCAATGGCTCGGAAAGCTGAAGAAGAAGAAGAAGAGAAGTACAAGTTTACGATTTTCATTTGTTTCTTAGAGGACTTGGTCATTGGGTTTTCTGTCTGTCCGTGGTATTGTTCTAATTAGTACAAGTATACGATTTTCATTTGTTTCTTAGAGGACTTGGTCATTGGGTTTTCTGTCTGTCCATGGTATTGTTCTAATTAGTACAAGTATACGATTTTCATTTGTTTCTTAGAGGACTTGGTCATTGGGTTTTCTGTCTGTCCATGGTATTGTTCGTAATACCAGGAGTGTAAATCCGTATATAATGGGGAACTTCCTTGTTTGGATTGCAGAGTGCACCCCACTTGCCAGCTCCATTATTTATCCTGAAAACCTCAGTATTGTCATCCCCTGTAATGCAGTGCACCAGATTTTAACTCCTTCGGGAGTAATCGTTACAGGTAACCAGTGAATGGCCAGCCTGTCTCTTTCTTTCCCTAGATGCTCTAGAGATAAGTCTATTCCTAGGCTTGTAAGAGAAAACATTTTACCGTGTAACTTTTCATACCCGACTTTTTGCGTCTAGGCCGACAGGTGAAAGAACCACCTAGTGGGAACCTCGAACCTAAGTAGGTCGACGATTCCCCCAGAAGTCGCACCCCCCCCCCCCCTGAACCGTTTAGAGCACTAACAATAAATGCCAGTGTTGCTTTAGCGGCTGCCCCAGGACCAGTAATGGAACACACTACCGCTCCCGGCTGGTGAAGTTGCTGGACTTCATAGTCGTCCCTTGGGACTGCAAATGCAGTATTATTGCAATGCATCTCGACAATTTGTTATTTTTGGTAATAATAATCCCAAAGGAATTCAGAATAACAACTACGAAGTGTTATGTACGGTAATAATAATTCCAAAGAAATTCAGAATATCAAGTCCAAAGAATAACGCACTAGAAAATCCGAAAGTAGCAATTTAGTTAAAAGTATCAATCCGATCCTGAATTGGTACGTGGAACGTACTCACCCTGTATTTCTCAATGAAGTTCCACGGGGTAGGGGTGAACACGAAATCGAATCTTTATTTTGGCCTGTATAACAGGCCGGAAAAAATTCAATATGCAAAAATGAAAACGAATGTACCATTACAAGAATGGAATATTTGATGAAATATCGAGGAGACCGAAGCAAATGGTTTATAAAGTTCTCACACATCTAAAACTAAGCTTTCAATGTTACACAAACTTTAATGATAATTTACAAGTTTTATACCATTATTTATGATAACTGTCGCTTATTCCTACGACAGCATTTTAAAAGATTAAGATACATATTACAGTTATTTAAATTGCGTAATACATTCAGGCTACTTTTGTAATGTCCCTTTAACTACTGTTATGTTGTTATGTCCCTTCCAGCATTTACATTATGTCTTCTGTTTAATGTAGTTTTATTTCGTACAACAGCGTGTATTTGTAAGGTGCCGTGCGTGTAGACCCTGGACGTCACATGCAGCAAGATTCGCTAATGTTGTGTAAAGTCTGTATACTTTTTATTATTCTGGAATGGCAATTGTGGCGATGTTTGAATTCATATCATAAATTGTTGTTTTCGGTAATTCCAATTCCAAAGTAAATCTTACAGTTTACCCTGTAGAATAACACACTTGGATCCTCGTAAATTCTTCAGTTCTATAGATGGACGGAAAGGAATGTGTAATAATATTGAATGTATTATATGAAATAAAATTTTCATTTGAGTTTCGCAAAGTGTCTCAGTGGCGAAAGATGCGGTTAATAATTCCGTATACCCGCGTTCGAAACACACTTGCGCGCGATTTGGCAGCATACCACGTTAGCGCTGGTTTTTTTTACGAAAACGGTATGGAATGCCGGTAGTTCAGAAAGCAATGGCAAACAACTGAACGTGAAACTTGCCAAGATATCAACAGCAGCTAACAATGCTGGTGTTGACTGCAAACGTCCTGTAAAGGATATGGATAATGAGAAACCGGAACCAATACACTTCAACAGTTCTGACCACTGTGACGTGGCGGACATACAGGTCACGGCGCTCAAATCGTGCGCATCTCACCAACGTGATCGTAAGACATTGGAAACCCGTCTCATCTTCCAGTTGGGTTCACGCTCCCCTCACGGCCTTAATGTCCAACATAGTTTCATTTAACTTCCAACTTCCCCTCCCCAGGTTTCTATCCCTGCAGTTGTATAGCCCACTAGAAAAACGGGATAGCATATCCTTTACATGACGTTGCAGTCAACCCAATCATTACTTCAGCCGTTAGTGATATCTTGGCAAGTTTGCGCTAAGTGGCTTGTCATTGCTTTCAGAGCGACCGGCACTCATGCAATCCTATGCTAACCAACACAGGGGGTACTGCATTCTCAGCGCACTGAGCGACCGGCTCTCATGCAATCCTATGCTAACCAACACAGGGGGTACTGCATTCTCAGCGCACTGAGCGACCGGCTCTCATGCAATCCTATGCTAACCAACACAGGGGGTACTGCATTCCGGGGGCTCGCTACCCGTGTTCCTACTCGGTATGCAGAATTGCGAACTAAAACCTTCGCCACAGAGCCGACTACAGTTCACTTCTAATCCGCTTTTCACCGTTCGAACACACGGGCGTTCCCCCACCCCATCCCTCCAATCGGGCGACTTAGCCAATCCCTGTTACCCACCGACCCGTTTTTAACCACACACCCGGTCCTCAAGCGGTTAGTGCTTAAGATGCATTCAACCAAGACAAGATTCAGATAAGTAACCACTGTATTTCCATGTAATGTTTTTCGATTAGTTTTATGTCTGTTTGTGTTGTTTTCTTCTGTGCTGACGAAGGCTTTGGAGAGGAGTTTGTGGAGGTCTGTGTGGGGAGATTTTGGTCTGGATGTTGTAAAGGCTGTGGAGTTTGGTCAAGGCTCACCTCCTAGGCGTGTCTTTGGCTTGCTCGGTGTTTTTGGTGGGAAAATTTTTTAAAAGTCTGCTGCTAAGGGTCGGGAGGATGGGACTCTTCGTGTGTGTCTTTGGTTTGTTAAGAGAGGGTGTCTTGGCGGGGGAAAGTCGGGGTCAACTGAGAGACGGAGGGCGTGGGTCCACCTTGTAGTGGCCACTTGACCGGTCTTCGAGAACTGCCCACTAGTCTGAGGATAGCGTCGTAGTAAACACGGACTACTGTCTTCACCCACATTGGTATACACATTATCAGTCTTATGTCAATTTGTCAGATCACGACGTTTGGCATATTTTCTCGGCTACAAGTTCGTTTATGTTGGGAGTAATGTTTTGTGTCATTGAGATTCTAATGATGGACTGCATATGCTCATTAGTGCCACGACTCCTGTGTGTTGTTTTGTTAATCTTCATCACAGACAACAGCTGCTCACACAGATACATGCTTCCGAACATGCTCAAGGTTTGAGCCGCATGAAGACGAAGCCGGGGCATCTCTTCAGGAATGAAACAAGTGAACTGTGCAGGTCCCACATTGTCGTACTTTGCCTTTAGTGTCCCATTACACTGCAGCTCTATTAACTCCATCTGCAAATTTACAGGTGCAGTTTCCACATTTATGGCAAAGGATTACGAAACAGCTCGAAATTACTTTTCTGTGCTTCAAAATCACTAAAGCGCTATGCGAATATGTCGTCAGACAGTGTGTCAGGTGGGTCACACAGTGTGTCAGGTGGGCCAGACAGTGTGTCAGGTGGGTCAGACAGTGTGTCATGCGGGTTAGACAGTGCGTCAGTCGGCCATACAGTGTGTCAGGCGGGGTAGACCGTATGTCAGACAGTGTGTCAGGCGGGTCGGACAGTGTGTCAAATAATGTGTCAGGCGGGTCGGACAGTGTGTCAAATAGTGTGTCAGGCGGGTCAGACAGTTTGTCAGGTGGGTCAGACAGTTTGTCAGGCGGGTCAGACAGTGTGTCAGGCTGGTCGGACAGTGTGTCAAATAGTGTGTCAGGCGGGTCGGACAGTGTGTCAAATAGTTTGTCAGGTGGGTCAGACAGTTTGTCAGGTGGGTCAGACAGTATGTCAGGCGGGTCAGACAGTGTGTCAGGCGGGTCAGACAGTGTGTCAGACAGTGTGTCAGGCGGGTCAGACAGTGTGTCAAATAGTGTGTCAGACGGGTCAGACAGTGTGTCAGGCGGGTCAGACAGTGTGTCAGACAGTGTGTCAGGCGGGTCAGACAGTGTGTCAGATTATTTTAAGATCGCGTTAATACAAGAACCGATTACTTGATAATGTTTTTCCCTCCATATTTTAGGATTCTGTACTTCTCGTCCTTCTGAAATTCATGTTATAACTGTAATCGCTTGACGCGATACATGATGATGATGATGACGTTACCAATACCAGCGTCCCTTGCAGTGCTCCGGGGTATGACGGGAAGTCGCTCTGGAAGCAAGGATAAATAGAGGCGCGTGTCAGTTTCCCGGTCTCTCAAAACCAGACAACCGTGGCCGAAGGAGCGATTATGTAGATCGTTGTAGTATAAAATAGGGAGGCTTTAACCAGCCCTCCCCAGTCACTGGACCAGAGCAGGGAGTCACAAATGCCTCTAGATTTAACCAAGACTGGCTTGTGTGGCCCACCCACAAGGACCGAGGAAATCCATGAAAACGACTGGCAATTTGTAAGCCCACTCTTGGTGAGTTAAATTTATTTAGATAGCTTAATTAAAGATGGGATAGTGGTGCCTCTATTACTATTAGTTCCCAGCTAGGAGCTCCAAACTTATAACATCCACAGGGTTGAGTAGAATTTGGTGTAGTTCGGTTTATAGTTTTACCTAGTCTGAGGAGCTCTTCTGTTCCTGAGTGACTAAAATTAGTAGTTATTTTCACATGTAAAATGGCGATGACCGGCAGAATGACAACAACATAGGTTTGCCTCAATTAGTGACTGTAAAAGTGCTACTCTGCAGATTGGCAGGGATGTGGTAAGAAAACTAGTACCAGGGGTATTCGGAGAAGATCCAGAAAGGATATTCTCATACGATGGTGTGTATATTTGTAGGTTTTTAGATTTAATATAGCAGACAGTGCAGTACGGATTGGAAGTAATCAAATATCGATACTGTACTGTGTTTGGTAGTTCTATAGAATTTGATATAGCCACGATTCAATACAGTATTAAAAATATGTAGTATCATAGTCCAGAGTAGAGGAGGATGTATTTTTCTATAAAGTCTGTGATCTGACAAGAGGAAAATATGAAGCACTAGCATAAAATAGAGAAAATAATGAAATAATGGTCGGGGCTGTTTACAACAGTAAAGAGTAAAATATGGAGCACTGTTGCATAAAATATTAGGTTATGGTTAATTCTATTTGGGTAGTATTCCTGTATGGAGGTGGCCAGATTAGGTGTGCAGGATATATATAATATAATGCCATTATTGTAGTAGCATGGTGAGGTTGAAGATAACAGTAGATTGAATGGCCTGGGGTAACCAGTGCTGTTCCAGGTGGACTGTACAGTCAGTAAGAGGGAGGCAAGGTACATCATGGTGTGGTTATACCAGTCTGGTCTACAGTGAGGAACATGAAGTTGAACTGAAACCATTTTACGGATGTGTTGGTGCATGATGGTGGAAATGACCACGTGTTCACATGCACCCACTGTGAACGGACATTTACAGCGCAAATTGGCCTTATCAGTCACACTCGCTACCGCCATAGTTAAAAGTTATTATGCCTTTTTAAAGCTCAAACTATCGTCTGTCAAGACGGCAAGGTGCCAATGTTGATGATTTAACTTCCCACAACAAAAGGGGAAGACCGGTGTATTTATATTATAATGTATTGAGGTATTGAGATGCCTCACATGTAATGAAAAGTAATGGGTGCCAGGGGATGAGAGACGCCTCCATTATGTTATATTGTGCTTGAAGTCAGATGACTTATCATGACTCAAGAACGCCAAACCTATAGTGATTGCTGGCGTACGAAGGTGTAGAGTGGCACGGTGAAAGTAATAGATATATGGTGCTTGATGACAATTACTGTTATGTTCTCCTAGATAAATGTAGCTATGATAATAATTATTCATGACTGGGTGTAGTGATGAAGGTGCCAGGTTGAACACTACACATGATAGGGTGGTTTATGATTATAATAGTGTTCATGGGGATAATGATCTGTGTTGCTCAGGTTGGACACATGTGAACTAGGCAAGGATAGTCTCCTGACCAGCCAGAGCAAGAGGTGATGAGTAGAGCACTCATAATGAATCTGGGGTATTATTGTGTGAGCTTGGTCATAGTGGGGAGTAATATTGTGATGGTTTTATGTGGTGTTATATGTCTGAGTTGTTGGCGGTGACTTATGTTATAGCCTGTGTCCTGATTGTTGCTGGTGTTATGTGTACAACTGTGCTTCTGGTCTATTGATGTTGTCCAGTTGTCATCAGTACAAAGGTGTGTGCCCTGCTGATGTCATGTTGAATTGCATATCCTATGTCTGCTTGATTGCTGTTGGTGCATTGAACTGTATTTATGTCCTGTATGTACATGTTCAAATGGTATTGTCCTGTTAGAGTCATGGTACACCGGTGTAGCTGAGTTGTGTTCGGTGTTGATTTTGACTAGTTGATGAGTGTTGCTGTGTAACATTGGCATTTATGAGGGGTATTCTCAGCCTGTGGGGTTGGGGATGAGAAGTTGTGTTGTGTCAGAGATCTGTAGGTAATGACCTCCCTGAACTGAGAGTATTCAAGAAGTAAATACTGAGTTAGATGAGAAGCAGCAGGAAAGGCTGCGAGCATTGTGACGAGGGATGATCCGCCCTCACATTAAGATTGTCCCATGATGTGGTGGTGGCTATTGCATTAATTGTGGGCCCAATCACTCCAAAGGATGCTGTAGAGCGTGTGTGCTCTGTTTATATTTTATGTGGAGTATAGCCTATAACCTATTCATATCATTGTTGTCCAGTTGAAGTATCATGTGGTTGGTGTGAACTTACACAGTTCATGTCTATGTTTGTGCCACAAGGACACTGTTTGCATACACCATTGCTGTAGTGGTTGTCTTGTGAAGTCCATGTGTTGATGCAAATAATGATTCTTTGATGAATATTAATTAGATGTTATACCTTGTCATGCATTGCAGGTAGTGACCCCTGGCCATGGTTGTTGTAGAGCAAACTTGAGCTGCAGCTCTGGTTAATGTCGTAGGCCACTCACACTCCCTTTCGTATACCCTTTCGTATACCCATTCGTATACCTGTTTATACCTGTTTATGCCACTATATCTCTGCTGTTAGGGTTATAGTTTTGTTATTCGTTATGTTATGGCTCTTCGCTGTATCTGGTCCCAGTTGACTTATGTGATGCGGGTGTCTTGTGTGGGTATTGAGGGTGCCCTTCGACTCAACTGAATATGATTGAGGTCTCACTGTCATTTAGAGACCGCCCCTGTAGTCATTGTTATCTCTAACTGTTATCTCTAACTGTGGGATTTCAGATTCCCATTTCTGTATGTACCGACTGTCCATGAGTCCTGAGATGATTACAATAGAGAGTCCATACCTGCTGTTACCATGGTTGTTTACGTTGTGGCTCTGTTGTTGCCATGTCCTTGTTGGTTTGTGGAGATGGGTACCTAGTCTTGTGCATAGCGATGTTAGGCAGCAGTGATTATTGTGAGAACATAGGTTCACATTTCTGTATATGTCAGTTGTGTGACATGACAGGATGCCTGTTTGTCCCTGAATCATGCAGTTCTGTCAATAAAAACCTAATTTTGTTGTTCTTAATTTGTTTTGTTTAATCTGTAGTTTGTTGTGTAAACTCATTGATCCTGTTACAGTCCAGCAGTGTAATCTTCTGTCTGGGATGTACAACAGTATATCCCCCGCCCTAAGAACTCCTGGAATCTTCTGTCTAATTCTACCCCTTTTCTTGTTAACTGAGGAGAATACATACAGTGCTCTTTCTCTACTTCTTCTTATTGTCCTTTTCTTCTCTGGCCCATTAAAAGTCAGTGTTGCGCTTCTTTGTCTTTGAGCACCTAAGTATAGGAAATAACATCTTCCTGTCCTTGATATTCTTCCTCCGGTGACAAGTGGCGAGCCTCAGCCTGGGTTGTTTGGCGGCCTTTAGATTATCTTGTTGGTGTCTGTTCCAGTCTTCAATGATTCTTTTAGGTGGTAGTTCCATTTTTTTTCTGCCTTCTTGGGGGTGTGAGAGGTCCCTGGCCAAAGACATTAACTGGATTCAGGTTTTGTTCCCAAGTCTCCGAGAAGCACAGCATTGAGAGAAGAGCCTCCAGACCTACACCACATCTCAAGTCGTCGAAATTAAAGGTGACCTTATTCATTGTCTAGGGAACCGAAGTTTCCCACCCAGCCGGCGCTCAGTCTGAGTCCGCTGGTATAAATTAAGAGTGAGAAAACTCCGAAGGTCACCAAACTTATACTATAAAGTTGTTTGGAATATGCATATATATCCCTACTGAAACCATCAAGCTTTGCTTAGAAAGCTACAGAGATAGTTGACGACTCCATGAGAGCAGAATGCTCCCACATTCAATAGAGGCTGGAGCTGTGCTTGTCCAAGAGAAAAATTCTGTTGATTCTTTTGGGAGAACAGTTGTGGACTGTTCATGCGACTGATTTCAGCAGTACCAACATCTGTGCCTATCCATAGAAATACCTTTCCCTTGTTGGTCTGGAAGAAGGGACACCAGAAATCCATCCCGCCAGTGTGTCCCACCAGCAGCAGAGCGCTGGACATCCATATTCAATCCCCACCGGTGGCACCATTACCTGAGATCATCAAGGGGGGATGTTTCCTATTATACATCAGCCCACCATGCTTATTTGAAGTGACAGATGACAATGTTACCTGTGGTGATAAGAAAATCCTTTCATTATGGGCGGAAGCAGAGGAGTTAATAATACCAGCGTGTGTCGTGTCCTCCTTTAAAGTGTCGTCCCTGGAGTGAGGAGATTCGACACCCACATTATAATATTTTTTTTTCCTCTCAATATTCTGGAGAATCCACCAGCTTCCGTCCAACACACTCCATCAGCCTATGGACACCTTTTCCTATCACTCTCTCACTGTCGTACTATGCCCCCTTCTCATACTTCCCCAACGCAACATACTCAACAACTCTTGCTTCTAAAAATTAATAAAGATTCATTTATTAAAAGAAAAGTGTAACGTATATGAGACGTGTATGTGAAGAAAAGGTGTGACGTGTTCTATAAAGTGTGTAGAATCGGACTCTCAGACCACAACCCAGTCAGCTGATCCCAGCAAGGATAGACCACAGCACGTTACGTCAGAACATGTACTTCTCACCCAGCGCCGAAACCATCCTGCTGGATACTGATTTGCCTCTGTAGACCTCTGGTAATCCCATTTCATGAACATCCGAAATAGACACCGGTGGTATTAACAGTTAATCATGGACCGGTTGCACTCTACACAATGTCCGTTCCTATCGTTCCTTAAAAAAATACTGCACAAGTCCTTTGTAGTGTGTACACAGTTACTAATGTTAATTGTTACTGTACTGGATCCTCCCTCGTGTCTATCTAGCCTCAAGTATCAAGTCTTGTGTTCTATTACACGAGATTATATCACACTATGTAATTATTAGACTTAATGTTTTCAGTTCGTTACTACTGCCTGATGCTGTGTGGTGCATCAGTACGCATCACTCTCTTTGGTGAATCAACTTCCTTCTAGCTTTAGTTACGTTCTGTATGCAACTTTATTGATTGTTGAACTGGTGTTCTTCCGAATGGGATGTGATTCTTTCCCAAAAACTTGTTGAGTTTCCCTGGATCTGGTAGGGAACCTAGGATAGAAACAACACATCTGGTGATAGTACTAGTCACTGATCTTTTCGGCTGAGTGTAAGCCTATCACCTTGCCTAATGATCTTTAGCTAACTAGACTTAGTCATAGAGCAGATTAGCTACCCACCTAGAGCCGAATCAGGCTATGACAAAGAAAAAATCAGCAAACAGAATGCGGAACCCCGCCCACCAGGGACACCTACGGGAAGATCCCAATTATCCCTCATTACTCAATTCTCAACTAGTAAAGCTTATCAACACTTCACTAATCTATTCTTAACTAGCAGAGTTAATATCACTATTCTACTCTAACTAGTTTCCACTAACAGTGCTAATCATCACACTATAGTTTAACAAGGCCACAGTCTATATTAATTAGAACTAATATTATAAAAGGTTATACCTTAAATGGCACTACTGCAGTCCTATCAATCATATCTACATCTGCCATTATAGGCACGTGTAAAATTAAGTCACTAATTAACACACGGTAGATATTATTTCCACTAAGCACTGCAGTGCCCTGGCACTCCGACTAGAGCATTTTCAAGTCCCCCTAGTTGGTCCCAACTCGGGTTTATATGGCAAACTACCAAAGTTGGCCACGTGACGTTATCCTTTATGCCCCCACACAGGTGGCACCTTGTCAGATCATCCCCTGTCAGGGATCCATCCCCCCTCTGGCTCCCTCCATGTTAGATTTGTCATCACAGGTTTTGATTCCAAAAACAAGCCAGCGAGTTCCTGTATACCCCCAACAACAGTTGCCAATAACCCCGTCAATCTTCTCGATGTTCCGGAAACCCAGAATTGACATATGTACTGTTACTTCCGTGCTAAGTACTTCCGTTTTCCCTCTGATATGTTTATGACTTGTCAAAGTGATATATGATTCAGCGCACTCACTTCCTCCTCACTCACCACCAAATGTGTATATGGGCTGACCTGATGTATCCCGTGCAGCTGTGTTTCCTCTGTTAGTACGACTGTTGTGGCCTAGAAAATATACGCCAAGCAAACGTCGGTATTATTATCTGGTTAACTCATGGCGAGCTCGTGACAGCGTGTTCATCGAGGTTCATGATATAAGTGGACATTTAAGTGTTGAGCAGTGAACAGTGATTTCCTATATTTCTCCTGTGCATAGACATTCAGTGAGAGGAAATAGCATCCAGCGAGAATCATATATTTCCACGACACACTTTATGGACACATAATTAATTACTAGTTAAGTTTTGTGTCATTCAATGTTAATTCAAATCAGGATTCCCCACTCACAGAAAGTGAGTCCAAGACGCCATGTCTTCCAGCATGTTTTGTTTTGCTTTGTTGTTTTCACCATGTACAGGTATTTTTCTACCCTGCTTCATTTGGGTATCACTGTGACAACGGAGAAATTACTGACTCATCCCATGGAACTGGTGGATGCGGCTGGCAGAAGTGGGGCTACCAGAATCAGACCGGGGAAACAAAAACTGGGTTTGCCTGCATAGTCATGGGAATTATATTTTTTTTTTTCAGTGGCAAGGATGTCTGCATCTTGGTTTGCAGGTGATCTAGTGGACAGCATGCATGTGATTCCGGTCGTTTTTTTTTGGTTACAAGTAGGGATTGTAAATTTAAGGGGATGCCTGTGTGAAATTTTTATTTTTGGTGCCCCTATGTATTTCATCCATGGAGCTAAGTGTTGATGTGGATCTCAGGGTTGCTGGTTTATTTTGTATGCAGATGGCATATTCCTCATGGCCACCCATAAGATATGGTATTATCTTTTACCAGGGACTGGTTTTTTAAATTGTCACTGGTGTATGTTTTTAAGGTAGGTTCAGAAAATATAACTGGTAACAGATCTACACTGAGAGGTTTAAGTCCCATGGTGAAACCCCCTGAATTGATTGTTTACTTAAATAGCCCTAGTGGTTTGTCTAAACCCTAAGGGTCTAGAGTATTCGACGGGGGCCGTCGAAAAATTGGGGGTGAGATGTGTAATCGCTTGACGCGATACATGATGATGATGATGTTACCAATACCAGCGTCCCTTACAGTGCTTCGGGGTATGACGGGAAGCCGCTCTGGAAGCAAGGATAAATAGAGGCGCGTGTCAGTTTCCCGGTCTCTCAAAACCAGACAACCGTGGCCGAAGGAGCGATTATGTAGATCGTTGTAGTATAAAATAGGGAGGCTGTAACCAGCCCTCCCCAGTCACTGGACCAGAGCAGGGAGTCACAAATGCCTCTAGATTTAACCAAGACTGGCTTGTGTGGCCCATACACAAGGACTGAGGAAATCCATGAAAACGACTGGCAATTTGTAAGCCCACTCTTGGTGAGTTAAATTTATTTAGATAGCTTAATTAAAGATGGGATAGTGGTGCCTCTATTACTATTAGTTCCCAGCTAGGAGCTCCAAACTTATAACATCCACAGGGTTGAGTAGAATTTGGTGTAGTTCGGTTTATAGTTTTACCTAGTCTGAGGAGCTCTTCTGTTCCTGAGTGACTAAAATTAGTAGTTATTTTCACATGTAAAATGGCGATGACCGGCAGAATGACAACAACATAGGTTTGCCTCAATTAGTGACTGTAAAAGTGCTACTCTGCAGATTGGCAGGGATGTGGTAAGAAAACTAGTACCAGGGGTATTCGGAGAAGATCCAGAAAGGATATTCTCATACGATGGTGTGTATATTTGTAGGTTTTTAGATTTAATATAGCAGACAGTGCAGTACGGATTGGAAGTAATCAAATATCGATACTGTACTGTGTTTGGTAGTTCTATAGAATTTGATATAGCCACGATTCAATACAGTATTAAAAATATGTAGTATCATAGTCCAGAGTAGAGGAGGATGTATTTTTCTATAAAGTCTGTGATCTGACAAGAGGAAAATATGAAGCACTAGCATAAAATAGAGAAAATAATGAAATAATGGTCGGGGCTGTTTATAACAGTAAAGAGGAAAATATGGAGCACTGTTGCATAAAATATTAGGTTATGGTTAATTCTATTTGGGTGGTATTCCTGTATGGAGGTGGCCAGATTAGGTGTGCAGGATATATATAATATAATGCCATTATTGTAGTAGCATGGTGAGGTTGAAGATAACAGTAGATTGAATGGCCTGGGGTAACCAGGGCTGTTCCAGGTGGACTGTACAGTCAGTAAGAGGGAGGCAAGGTACATCATGGTGTCGTTATACCAGTCTGGTCTACAGTGAGGAACATGAAGTTGAACTGAAACCATTTTACGGATGTGTTGATGATTTAACTTCCCACAACAAAAGGGGAAGACCGGTGTATTTGTATTATAATGTATTGAGGTATTGAGATGCCTCACATGTAATGAAAAGTAAAGGGTGCAAGGGGATGAGAGACGCCTCCATTATGTTATATCGTGTTTGAAGTCAGATGACTTATCATGACTCAAGAACGCCAAACCTATATTGATTGCTGGCGTACGAAGGTGTAGAGTGGCACGGTGAAAGTAATAGATATATGGTGCTTGATGACAATTACTGTTATGTTCGCCTAGATAAATGTAGCTATGATAATAATTATTCATGACTGGGTGTAGTGATGAAGGTGCCAGGTTGAACACTACACATGATAGGGTGGTTTATGATTATAATAGTGTTCATGGGGATAATGATCTGTGTTGCTCAGGTTGGACACATGTGAACTAGGCAAGGATAGTCTCCTGACCAGCCAGAGCAAGAGGTGCTGAGCAGAGCACTCATAATGAATCTGGGGTATTATTGTGTGAGCTTGGTCATAGTGGGGAGTAATATTGTGATGGTTTTATGTGGTGTTATATGTCTGAGTTGTTGGCGGTGACTTATGTTATAGCCTGTGTCCTGATTGTTGCTGGTGTTATGTGTAGAACTGTGATTCTGGTCTATTGATGTTGTCCAGTTGTCATCAGTACAAAGGTGTGTGTCCTGCTGATGTCATGTTGAATTGCATATCCTATGTCTGCTTGATTGCTGTTGGTGCATTGAACTGTATTTATGTCCTGTATGTACATGTTCAAATGGTATTGTCCTGTTAGAGTCATGGTACACCGGTGTAGCTGAGTTGTGTTCGGTGTTGATTTTGACTAGTTGATGAGTGTTGCTGTGTAACATTGGCATTTATGAGTGGTATTCTCAGCCTGTGGGGTCGGGGATGAGAAGTTGTGTTGTGTCAGAGATCTGTAGGTAATGACCTCCCTGAACTGAGAGTATTCAAGAAGTAAATACTGAGTTAGATGAGAAGCAGCAGGAAAGGCTGCGAGCATTGTGACGAGGGATGATCCGCCCTCACATTAAGATTGTCCCATGATGTGGTGGTGGCTGTTGCATTAATTTTGGGCCCAATCACTCCGAAGGATGCTGTAGAGCGTGTGTGCTCTGTTTATATTTTATGTGGAGTATAGCCTATAACCTATCCATATCATTGTTGTCCAGTTGAAGTATCATGAGGTTGGTGTTAACTTACACAGTCCATGTCTATGTTTGTGCCACAAGGACACTGTTTGCATACACCATTGCTGTAGTGGTTGTCCTGTGAAGTCCATGTGTTGATGCAAATAATGATTCTTTGATGAATATTAATTAGATGTTGTACCCTGTCATGCATTGCAGGTAGTGACCCCTGGCCATGGTTGTTGTAGAGCAAACTTGAGCCCCGGCTCTGGTTAATGTCGTAGGCCACTCACACTCCTTTTCGTATACCCATTCGTATACCTGTTTATACCTGTTTATGCCACTATATCTCTGCTGTTAGGGTTATAGTTTTGTTATTCGTTATGTTATGGCTCTTCGCTGTATCTGGTCCCAGTTGACTTATGTGATGCGGGTGTCTTGTGTGGGTATTGAGGGTGCCCTTCGACTCAACTGAATATGATTGAGGTCTCACTGTCATTTAGAGACCGCCCCTGTAGTCAGTGCTAGGCAGCAGTTATCTCTAACTGTGGGATTTCAGATTACCATTTCTGTATGTACCGACTGTCCATGAGTCCTGAGATGATTACAATAGAGAGTCCATACCTGCTGTTACCGTAGTTGTTTACGTTGAGGCTCTGTTGTTGCCATGTCCTTGTTGGTTTGTGGAGATGGGTACCTAGTCATGTGCATAGCGATGTTAGGCAGCAGTGATTACTGTGGGAACATAGGTTCACATTTCTGTATATGTCAGTTGTGTGACATGACAGGATGCCTGTTTGTCCCTGAATCATGCAGTTCTGTCAATAAAAACCTAATTTTGTTGTTCTTAATTTGTTTTGTTTAGTCTGTAGTTTGTTGTGTAAACTCATTGATCCTGTTACAGTCCAGCAGTGTAATCTTCTGTCTGGGATGTACAACAGTATATCCCCCGCCCTAAGAACTCCTGGAATCTTCTGTCTAATTCTACCCCTTTTCTTGTTAACTGAGGAGAATATATACAGTGCTCTTTCTCTACTTCTTCTTATTGTCCTTTTCTTCTCTGGCCCATTAAAAGTCAGTGTTGCGCTTCTTTGTCTTTGAGCACCTAAGTATAGGAAATTACATCTTCCTGTCCTTGATATTCTTCCTCCGGTGACATAACATAATTAGACCCACAAATCGCGTTGTTTGTAGACATCTAGACTTGTTTTAGTATATGTTATTAAATTTAGCTTCCATTTTTATGTATACTATGTAGGGGCGGGGAGGGGGGAATTTATAGGGAAGAAATACGAAAAAGAGGGGGTGGTGACGTTCTGAAAATATGGTGAAGGGGTGCATGGGCAAAAATAAGGTTGTGAACCACTGCACTGGAGGCAAGAGCAACCCCATGAGGCCCCCGCGTCTCCATGTTTTATTGAGGGCCCTTTAGTCCCGCTATGAGCCTTTCGGCTCGCAGTGGATCACTGCCATTGTTAGTGGACTGTGAGGCGTTGTGAAGTAATTGGCCATCCCCGAACCTTAGCCAGATCAAGTGCAGGGGGCGGGGGGGGGGGGGGGGGAAGGGGTAGTACTACACTTTCATCTAAACCTAAACGTCGGGAAGCCATGGTTTATTTATTTTTTTTCTTTTTTGGGCCTTTAACAGGCCGGACAAAAATATACATTTTATGTCAGGGAAAGAAGTACCCATTAATAGAATTAAACATTAAATGAAACATCGAGGAGATACAGAAACATAACGTTTAAAATTCTCAAACATCTAAATTAAAGCCTATAATTTTACAAACAATGTAAAACTAATTTAAAATGATTACTCACTTATTTATAATGCACATGATTATCAATAATTGTTAAGATACTTTTTTAAAATATTAATATCAATGCTAAACCATTTAAATCACATAATATATTAATGTAGCTTTCAGTAAACTTCCTTGAAATAAACATATGTTAGTATGTCCCTTATACAAATTTAATTATGCATACATGTCTTCCTAAGTTTAATGTGGTTATATTTCGTACAAAACATTGTGCACTTACGAGGTGCATTGTGTGTTTTCCTTTACATTTGCAAATAGAACAAGACACCAGACGTCAAATGCAGCAACATTCCCTAAATGTCTGTGTAATGACTGCATACTATTTATCTGAAACAGGCCATACGCATTTTTGTTTCCCTGAATAAAATAATAATAATGATGATAATAATAATAATAATAATAATAATGTTGAAATACAGTGATAATGGCATGCATCATACATCAAGTAAAAAAAAAAAGGGGGGGGGGGTAGGGGGAGAAACTGCACAGTGCTTATGAACATAGCTGTGAATAGGTGTACCAGAGGGTCGTAAATACTAACCGTTTGCTTAATTTTTAGGGCTCAGGGTTCCTCAGGGAACCACACTCTCAGAAACTACACTCCGTTGTCTCCAAGCTCTCCCTAATTTATTCGTCATCACCATGTGGCATGCCGATAAGCGTTGGTGGTCATGTTTCGACGTCTCACGCGATCACCAGAGTCGTGGATCAGCTCTTTGTTCTCGACCTATTTCCTATTCTCTTGTCTCCACGCGGTGTAGACTGGGAAACCATGACCGCGAGGTCATGGGTTAACGGAGCTATGTCTCGCCAGAGGGGATAGACTCCCTATGGTCAGATTTTCGTCCTAAACCTGCAACTGGCCTAGCTAGCAGGCAGGGGATCTTCATACTGCTGGTAGATAACCTAAGAAGTATAAACGGACTGACAACATTCCTAAAGAAACCATCCAGACACTGTCGACTCCTCTTTTTATCTATATAGGTGACGAATAGTTTTGTGGGGGATGTGTGTATGTGTGTATGTGTGTGTGCGTGTGTGTGTGTGGGTGCGGGATGTGTGGGTGGGGGAGATTGTGTGGGTTGGTGATGTGTGTAAGTGGAGGATGTGTGGGTGGGTGCTGTTTTTGTGTATGGGTAGGTGCGGGATATGTGAGTTGGCGGGAATATGTGTGTGTGGGTGTTGTATATGTGGTTGGGGGATGTGTGCTTGGCTGAGTGGTTGGGGGTGTGTGGGTGGGTGGGGGGGGGACATGTGGGTGGGTGAGTGTTGGTATGTTATGGGATGGGTGGAGGATGTGTGTGTGTGGGTGGGGAGATGTCTGAAAGTGGGGGGATGTGTGGGTGGGTATGGATGGGTGGATGCATGCATGTGTGCCTGAGTTTGTGTGTGGGTGGGTGGGGGATGTGTGGTCGGTGGGAGATGTGTGTGTGTGGGTGGGGAGATGGTGTATGTCGGGGGGTAGGATGTGTGGGTTGGGGGATGGGTGGATGGATGGGGCACATATGTGCCTGTGGGTATGTGTGTGGTTTGGTGGTGGATGTGTGTGTGGTGGGGGGGGGGGGGGAAGACACGCTGATGGAAAGGGGATGGGTGGGTAGGTGGATGATTTATCTCATAAAATGGTAACATGCATTGTTTATGTTTACAACATTCATCTGACAATGTTTTTTTTTCCTATGTGAATGCACCTTGCACTGATGAACGAAAGATGAGTGATTGGAAGGGCCGAATGTAAGAAGGGCCTGCGTGCCCAATTTGTAACCCTTCGAAAATAAAGATCGTTCGTTAGTTCGTTCGTTCGACCGACCACGCCACGTGGTCAAGCGATTCAGATACTTACGTATCTGCCTTGCCCTTGTTCTTTTCCCAACAATCTTGTCAGTTGTCACCAAGTTCTCTAATTTATTTCTTATAACTGTCCAAAGCTCTGTGACGGTGTACGTCTAATTTCTCTAAGCAGTCTAATTTATTTGTACACATTGTATAATTCAGTAGAACTTCTAGAATTTCTATATAACATTTCAGTATTATCTTTCTGACATTTAGTCACTGTGATTTATTGCATAAGATAATTGTCAGCGTCCGATATGTAGCCTTTACCTGGCCCATTCTGCCCTTAATCTCTGTCAGAGCATCTTTCACCTGGTATTACGATTGCTTTAAGATATTTGAATTTATTAACATGGTTAAGCCTTCTTATCTTGTCAAACTGAAATTATCTTCATCTTTGAAACATCAATTTCCGCATTGTTGATATTCAAGGAAAGTCCCTTTTTGCACTGTCTATTACCTCACATACAACCTAAAGCCTAATTGTCGTGGTAAGGGAGACCGAGCCATAAGCCATGTTCGATAACTGGTCTAGGTTAGAAACAGTTAGAGTATTGCTTTGCTGATGCGGCAACTTCTCCAGCTTGTCTTGTTCTAGACATATTGGTGTTAACTTTCTTCTAGAGTAAACTAGCAGGCCGAGAGAAGAATCATGTTGCATAGGCAACACATGGTCTCTAAATGGATCTCCAACGCTGTCTGTCTCTCAGCTAGATTGTACATTCTATCAGACTTCTGTTCGTCCATATCTTGATGTTATTGTCTTACTTGCATAGCTGTCTTCCTCTTGCTTGCTTGTCGTCAACCTTACCCTCCAGTTAGATGTTTATAAGACTGTTTTGTCTTTTAACGTGGCCGAAATATGTAACTTACCTCTTTTTTTATTTCTTTCATCAACTCTCTCTTAATTCCTAGTTTTATTTCTTTAAAAGAAAAAACCCTGTATTTGATTGTGTTTGTTTTTCATAAAACATGACATATTCTTTTGTATATCGACATCTCCATGGTCTCTATCCGACTTTCTAATTGCTTGTTCTTCGTCTTCTTCTCCAGTATTCATGCGGAGAGATTTTTGTTTTTTGTTTTGTTTTCGGACGTAATAGTGTTGTGCCTGTTTATAGCAAATTTGCTTTGCTTGCAGGTTTCGGCAAACACGTATGACTTCTGCGGGCATTTTTGACCGAGTTAACCTTTCCGGGTATTTTGCTTGTTCAATGTCCAGGCATCTGCGCCATACCGTAGTGTTGACTATACATAACATTTGACTATTCTCATTTTTAAAGTGTTGTTAATCTATCTAGATGTTAATACTGATTTCATAATGTTGAAAACATTTTTGGTCATGGCTATGGCTCGCCAGAGGGGATGGACTCCCTATGGTCAGATTTTTGTCATAAACCTGCAACTGGCCTAGCAAGCCGGCAGGTGATCTTCTTACTGCTCGTAGAAAAACTATGAAGTATAAACGGACTGACAATATGTATGTCTAAAGAAACCAGTCAGAGGCCACAAGAGCACTGCATGATAAGAACATGGAAGAAGAACCATCTGCAACTCTAACCATTAGTGAACTCCTGTTTGTGGATGACCAAGCACTAACATCAAAATTAGAAGCTGAATTACAAGACCACATGAATAGTCTAAATGAAATGTGTAGGAAATATAACACGACAATTAGCACAAGTAAGACAGAGATATTGACTGTAACTAAAGAAGAAAAAGCAACAACGATTCACCTAAACGAACATCCCTTGAAACAAGTAAAGAGCTTTACGTACATAGGAAGTATAATATCATCAAATGGCAAATCAGAAGACGAGATCGAAAATATATGCAATAAGGCAAACCAACTCATTGGACAAATGGCACAAATACTAAAGAACAAACATGTATCAATAATTACTAAGAAAGCACTTTACAAAACAATCTTCCTACCAACTCTATGTTACCAATGCCAAACCTGGACAATGACAGAAAAAGAGAAAAGAAAAATCACAACAACGGAAATGAGATTCCTAAGAATAATACTCAATGTATCAAGAAGAGATCAGATCAGAAATGAAGAAATCAGGACTAAAGTGGGGTTTATAGCTGCACTAGATTTTATTAGAAAGCAGCAAGTCAAATGTATTGGCCATGCAAGTAGGTTACCAACTAACAGTATACCACAACAAGCAATGATGTACAGACCAGAGGGAAGCAGAGGAAGAGGTCGACCACTTAAACGATGGACGCAGGGAATAACAGAGTCCATGGGAATATCGATACATGAAGCCCATAAGCGGGCACTCTCCCGCTGTTTATACTTCACCTCGACACCGCAAGGTACAAGAGTAACATGATGAGATGAGATGAGATGAGATGAGTTGAGATGAGATGAGATGAGATGAGATGAGATGAGATTATCTTGTTTATGTCTGTTTCACTTCTACCATCATCTGTTATTATATGTCCAAGATGGGAGAAACTTGATACTTGTTCTAGTATCTCCCCGTTTACTGTGATGTTCATTGTTGGCCTCTCCATTCCACTGCTAATTATCATAGTTATCGTATTTTGGATGTTAATATCTAATACAGTTTCTTCACTATGCCAGTTTACTTGTTCCACTAGGTTGTGTAACTCTTGCTCGCTTTCTGCTGGTAACACGATATCGTCAGCATTCCTAAGAAAGTTTATGATTCTTCCATTAATGTTAAGTCCAGGCAGTTCACCAAGTTGTTTAAAATGTTTTTCTGTCTTTGAATGTTGCCAAAATAATTTATGTCTGTTTTAAAAAAAAAAAAAATATCTCACTTTAACTCCTCTTTTCTTTCCAGCTTTAAAAACAAGGGGTGGGGATATTTGCATTGGGTAACAATCCAAAGTGCACAATATTAATTTGTTTTTTTCCTGTTTGTGGCCTTAGGAGGCCAGTAAAAAAATGTTCTTTTTAAAAAAAAACAAACTTTTATTGAATGTTAAAATCGTTGCAAAGTGTATTGTTCGTGTTTTTACAGAGCGTTGCATGTGGAAGTGTAGGTGACATATGCGCAATTTTACAAACATTTTATACATTGGAACATTTCTTTATTGACATTGTTGTAAGGAAACATTTTAAACACCAGCAAGATGATAGTACACCGTTATTATTTCCCCTGCCACATCCCTCATCTGTCAGCTCCAAACCCCCACCAATACCATCACCACCACTCGGTAATGATGAACATGGCGGTGTAACTTGTTAAGAACCAACCGGTGAGGGCGGCAGCAGCTGTCCTGATCAAATTTTTTTTTTTTTTAAACCTTTATTTCATACAAAGCAATGCGTATTTACAAGGTGTAATGTGTGTTTCTTTTGTTTGTGTATATTACAGAGCGTTGCCGTTTGTTTGTGTTACGTGTGACATTGTGAATAAAACAAATATATACATATACAGTTATGATAATAAGACATTTATGGCATAGTGCTATTAGATACACATTCCTTGCATATGCTTCACTTCCACTTTCGCAAGCGGAATGCATATAACACCTCTCT